>OZ012659.1:102291787-102888033 GCA_963942545.1 Oxycera nigricornis
CCTCCTTTATATTAGACGGGGGTAATCAGTTACAGTTAAACTGCATTTTATCACCCAGCTGCCCTTTTGAGAGGCTTATTTTCTTGTAATTTTATAAAAAGTCTTACAAAATATTAGATTTTTGAAAAAATGTGCATATCATTAATTAGTATTTCTATATACTTATCGTGAAAAAGAGTTTTATGAGCGACCCCAGCATTCTCAACACTATATGAGGTAAATATTTTTTGAACTTCTAAATTCGCCACTAGTAACTACACCTTTACCAACCACTCCAGAACAAATAAACATGTAAATGCACCATTAAAAGAGGTAAATGCAGCGCTACTACTTCGAAAATAAAAAAATTCTTCCAGAACCATTGTTATAATAATAGTGTATGCTCATAATATCACCAAACTTTCGCGGTCGATTTCGCACGACAAAGAAGTAGTCATGGACCATGGGCCACGGTTATAAACGTTTGAACTAAGAAACAAGCCTAGCAGGTCATGTGGAGCATATGGTCAATAATGTAACTACCACGCTCACGGTAAAAGATCAAGCAAATTTCGACCTCACACCAGAAACTTAACACAGAAATTAGTGTTCGCCGATAGCATATCCCTACTGAGATTCGCAAACTGGGGGAAACTGTCTAACCAAGACAACTGAATGCAATTTCAGGATAGCAAGATTTCATTTGGGTCGGTGTTCCATTGATTAAGACGATGATGATGAATAATTACTACCTAAAGAGCATAAAGACGAAATACAGTCATCAAAATTCTATTATATTATAAAAAATTCTAAAGCGAATCTTATTCATATTGCAAGTTATGCACACTTAATCTAATCTTTTTTTTTTATTTTTTTACTATGCAGTACAGAAACCCACCTTAAAATTGTTTATCAAAAAAGTGCTACAAACACCATTCCAACAGAACAATAGCTACGAAAATTGTGTATCTTTTCCTATTAGCAAATTTAAATTGCTCTTGACACCGAAATTGGATACAATTTGTTTTGATTCCATCCAGAACTCTAAAACTCTAAAAGGCTTTTAAGATGATGAACGCAAGACTAAGTAAAGTAATGATCAATTTCAAAAAGGTACAAAAACTTACTTTAAACGCTCCACTTTTCACTTTCAATCACGGTTCTTTCCTTCCACGGTAATTATAAAATGTGAAGAATTAAATTTTTTTCTGTATTCATTATTAAATTTGAAAAGCTTTTAGTGAAACAACGGTGACAATGGCGGGTATCCTGCCAAAAGTCATTTTAAATATTATGTGGTCTATGAAAAATGTTACAGAAGGGAAATTTCCCTGAAGACTTTACGAGGCATTTATGGTTCACGGCTTTTCAGAGATATTCTCAGAGGAAAAAGTTTTAACTGAATATTGTTGGAGATTAGGCTTCGTTCTTTTAGTGGCGTTAGATTAAACCTTAGGGTCAAGTAAATTGATGTATTGATTAGATTTTGAAAGTTAGATTCCTATTGCCGAAGAAAGTTTCATTTTTACTGCCTGTTTTGTCACTCAAGATGTAAGAATTTAATATATCAATGCCTACGCAAAATATCCACCACCAAACTCGTTCGATTCTTGAAAGTAGCTTTTGGATTTTACACTGGATGAAAGTGGACGTTTTTCTTTGACTTACGGAAAAATCGACTTGCTTTCTTGTAATAACCAAAAGGTTCATCGAAGCAATGAAAAGTATATTTGAAACGTTTGTTAGGGAGGTCTACGCTGTGGTAGGAAACATATAACCTCTCTTTTAAAATCAATATATCCAGAATCTCTTGCGGAAATTGTTTCGCAGGTGGTAAATTTAAAATTCAAAAACAGTATTTACAGAGTAATACTGGTGGGAGACAATAGCACTACAGTGCCAATCAAACACAGAAATTCATTTTTAGTACAAAATATACAATATAAATCGATTTCATACTGAAAACTTAATTAGTAAACATTTGCAAATATTTGTTGCGAACAAATTATTCATAGTCGTTTTTGCAGAGCATGAAACGCTCATAGGTAAATTTGCCAAACAAAATAAATAGCACTAAGCATTTTCGATGGCTCTTTTGTGCATCAAAGCTCAACATTGTCCACAATCAGCACAAATCAAAACAGTTGTCGTTTTATTTGAATAATATTCAAAGTGTTTTACACATGCATGCATTGAACCATTCAAGTACCAGAAAACAGTGCACTATTCTATGTATGTTTATCCCCATGCATGCAATAAATTTAACACTCCGGTAAAAAATAAACTTTGCTGCATACCACGTTTCGTCGAAAGAGAGAAACACGTACAGGATATACATTTGGCCCGAGCACCCCCAGGTCTCTGCTTCGCCACTGTATAAATGCAATCATTTTTACAGTTCATGGTAAACATTTTTCCTGTCGTCCAAATGCCATTGCATAGAAAATGAAAAATTGTGAAAAAAGGAGCAGCCGCAAGTGGCGAGGTATTCATCCCCGCGGAAACTTAAAGGTGGGCGCTCAAAGTTATTTGTATTCATGGCGTTCGCATGCAAATTAGCTTGTTGCGATAGGTTTTGTCAACAACAACTCGCAGGCCTGGAATTTGATGCATGTTCAATATTTATAAGGACTCTCAGGAAGATCAGAAATGTCGAGGCCATGTGCGTGCTAGTGCAAACGCCGCAACCATCAACTATTAATTCAAAATAAAACTTTCAAATGGAGTACTTTTTTGAAAATTTTACGAGGAAGTTTGCAAAATATGCCTTGGTCGAAGAGCACAATAAGCAGGTGGGTTACTTTTAGTTTTTTATGTACACGAAAGAGAAGAAATAAGCTTTCAAGGGCTACTTTCTCAAAACTAAATCGATGAACGAAGATGAATGATAATTTTCAAGACTTCATCAAAATCTTTTCCAGGTTTTAGATGACATCCTGAATAATAGAATCCAAACTAATCAAAAATTCTTATCAGGTCTATAACAATGTAAAAATAAAGCTACCAGTTCCAAAATTAGCTTTACGAAGGTATGCATCCAAAAGTGAAGCGTACCATAATCGCCAATTTGTAATAACAGCTTCCGATCTTTTGTCAGATGTGCCATCAAATAATGCATTCATGAAAATTTATCGCGACGATGTAATCCGTGGTCGATTTCAAAGTTCAATTCATTATTGAAAACACGTTACTTTAAACCAGTTTTAACATCACTTCAATAAATGTATTTGGTTTACGCCACTCGCCTTCTTTTCATGGTGGTTGAACGTCCACAGGTGAGTAGGGAAAATTGAAATTAATGTGAACAAAGGGGTATTTCGTTTTATGTGACTACGCTCGTTTCACGATGGGCAATTGACCACAGCGGATAAACGATCACATGTGAACGATTTGGTTGTGGATTGCAGGAATCATTACCGGATCTGACTCAACAGGCAGAGGATTCTTGGAAGCAGTTGGACGATTTCTAGGTCAATTAAGCAATGCTGAATTTTAATTATTTAAATTTACCATCACGGTTTGGTGTAACAAACTCTTAAACTATAAATCGAAGATATTTAAAGTTCGCCTTTCTGAGCCATTTAAGTCGCTGACAAAGTACAATATATATATGAACAATATGCTGGTCTGGTATATTAAGTAGATCTTGGAAATTCAGTGTAAGTCTACAAAAAGTAAAAACTGATTTGTCTACGCCAGCTGCAATGCCTAATTAATACAAGAATATGTTCAATGTTTTACAAAAGGCTTTTAGATGAATATGACTATTACGACAAATGCGGGGTAAATATGAAGAAATTGCAATATTAAAACAATAAAAATTTTGAAAATTTTGAAAGAAGCAATTGGATAAAAGCTTGAATGAAACAAGCCGCGAGGTGCGACCCTTGAGGTCCACACGGTCAACTTCCCAGTAATATCTACATAAACATCAACGACATTACAACAATGAGAGGTATTCATAGCAGTAACAGGAATGAGTTAATATGAATCATATTGTCTACGGGAGGGTCCATTGATTACGTAAGGTTTTTGGTCGATGAATATTCACGCGGATCAATTGGTGGGGGCCTTTTTGATCTTGAAATTTTTTGTTGGTTTTCAAAATTTAAGCAGTTTTTTTTAATTAAAAGACTATAAAAACTTTTAAAAAGCTGCTCAATTATGCAAATATTTTAAAACTTTGATTGAATTTACAACATTTTTTTAGAATAAAGGATATAAAGTAACTGCATTCGTATTTTTTTATTTTTTATTTAGTTTTTTCATAATCATGGAATAAAATTTTGCCGGTTTCTCTCCAAAAACTGATAAGAATGTATAAATGTATAAACTGGATCACTGTGCTGTGCAAATCAAGTTAAAAAATATTTTCTATGAAAAAAAACTTAATTTTTCGCATTTTCTTCTATTAAATTAAAAAAACGGCTGAAACGAATTTTTATATTGTTAAAAACTTCACAAAGATGTTAATACACGTCAACTGACACCTTAATGATCCAAATATTATATCTGGTTCGTGAGATATAGTGAATGATAAAAATGACCTTGAAAATCTTGATGAGTTTTAATGATTTTTTATTTTTAATCTAATTTTTCACGTAATCATGGGGAAAAGTTTTGATTGTGTTTTGACAAACATTGTTTGCAATATATAAATTTTGTAAAGATTGATTACTATTTTTCGCAAACCAGCTTAAAAATTTATTGTTTATAAAAAAAACCTAATTTTTTGCAGTTTTTTTTCTTAAATTACAAAAAACGGCTCCAAAGATTTTTTAAAAATGCAATAGATTTACAAAAATATTAATTTGCGTACAATGACACCTAAACGATGCAAATCCTATGTTTGATTCGCGAGATATAACGCATGACAGAAATGATCTTGAAGAGCATGATGACTGTTAATGATTTTTTATTTGACTTTTTTTGTAATCATGAGTAAAAATTTTGATGACATTTTTATAAAAACTGTTTAGAGTATGTAAATTATATAAACTTTAATTACTTGGACTTGACAATAAGGTTAAAAATTTATTGTTTTTGAAGAAAAAACACAATTTTTTGCACTTTTTTTTGAAAAAATTAAAAAACACCTCCAACGATTTTTTTTAAAACTTGATAGAATCACATAAATGTTAATACGCGTCGATCGAAACTTTAACCATGCAAATCGTATGTTTTGTTCGCGAGATATAACGCATGACAGAAATGACCTTCAAACGGGCAAAACAGCAAACCCCCCCGACTGAAGTTTCCCAAAAACTAATCAGCTCTTAAGATTGCAAAGACGCTTCGATTGACCTCTTAACGAAGTCGATAAGGCTTTGTTTACGTGAGTTACGCTCTTTGAAAAAAACTGTCCACGAACGCACATACGTACGTACGTACATACACACACACACACATACATACTTCTATCTAAAAACACTTAAAATATACTCTAAAGACCTCAAAACGTAAAGATATGTTGAAAATTTCAATTTCGATTTTCGAGTCGATTACAAGAACTTCCCATATACTGGGAAGTTAAAAGGTGATTTTCGACATAAAAAGCGAAGTACGTATAAATTCGTTTATTACGACTTTGGATAAATCAAAAACTAGAGAAAGAAGGAAACGCATACACGGGAGATAAGTACATAAAAATTTAATACAGCCAAAGAGGTCACTACGATATGCTTTCTTAATATAAAATTTACAAGAAAAAAAAAACAGTTTTAAAAAAATATAAACAAGCCTTCACTAGCCTCGTGCTGATAATGATTTAAATTCATGTAACACACATACATTTTCTGCAATTTTCTATGCTCTTTTTAGTTCTTTTCTATACATAAGTGTATAATATTATATTCACATGAGCTTCAGCACGACATAAGCAAACAGTTCTTTGAGTTGAATTACATGGAAATGCTGTGAAATTAAATTAATGCTATTTGCATACTTCGTGCCATGAAATTCATCTTTGACAAGAAAATGTCATGTTTTCGTGCAGTAACTATAACCCATTTAAGAAAATATTTACACATATTATCAAGCGATTGCTCAAAATCACATGTTGGGAATTCTCTTTAGTGAAGGAGAATGTTTGACTTGATTGCAGTTTTATTTGCAATATTCATGTATTCTGCTCTATCATTGCGACTTGCATCTAAATGGAAGATTTAGGAAGATTTGCATAGTTGAGCGCATATTCATGAATTTTGACATGGATTGAACTGGAAGTCATCAAGTCCGCTGATATTAATTAAACTCCAGATTTTGGCCGATTCACATTAGATTTTTAAAAACTGTTGCATTTAATATAGAAGTCATTAATTGGAAGGATGGTTGAATCAACTTTTATAGACTTCAAATTTGAAAAATAGCGAGTTTGCATTGATTTTTGACTCTAGTCATCGTTGAACATGAAGTTTTGTTTGGCTCATTATGTTAAAAATGTTCGAATATACATATATTATTTAATTTTATCCAAGAATTTTTCAATCTGATTCTCTGTCCGTACCTCAACCAAAGATACGCTTGCTGTATCTTGAGGTCAAAATTAAACCATAAACTTATGGATCTAAATACTACTTTACTTTATTCTAAGATGAATAAAGTTAAGCAAAAAAATTAGACTATATATAGACAATGGCTTAAATATTATAAGCGCGTATTGAGTTGAACTCTGTGATATAATATTTTATCAACGGCAATATTGCTTGAATTAAATAAAATTTGATCTAATTAATTGCATCCCATTCCAAAAACGTATCAAATTCCTCATTATTTTTCCATTCTCCTTTTTCACACACGTGTTTGAACTAAAAACAAATTGTCGTCATCAATTCTATCACTTGCCAGATTGTTCTCTTCCGTCCAATCAATTAATCTGTTTTATACCCTTTTATGACTCTCAAAGCTCTGACACTTGCTAGACATACCACTACGTACCTACTTCATTATTCCTCATAAACGACGATGCTTAGAAGGTCGAAGCAACATTAAATTGAGAATTTTTCATTCCGTCATGGTAGCCGAACAGAGCTAACAATTACAAATTAGACGCACTGAATCCTTGGAATACCATTAATATTACGTAGCTCGTGATAAGGGGA
This sequence comes from Oxycera nigricornis, assembly GCA_963942545.1. Lineage (NCBI taxonomy): Eukaryota > Metazoa > Arthropoda > Insecta > Diptera > Stratiomyidae > Oxycera > Oxycera nigricornis. Next base: position 102,298,867 of record OZ012659.1, read on the forward strand.
TGAGCATCGAACGGAATTTATTTTACCTTTTCGTCATTTGTCCCAGGAAAGAATTTGAGCAGAAATTAGGTCGATATCCAAAATATGGATGCAATACAAAATTGATTCCATCAATTTTAAGATAAATAATTCAACATGAAATAAGAGCTACTTGGGTAACTTGTTTGAATTTTATATATAATTATATGTACTCGTATGTACATATATGTATCTGCTTAATAGCATATAATAGCAATGCTTTGCGTGATTTATGAATAATCTGTGTTTTTCAAAATACTATATATGTGATATTCAGTGAAATAATATTTGTCTGTTGCTTGTTTAATATCTAAAAAAAAAATAACGACTTTTATTTGCGAGTTGAGTTCATTTTTCCCACTAGACGCAAAATAGCAATCCGCCCTCACATACTCACTTTTTTATTTTGATTTATCTTCTCCACTAAATTTACGATTCAACATCTCGGTTGGATCCTTTTGCTTAGTAGTGGTTGTTTTGTGGCGTGGCTTGGCCTGGCAGTGGAAGCCAGCACTCAAAAATTACGAGATAAATAGACATCCAAAAGATCATTAACTATTCATTTCGGCGATTTATCTCAATTTGAGGAAATCTTCATTTTCATTCTCATCATCATCTTGCACTGCTATCCGTCCAAGCTTCAGGATTCCTTGAAAGACGAACTGAACGTATCACAAGGGACACAGATACTTGTGTTTGTACTATAGGTAATGTGAAGGAGCCAATAGAAGGCCTTTAAGATTTATTAAAACGAAGGTAGCGGTAAGACGTAATGAATGATCATTGCTGTTAGGATTAATGGCCTCCTTTCGGCACAATTACACAGTATCGTAGTTTTATGAGACCCCTGCATATCAAAATGAGGACTTGTCATTTTTACTATTGTCCAGAGAATGTGAGAATACACCCTACACCTAATTGTAACTATATAGACATAAATATTCTTGAAATGATATTAAGTCGTCTGAAGGAGGAACGACTGTTGAATTTTTATTATGGTTTTTTATGCAGCGTCCCACAAAAATTTAAATAATTTTTCTGTCTTTTATTTTGTGCTGTGTGTTACAAAATCCAATATTTTTATTTCTGTCGACACAATGTTCCGAAACATTTAAACTCTTTTTGTAACATATTTTATAGACTTGAATTTTTGAAGGATTGTTTTTGCTTTTCGATTTACGCAAAAAAACATTTCCCTTCATTGATAGTTTTTCCAAATGGGAAAATATTTTATTTTCAAGTTATTTATTTCTTAAAAATTGCAATCGTTACATTATTTCGTAAAATATATTCTTCCATAGAAATAAACGAACGCTTATGCATATGCAATCTAATATTTTTCTTCAATATTTTTCAATGAAAATTTTGAAACCTGCACCCACCCCTGTGCATTTTGTGACAATACAAAATCATTGTCACGTTTTCCTAGTAAGGGCATCAATTATTTAGAGAAACTATATCAAATTTCCCAATCTCCAACTCAATTTATAGAGCCGATATACAGGGTCCCTGCAAATTGGGTAATGAGTTGGCTAGTTGTGATTTTTTCCGATACCGGAAAGTTAGGTCGAGGTAAGTTACGATTTGAAAATTGACCCTGTAAATTTGGTGGTGTGTAATGCATTTACCATCCATAATAAGTGAAGTCACTTTAAAGCAAACACAGCAAATTAACTGCACTATTGTGTTTTATCTTGGCTTCAAAATTTTTTGAATTTAAATTAAATCTTTATAAATAGTTACAAGTTTCTAAATATGTAACATAATTTCGTATAATCTTTAGCATTCTGATTCTAAAATATGCTGCATGGAAACAAAATAAAATTACAGCCCAGATTTGATGATATCAGTGAAAATAGAATTTTTTAAAAATGAAGTCGGGACCGATATTGGGTAGTGAGTAGAGTAGCACTATTTATCTTCCAACTTACCTGCCTTGAAGATAAAGTGCGAAAACAAAACGTCAGTAGCCGGTTTAAGGGACTACTATTTCAGTGTTCATTTGTTTTTTGAAAAACTTTAACACACTTCATAAAAATGGTTTCAGCTTCTGATCGCATTAGGTTAGGTTAGGTTAGGTTGAAGGGTGCTAAGCCGCACGGCTTCCGCTTCACTTAGGCCCCGTTGGCCCATTGTGCCCTGAAGACATGGAAAAACTACCATATTATTCCATGAACCACCCCGATTCCTTGAGGAAATCCAGGATCTGATCGCATAGTTTGAATTATTTCAGTCATTGTAGCTTATCTTTCGGCCTAGCTGGAACTTTTGCTCGTTCGAGCGGTATTCATATATTTTGACTTGTTCCTTCCTTCGCGAAAACCTTCCTACCTGAAATATCAATCAGAACTGGAAAAAGCCGTGGGAATATCATGTAACGCCAATCAAACATGAACAAATAGTTCAAATATCGTAATCGAAACTTTAAACTGTTTTTTTCTTCAAAACGATAAAAAAATTCAAACGAAGAGTATTCAAGCTATGAATTTCATATTACGCCACATTATTCTTCATGCCAATATTCAACATCGTATGGAAGCTTCCAGTTATTTTTAATATCATATTTGTTTGAAAATGTGACGAAAAGTGGCATTATGTTTCATTGAATTTTGAAATAGCTGCCATTTTGTTGAAAAGGAAACCTTCCATACATTAGTAATCTTTTTGGAATTTTTGTACCACACAATTTGATTGAGTCAAGTCAAGTACTATTTATCCGCATCATTTTAAAATGTCTAATAATAATATGTTTGCAAAGGATGGACGTTAAACATAAAAACAAATTAGGTAAAACATGCATGCGAGCGACTTTATAATCAAATTTTATTCCGTGAAAAAAATTTATGAAAATCAGCAATTTTCATGCTCGCCGCACTGAGATGGTCTTTTAAGCATATTTGAAGGATACGGTGTATTAGCGGAAAAGTTTGTCAGTAGTCAGATGCAAAATTTTGGACACTGTTAATTTGATGTCGCAAAATCTGGGCTAGAATACTTTTCCATACGGAAACAAAGTGATCAACCATGTATCTCAGTTCCTCCAATTTTTCATTCAGATGCTGTCCAGCCGCCTAGACTCAAATTTGCTTTATTTCTTTTATTGTTATTTTTTCTTCTCTTTGAAACATTTTCCACACTTTTATTATTTTACTATGCTCTTTATAAAAGAATTTAATGTATACGAGGAGTATATTTTTCAGACTATTTCAATACTGCTAGCGTGGCTATCAATATTTTCGTTCCTATTTGCAATTGTTTTAAATAACATTTAATATCCTATCGAAGCGTTTTGCTACAGCAACAACTCTCTCTGTAAATTAGAACCACTGATGCAAGATTATAATGAAAATAGAAACTCCCTGCATGCTTTCATTCATGTTAACATTCGGTGGAACTATGAAAAAGTTTAGGGATCGTTGTATTTAATGAAAAACTTACAAACTACGAAAATCTTCCTTGAGACAATGAAAAATATCTTCTTTGGCGAATCAATGAAAAAATTTGTGAGATTCATATAAAGTTGTGTAATATTAACAATTTAACGTCTTGAACAAATCAACTTTATTACGAATACCTCCATATAAAACTGAAGATTTTTTTCATATTTCTAATAAAGAATACATTGTGACAACGAAACACCAACAACATATACATACATTTTGTAGTGTCGGATGATACAGCATGTGTCTCGTTTTTTTTACTTAAAATGGCTCACCCAAGCATGGGTCTATAACCAGCTAAACCACCCAGGCTTGCAGAAAATTCAAAAGTTAAAGCCCTATTGAAAACTTCATGAAAATAATGGCAACACGCCGGAACCGCGGTTTTCACAATCGACTGGTAAACAGATCTTGAAATAGATAAGGTTTTTTAAACTTTTACCTTACAGTGAAAATCTGGAAAATGATTAAATAACTAAATTTCCAAAATTTGATTCGACGATTTAAGATACTTGCTGATTAAAGATTTTTTTTTCAATTTTCATCCCATGTTTTCAGAAATAGCAGTCAATTTTATGTTGTTGTGTTTTGAAATTATTAATTCTAGACTATGGCATAGCATATCCATATCAAACGTATTAAGTTTATATTATACATATATTTTGAGTAATAACTTTGTACAATACAGAAGTATAGCACAATTATGTATGTATATGGAATCGGACAGAAATTAATTTTCAAACGAAAGAAAATTAGAAATTTTAGATATAGATTTAGAAAAAAAAAACTTTCTGACATTTTTATGCTTCTTATCACAAGTAAAAATATGATATGCATCTGGAATTCTCTTTTCAGGGTTGAGTTGTGCTCATCCAATATAAAAACCAAGAGTTTACAGATATTTCTTAATTTCATTCAGAGTTGCTCGTAAGATGAAAACGAGGAAGTAATTTAAAAGCATCGTCATCATGTTCATTTGTTCACCAAGTTTGATTGCTATATAGTAAATTAATTTAAATTCCTCCACAAACTATGCAAGTGCGTTTGTTAAGAAAATCATAGAAAGTCTTACGATTTAAAACCACTAGATTGTTAGCACGGGTGCTAAATCGTTAATTTCGCTAGACTTTGGTAACCAAAAATTAAATTTTCTTTAATTTTAGCTCTTTATCTACAATTTGTTCATGTATTGATGGTACTTTAAGGACAGGAGCTTTATTAAGATCAATATTTTTCAATTACTATGACTTTATAAAACTTTGAATCGTAAGTTCCTGCTTTTGGTTGTTTTAAATGCCGTATTTCACTTTTAGAGAATTTAATTAATGAATATTAATTATCATATCGCCGTGTTCAAGATGCTGCAATTAGCCATATTCATACAAATTCTTTACAAAACACAACTGCACATTGATTTTATCCTATGTGACTTGTCTGCGCTTTTATTTTAGGTCCACTAATTTTGTTTTAGTTCTTTTAGATTTTAAGTGGAAAGCACAGGTGACTGTGAGATGTATTTTTGTCGTTTTGTTTGCTTCAAGTTAGTATGAATATAGTATCCACATAGCATGGATGAATCATGAAGCATTGTTATCAAGATTACATGGGGATTCTATCTACCCAACATAATGAGAGTAGATCAAGAACACAAAAATGACCACTTGTTATGTGCAGTAATTTAGAGTGACAATAAATTATACCACAAATGAAATTTATTTTAAACACTGATTGATATTGCGCGACACTAAAATAGATAGATTCGAAATTTCAGCTCGTTCAGAATCAATTGTTGCATAATGAACAATACAGAAGCTTCAACAGCAATTTTTAGAATGAAATTGTTAAAAACTTGCACTACATTTGACGTAAAAATGGATAAATCTTCGTCTTCTAAAACTGAATTATTTCTCTGAAATAAAATACACCAATAAGTTGTAATTTACAACCGTTCATATGTAAATTTCGGAAAGAAATGACGTAATCGTTTTATACTCCATCTATTTAAACTTGAATGAACTCTGCATGGTTATGGTTTGTGCCTTTGCTTCGTAGACACGAGGTGGCCAATAGTTTAACGAATGGATCAGACGCAAACCGTGAAATATGTTTAGGCTTTATTGGGCATTAACCGAGGCAAAATTGTAAGAAAGTTTCGTGGTGTGTTGCTTTGGAGCGATATATTAAGGGAGTCCCCGTATAACGTCGAGATACTTATTTACTTCCCATAAAAAGACGTTAAGCGAAAACCGTAAATCGAATTCATGAGAAAAGTAAGACAAAAAATTGCTGGTGCAATTATGTACATTCTATAGATATTTGGTTATTCCTTTAATAAGCGAAACAGTTTTCAAAATAAAAATCATTTTGTTTTCTGTAGTATGGCAAGCTAGGCAAAATTGAGATCTTACTTGATTCGGATCTTTTGGGGTTCTCATTATACTTTTGAAATGTCTCACATGCCTGACCCAAATGGCTAGATGCTTCTGACAGGTTTTGTAAGGGAAAAGTGGAACTGCGGATGGAACAGTCTTTCAGCAATGCTTTTAGCTTTTTATTGGACAACGGTTCAACTCCAGCTCCACAAACTGTTTATTTCATATTCCCTGTGTGTTTCCAATAACAAAACCTTTGGAAACGCATTCACGCTATAGCTTTCTCTGTATCTGGTTTATGTAGGAAGCTGTAATTTCATTCCAAAATTTCGAATGATACTCTTCAATTTCTGGACCATGACCGATCGTTTCAATTAGTTGGCTTTAAGTTCGTCACAAATAATAGCTTTCGGAATAACCGATGTTGCCTTGAAACAGTGGTTGAAGAAGTCTACAACTAGACTAGGCGGTAGAAAAATCATCTCATTACATTCATCCATTCGAAAAAAATTGTATAAAATTTTCACGAAGAAATATTAAAAAATACGGCAATGGCAGCAATTATTCGGACGTGTCTCAGAAAAAAGTATAATTGCGGTGCCCCTCATAACTTGGTGCTGAATCATTTGAAATCAAAAAATGAAAGTTCATTCGTTGGATAATAGTTTTTCCCAGGTAATGCTGGGAGGGTTTTTTGAAATTTCTATTTCTCTCTTTTATTGAACACTTTGAAGGCAAAAACGCGATTTTGTGCGAAAAAAATCGACAAATTTGTTATTGTAAAATAAAAATTATTAACAAATTTGAAAAAAGCTCTGCAGCGTCACTTCGTAAATTATGTACAAAGATAATGTTCAAAATTTCAAAAGAATCGGTGCAGTAGTTTCGAAGCTATGAGAGGCACCGACTTTGAAAACGTGAGTTGTGGGGAAAACGCTTTAAAGTTTTGAACATTAAAAAAATCGGTATAAAATGTTCATGAGCGAATTTTATCATAACTCATAACTTCGTCAAATTTGCTCCAAACAACTTGAAACTTTGACACAATATTTTGGAGATATTATGCATTCAGTTAATTTTAATTAAATGCCTTTTGATACCTTACCCCACCCCCTTAATGTATTTCTAAAATATTGGAAATGTTTCTTTTGGTACATTTTTCATAACTATTGGGGTGCCTGATAAATAAAACAACGTCGGCATGACATAGATATAGTTTTACAGATTCGTTATGAATATTTATCTCACAGCTAAGTTAAGAAAGTTTAAAACAAAAATGTCGAACCACAATTTATTCTACGTATTTTCGCAATGTCGTTCTTTTTCCGATACCCGAAAAGTTTTTGGCATAAGTTACTCAAAATGTTGCGAAAAAAGGATACAGTTCATCAGTTACAAATTTTTCTGTCATTACAATTAGTATATTTATTGCCTTGTTCTTCATAAAAACGTTTTTTAAAAAAAATGTTTCGATTTACAATTGAAAATAAGTAGTAATTTTTTTATTCATGAATCATGAATTCAAATTTTTTTTTGCAAGTTTCCATATTTTCTTAGGCTCGACAAATTTGATATTGAGCCAAAAATGTTGAATAGATTCACACAATCACACGAAACAATAACATGCAGAACAAATTGTATTGAAATTATTTAGTTGTGCGAAATGATTAAAATCAAAGAGTTTTTTCCCAACTCTTTCTTCATCGGTTTGTGATTTTCTCATCGACAATATTTTTTGTAAAGATACTTTCACACGAATTTTCTGGAAACGATAGAGTATTTTTTCAGAATTTGTTTGGATTGCGTAATATTTTTCATACATTTTTGAAGTGAAATATGATTGAGCTATTTTCGCACATTGAACTGTTCCCAGGACATTATTTTTAAAACTAACTTCATTCAATATACAAAATTTTTAATGGTTTTATGAAAATATCAGTTTTGATTGAGGACCGAAAATCAACTGAAAATTCTCCATGATAAACCTCGCCCAAAGAATCAATCAATTGTTTGAAAAATGTATAAATTTTTACTTCTTGATTTCAATTAACGATTTTTGACATTCGAAACGAAGTCTTTCAGTACTGTTCCTCTTATTTTCTCTCAAATTGCCGGGAAAAATCTTAAATTTAGGGTGGAAAACCCTGATCTGGCATCACTGCTTCAAACTCATGTCGAAAATCCATATAAGATGCTTAGGAACGATCTCCATGCAAAAAGCTAATCAAGATAAATTTATTCAGCTAACTGATGATCCAGCACCATCATTTTGATGTGATGGTATTTTACAATCATGGAGAGGCTTGCCGTAATTGTGATAGTAAGTATATCGATGATATCATAGATGTGTCTGGCCTAACTTACTGAAAATCTTCTTTCAATTTATAGAGGGAACCAAACTGCATATAATTTGTGCGGATTGCGTGGTTTTTTTCCAAGGATACAAAAAAAATGTTCTGTTTAGAGAAATTCTCGTTTGATCGAAGTAGATATTAGCGAGGTTTGTTTGTATGATTTTTGTCAACATTCTGCATTTTTCCACTACTCCTGTTCGATGAAACTAATACCGATAGAGAGTTACACGCAAAACGTACTTTAATTATAAGTAAAAAAATAACATGACTGTAGATGTAAGGATTGGTTCCATTCACAATCTGTACAATATTAATATTTTGTTCACAATATCTTGACAGTTGAAACGCAACAAAAAATTTCGTCATAGTCTTAAATATTGTTTCATGCTAAAACGTTTCATTGTCCGCCAAGTGATCATCAAAAAACCTAAAAACTTATATGAATTTAAAATGCATTGCTAAGGAAATAAAACAAATAGTTAGAATTTGATGTATTTGCATTTATTTACAATGGTCCAGGCATATTCTCATGACATTAGAAGCGAAAACTGTACAAGCTTCCATCAATACGTGAAAAATCGAAAGACATCAATACTCTGCTGCAACAAAGAGGAACAGGAGTCAATCTACAAAGTAACAGTATTAATGTGCTTAACTCTTAAATAAACTCTAGTTAAACCTATGTTCCATACAGTATTTATCATCACAGGTGCTCAAATTGAATGCCAGAAAACTTTTTTCACTCATATGCGTTAGCAGATAAACTGATTACAATGCAATCTCTAGCTCTTTTCAACCGCCTCCTTTTCTTCCCGATTTAAATCTTTCAACTCTTGCACATTGACTTCCTCATCAAATATCTTAAGATCCTTTACAAAGAACCAGACACCAAAATCAAAGACAGCTCCAATAAAAACAAAACTGGACGTTAATATGTTCAGGTTGTATCTGAAAGATAGTCATACGACAAATAAAAATATTAGGTTGTGTAAATGATACAGATCGAAAGAAAAAAAATTTATTTATGGAACTCACCTCAACGATTGAGCATCGTAGAGCCAACAGTTTCCTTTGCTGGTGCACGTTTTACCCCATACCAGGCAAAATTTGTCCAACACCCAACCAAAGAAAATAGGACTTGGTACAAAGGCCAATAAACTCAGCATCATCAAGCCAAGGCCCATTGCTGCCGTCTTGTCTTTTTCTGAAACACATCTAACGGAAACCAAAAAGTTGCTGGCGCGTCCTGTTGCGCCAATGAATTTTAAGAAACACATCACCGATAAGAACATGACGAACTGCTCGAAGCAGTTGACAGGACATGCTCCCGGTATAGCTTTGCCTGTAAAGCTATCCTGTTGGAACATATGAATATGATATTAAGATGAGTGGAAGTGGCTTAATATTTTATAAGACTATACCTCGCTTGTGATAGGTATCGGTGACGATAGGCTTTCAGGCAATGCAAAGACAGTATCGAAACTGTTGTTGACCGATGTAATTAAGCGTTCATACGCAGGAGTGGCAACAGTTGCATTCAGTGAGCTTGTAATGCATGAGCAATCAAAGAAAATCTGTAAATCATTAAAAAAATCCATAAATTAATGTTTAGTTTTACCTTTTTCTTTTCACACACAATTTTTACAAACTATGTTTTATGTTAGATGAATAAAAACGCAAAACTTACCTTTTTGCCATCACTCGTTATATTTTGATGATTGCAGCCAGCATGACATGGTGAGATGTAAGTGTTTCCATCTTCGCCACAAATTGGCGAGTATTTAACATAGTCACATTGGCATAGTGAGTTACATGTCGGGTTGAGGTCATTAAATGCATTTCTGAAAACAATAATATTTCAATTGTAAGGTAAATAATTTTTCATGTTTGAATTTACTTTTCTGGTATGTTCACAATCGTAGAGCTCTCATTTCCAGGACATCCGAGAAAGGAATATGAAAGCATACCCACAACCGTAAAAACGCCAACAGCTACATTCCACGCCGCCATGTACCTTGCACTCGGTTTGTATTTTGAAATAACGAACCCAGACAGCAGAATTCCAACGGCTGAAAAAGCTAGTGCTACTGTGCCAGTTACTAAGCTAAAACCAATTGACTCATTCAAAAACCTCCTTATAAACTAAAATGATTTACCTTGAAGTTGCTGCAGATTGTCTATACTGTATTTCAATATACTTGGGCGTGAAAATCCAATAAGGCATGTAGCCGAAAATGTAAAATACAGAAGAAAGATTGTTGAGCGTAAGTGTTGGGTTTGTTATCAGCCTCTTAAACGTTTTCATCATATCTGTTCAAAACAACATTTTAAATTGATTTCACACCAGTTTTTAATTGACACACACCTTTGACAGATGCAGGTAATTCCGATTCCTCCGGTTCGTTTTCAATGTCTTTCTTTTTCTGTATTTCTTTTTTTATCATTCTACGCGCCGCGGCTCGAGGCAGTTCCCTTGGGAACATTGTCAGAAATATGCTTGAAACAAGCAAAGCTACTCCTAGGACAATCCACCCCATCCACCATGCTCCTAACCATCGCGGATCATTGTTGGTGATGATAGGTGTCAGTGTTGGTGAAATGTAAATCCTCAGGCAAAAAGATGCGAGGGCATATCCCATAGCCGGACCAAGCATACGCATGAAATATGAAAGGCCTGAAGACAATTACAGTTAAAATTTCAAATGAAATCCAGTTTTTTCGTTCGAAGATAAGACTATTCCGAACTTACTTAACAGTGCTGGCGTTTTCGATCGTTTGATATTATCATCCAAATATGATACGCCCAGAGTATAATAAAGAGAGCCTCCAATACCCGATATGAACTGAGCTGTAAACAATATAACTTGAGGAGCAAAGTTTCCTTCTTCACTTTGACATTCCGTTCCTGTACCATTACCTAAATAAAACAAAATTTTCTTAAGAAATTACCACCCAAAAACCTCGCAATCTACTCTTTAGTCTGCAAAGTGTTTTTGTTCTCTCCTTGTTGATTGCTTCCACCGTGGCATTAGTGTCAATAATGCCTCCATATTCAGTTGTGAGCCGCAAAGCGTCTTCACCAGGCCCATATAGCAGATGGGGTACAGCATTCAGTAGACAAAATATAACGATGGTAAGTAAGCCTACGAAAAAAACAAGTAACGATTAAAAACGGGTCGTGAATAGCACATCGCAAGGAGATTATATTAAAAGAAACTTTACCGAATCCTATCCATCTCGGTCGATGTCCTTTTCCTGCATAGTAGCTTAGAGCAGCTGTCACAAAAAGTTGGCTTACGTCATTACCAACAGTTATAATTCCAGTGTTTTTAGACGGAATTTTATATCTTTTTTCGATTGTTGTAATAGTTCCATTAAAATAGGCATATGTCATTGTAAATATACAACCAACCACACCATACAGGATTACGTAGGCTTTTTTATTCGCAAATCTGTAACAGATTAAATTGCTACAGTATATGTTTGTAAACTTGAATTAAATAACAGTTTATGTTAATAAATGTTACGCCATTAACGAATATGACTGAGAAATACCTGCCACGCAATAAAAATTCTTATGTCCTTAAAAAATAGAGTTAAGTGAATCGCATTAATCTTATTTTAGACACCAATGTTTAAAAAATCCTATTTTAAATCGTTATTAATAAAAATGAATACTTAGTCGTGCCATAAATTCTGTCACAACTTTAAAGTAGAATGAAATCTAAGAAATAAAAGATAATATGTTTATTCCAAAGAAATTTATTTTAGTATAGTATTGGTTATTAAATAATATTAACTGTATTCGAAATGACCTCCTTTTGCTTTTATGCAAGCTTTTAAACGTTTTGGCCACTGTTCTATAGCGGCACGAACGGTATCCAACGACATTTCATTTGCTGCTTTCACCAAGGATTTTTTCAGACTGTCCAAATTACGGTGGGGAGTTTTACAGGCCTTGTTCTTTAACTCTGTCCACAAAGCATAATCCAGCGGATTTAAATGGGCTCCCGGATGGCCAATCTTGTTGTGCAATAAAAGCAGGAATGTTGTTGCGTAGCCACTCCTGTGTGCTCTTTGCTTTGTGAGCAGGAGCAGAGTCTTGCTGGAAGATCCAATGTTGTCCACCGAAGAGAATGGACGATAAAGGTTTCACAGCACCTTCTAGCACATTGGTTTGATACACCGCCGCACCAGTTTTGACTCCCTTTTCGCAAAAATGGAGTGTTGTGACACCTTTATGAGATACACCTCACTAAACCATTACAGAAACTGGATGATGGCCTCGTTGCACTCTGGGAACCGTTTTTTTAGCTTCTTCTGATGATGATATGATAACCTTATCATTTTGGTTATTAAAAACTTCCTCCACAGTAAATTTTTTTTCATCGGTAAAGAGGATGTACTCATTTCCATCAGTTGCGTGCCAAAGCAAGAGACGCTTGCATCTTTCCAATCTTATTTCCTTTAACCGTGAAGTCAACATGTGGGCTGTTGACCGACGATAAGCCTTCATATGAAGATCATCTTGAATGAGTCTACTCATCGATCTTGTGGAGATTTCCAATTCCCTCAACAAAATTTTTGTTTGCGCAGTGGATTTCTGCGGATGCGCTCTCGGAAAGCTTTGATGGCACTGACTGTTCTAACGGTACCTGGACGTCTCATGGTCTCATTAAATCGTTCTATTGCACGATAAATAAATCATTTTGTTATTTTGAGCGGTTTCAACAAATTCAAAATTTCAGAAGCACTTTTGCCACACTTATGGAGTGCTATTTTAGCGATACGATTTTCTTTCACGCCCCATTCCATGATTACTAGTCACTGAAGTGTCACCAAACTGATCGGAAAATTACGCCGTACAGTTCATTTGTTATAAATTGTAACATAACGGTACAGTTCCAGGGTCATTTCTGAGAAAGCGCGCATTTGAAATTGTGTGACAGAATTTATGGCACAACTAAGTATATAGTCCAAAAAATGAAGGGTTTAGCTGAGATTTTGTTTCGATGTTGCTTTCTAACCTTATTGAGTAGCTCAGTATGAGATCAGGTTAAATATAGACTTTCCATTCAAACTTGATTCAAAAACAGGTGATTGATTTTTCCTTTCATTCATACACGGTTGCTCAACATAACTAACAAAATTTCAGCGCATTAATCATTACAACGACATCATTTAATTTTGGAAGATTGTGAAAGCTAATTTGATAGACATGTTTAATTGAAACCGTCTCTAAAACTCTTGCATCCCAAAAATAATACTAAAATCAATAACCAACTTGCGCAACGTTAAATCTGATCGTTATTTAGAAAACGCATTTAATGCAACCTAATCTAACCTAAACGTTAAGCTAAAGGATAGATGGAAAATTTCAAAAATAAAGAAAAGGACAAAAGTAAACAAAATTCTTCAAAAAAATCAAAAAACCCAAATAGAACTGGACTGGACACATCATAAGAACATATAAGGAAAAATGGACGAAAGATGTAATGGAATGGTATCCTAGGAATGGGAAAAGACAAAAAGGACGACAAATTAAAAGATGGAAAGATGACCTACCAAAAGGATGATTCGTGACAGAGATGAGTGGAAGAAACAAGGGGAGGCCTATGTCAAAAGACAATCTGACCAATAAACTGGTTGCTGAAGAATACCAATGTACATATTTTACCCGTAAAGACTATTTAAAAGTAAAAACTCATAGTACCCTAAACATGTTAAAACTCTACTGTATTTGGTCAGCGAATAACGGGTTTTGTTGTTATTATTATTATTAATCTAACCTAATGTAAAGACCTTGTAATATTTAGTAATGAGTTAGGCTCGATCCCAAAACACCAAAGATATTTGATTTCCTTTTATATTGAATACGATTAATGATTAGTTTCTATGTGGAGGTGTAGGACAGCCAGAATGAAATTTTGAAACTTAAATAAACTACCACTAGAAAATCGTTACTCTGTCTCTTACCAGAACATTTTCGGTCTACTATTTAATAGAAAAACTATTCTGATTCACAAATTCTGTGCTTTTATTCATGCAATTGCTAAAACAAAATCATTACCGTGGCGTCAAATAATCTAATCTTAATATTTTAGAATTTAATGAAAGATACTATAATTCCCTTACTCATGGGTCAAGGATCATATAAACTCAACTATTTCCTACATCCACAAGCAAAAAACTTCATGATGTCAATGGAAAGTCCCACGTGTCTTTAACAAATAATCACCTTACTGAACACTTGGTACATCTGATATATGATTTGCAAATATTAACTCCTTACCTGGCATTAAATCAAAAAATGTGAAATTCACGAATTCTTTGTTAGCCTTTCATTAAAATTTACATACATGAGCAATGTTGACTAAACATTAAAATCTTAATCTCCTCTTAATAAGGAACAATGCATAAATTTCAACAGCAATGATACATGAAATTGTGTTAGTATTGCAAAAGACTTTGATTGTCTTTTTGAATCGACCATGAACTTTTTAGTAGCCCAGAAGACAAAATCGGGAAAAGTTGGTAAATGAAATCAATTAGCTACAGCTTTGTGTTTTGATTTGCTGCAAGTTTCGAATTCATCAATGAATTTTCTTTTATGTTTGATATAATCTCATTTTATGATGTCATGGATTCGTGACAAGTATGCCATGAAAAGTTTACGAGTACAACGGACTATTTTTGAAATCCTGTCGATTTTAGACATCACTATTTCAATACGGACAAAGATTGTTCTATGGTCAAAATATGTTTAATTCAAAAAAATCCTCAAACTCATTCATAAAACCCACAAGCCTGCTGGATAAACCAACTACGTCATACTAGATAACTTTTTTATTGTGTTTATAAAATCTTCCTCTGTTAAGAGTATCTACTATTTATTTTGAAGATGTTTTGTCAAAACTCAATTTAAATATTATTAGTAGACAAACACAAGTGATAAGTAGCAGAAAGTGTCATGAATTTAAGTGAAAAATCGACTGATGTCCATATAATCTTAAAAAGCAGCAAATATTTAATTAGATTTATCTTTGGGCGATAAAAATGATTCGAACAAATTAAAAATTTACCCATCCAACAAGGAATAATATTTTGTCTGGAATATTTCGAGAATGCATTTCAATTTGAATCATTTGACAATGGTTGCAGTTAACATTAAATATTGATGAACCAATGACTGTGTCAAACAAAATGATTATTATGTGCAATTGCAATTACAGTCGAACTTCAAAAACTCGAACTGCGATGTGATACATAAAAATTTCGAGGTATCAAGACTTCGACTTATCAACAATAACTCTACATATGCTTGCACTTTTTTGTGAATGAGCATTTATGTATTTATTTCAGTAAATATATGTTACATAAGTGCCCTAATATCTTAGTTTAAAAAAATTAACAAAAATATGAAAGAGTACATTCAACATATGTGTACATATAAATACTCGTACATATGTGCATAAGGTACCTCATCTACAATGTATGTATATATGTATTTATTATTTTACTGTAAAAAGTTAGTTATTTGTGACTGACGACTGGATTTCTTCTTTTGGTTTTCAAAAAGTGCTTCAATTTTATTTAAACTACTATACACAGAATCGGTTGTATATTTACTGGCTTTTTAATAGGAACGCAAGATACTTAACGAATTTTCAACCATATCGTTAGAAGGTGGTTGCTGAACATAGTCTTTCAATTCTTCCTCCGTCGTGTCACTTTGGCAGTCATCTCCGTTGTCCAACTGTATCGGTTCGGATCTGCAGGACGCGATAATATCTGCATCGGTGGGAAACTCCGAAGTAACAATATCGTCATCAACATGTATAAAATCGTTAATGGTGCTACTTTCTTCTATACTTTTAATATTTGTCCAAGCTTCGTACTCGATTTGTAGTTGGATTTCGTCTTCACTCTTTTCTTTCAGGCGTTCACTTAAGAAAATCAAGGGAATTTCATTCTCTTCTTTCCATTCAGAATACTGACCAAAACCGGCCTTTTTGAAACATTTAGAAATTGTTTCACGTTTGGCGTCGATATTCCATGCGTTAGTGATATCGTCAACACAATCCATTAACGTAATGTTATTGTTTTCGTTTGCTTCAAAACGTTTGATTTTTCAAAATTCTTCGGCGATAATGGCATTTTAAACATTGTATGATTCCCTGATAAAGTGGTTGTAACTTAAATGTCATATTCGGCTGTAAAAAAGCAAGTTTAATACATTTCTATTTTTTCTGGATGTTTTTAGGATGGGCCGGACATTTGTCAATAAAAAGAATAATTTTCCTTCCCTGGTTTTTAAACTATTTTTCTAATTTTAATAGCCATGCTTCAAAAAGTGCGCCTGTCATCCAAGCCTTTGAATTTGCTTTATAGTCAAGGGGCAACCACTTAAAACTTCGAAAGCAGCGAGGTTGATTACTTTTACCCATTAAAAGCAATTTTGCTTTTTCTGATCCATCCTCTGCTTACTATGCTTACCGCCATAGCAGTTCTGATTTTTAAAAGTTATGGTGTTATCTAGAAGACATTTGAAGAATAGTTCTCATCTGCATTAAACACGTCCCTTGCTTGATAACCTTCTAAGAAATGAGGTAAAACATCACGTCTCCATTTACTTCAATCTTTGTCACTTACGTCACCGCTTTCTTCACAAGCCTTTTTATGACATACGCCAGATCTAACATTAAAAACGAACTTTAAACCTAATTACTGTATAAATTTCTAAATAGAACATATCTACGTTTCCAATTATCGAACTAACCCATGCTTGCCTTAAAGCTTGATTGTCCTAGTTTTTCAATAAACTCCAATGCCTTTTCTTCAATGAACCAACCGGATATACATAGGTAAGTTCTGCCTTCTTGCCGATTTAAAACACTCAAAAATTGTTTTGTCTACATTTTCATACATTGGTTTTTAGCCTCTTGATACTCCCACTTGCACTACTTTCCATTGTGGTGATAATTGACGACTTATTTTTTGAAATAGTAGACACTGTATTTGCCGGAATACCGTACTTCACAGTTACATCTTTATTTGTTGAGCCATTTTCCACTTCCTATATAGGCTTAAATTTTTGATCAACAGACAAAGTTTTTAAAGTACTTTTTGATGAAATAAATGAAATAGGCACAGTATTTTTTACTTACTAGTAACTAACTAGTATGTCAAGCAAGCGTAGAAACTGAACTGCCTGCATACGTCAAAAAAAGGTTAAAATCGCCCGTAATTAGGGTATTCCCCCAAAAAATTCAACTTATCAACGTTGGGGCCAATATTCCATTCGAGTTATCAAGATATTCGAGTAATCGAAGTTCGAGTAATCAAGACAAATTACCACACATTGCCTACTTTTAACACTATTGCCAACCAACTTGATTCAACTTAACAAAAATTCGATTTATTGAAGTTCGACTGTATATTTTATTCTTGAACATGCCGAAAAACATTCTCCCAAATTTTTGAGCTTTTTAAACGATTTGATAATCATTTTATAATAACCTTCCCTTCATTTTTTAAATGATGGCTTTGAGTATACCTTTATTTACAAAAACTTCAAAGTGCGATTTTGAATATTTCTTGATTAATCATTGTTTTCAACCCACAGGTCTTGAAGGTAATTATTTTAATTTTAAACATAATTTAGACATAATTTAATGAAGAAACGTTGAAATTAAAACAATTTAAAATTGCGAAGCCAAATATAACAAACATGTGACCTCTACAGAAGTTACTGCCGAATTTCTTTTTCGATATCATCTTGAAATTGAATTTGGTACATAATTGTATAAACGAGAATATTTTGGCGATAAGAAAAATATGTACATAAATAATACCACTTCAATTTATTGACATAAATTTCTACAATTAACAGACCTTTGTAACGAAAACTTGGTTTCCAAAGTCTTTACAGTCGAGGCTGACATTTTAGATCTAAATATTGGAAATTTTCTTAAGAAAATGTAGTGTCAAAAAAGTTTCAAAAACTCTTCTATGTCGTCAGATTTCGGAAAATTGTAGAACACAAAACATTTTTATAAAAGGTAGCCATTGGTAGTAGTAGGCAAAAAAATTATTTGGGGATTTCACCGTTATTACCAACGCTTTATCTTGAATCCAGAAAATAGCTGGGATTTTTAATCAACTGAATGAAGTCATGGAACTAATAAATTGAAAAAAGCATGCTTTTAATAACCCTTATAATTTTAAGATAATCATCATTCGTCCCTTATCTCAACAACTAATGATGTTACAATTCTATTTTATTTTTTTATTTTCAACCCATTTACTTGGATAATATGGTAATAAAAATGTTTAAATAATATTTCTGAAGGTGCGAACCGTTTTAAATATAAAACTAATATAGAACAAACACACTAAAAGGTTCTATTTTTCAAGTTTTTCAAATTGAATTCAAATGGATAATAATACTTTTGTGCATTTGTTTTTCTCTATAAAAATGAAATGGGTGAAAATTTCAAATTTTAGCTCACTTCCTTGAATTAGATTCCATTAAATTGTTGTGGGGAATGAATGAAAATGAATGTGAACTTTTTCAAGATTCACTTAGCCTAACTTACGCACAACATAAACGTGCTTGTACGCTTTACCTTTGAAAAAATGATCCTTTGAAAAACCAAAACCCGCAAGTCGTATCTTCAGTCAGCGGCATCGATTTCAGCATCTGATCAATCTTTTCCTTCATCAATTTCTCATCGTCTTCGGCATTAAGCTGCTGATCATTCTGATATTTTCCATTTTTCAGGACTTCACCCAAGTGCTCCTTTTCATTAATCACATCGGTAATAATCATGGGAGTTTTAGTGGGTGTGGTCAACCGTTCCAGTTCTTCAGGATCATGATTCTCCGAATTTTTTCTGTAGTCATTTTGGTGATAATTACTCATTTTCTAATAATTTTAATAAATCCTCGCTTTCTATCACAAACACTCCCGAGTCACTTTACGCGCGAGACTATTAAAATCGATGCGCGATAGGTTTGAACGTTGACAAGGTCCTAGTCAATAGTTTGAACTTTACTGAATGGAAATAATGCTATTGACACCTTGACGATTTCACAGCTACATATGTTTTCATGTTCTACATACGCGCAATGTATTGTAAAGGCTCTTCAAACGTTTAAATCACAATTATTTGAATAAGACTTGCGTCTTCAGAGACACACATTTCACTCAACAGCGGCTTAATAGAGATTAAGAAATTGAAAGCTGATTTCATTTATATAGACGACGAAAATCAAAATTATCTTTGTTTCAGTGATAGCAAACGGTACACACAAGATAGACTTTTATTTTTGTTTGACACTGATTTTTGATGCTGATAATTTCAAATAAACTGGATGCCATACGGAAAAGATAAGTTCTTCAGTGACAAAATCAACAACGGGTTTGCACTATCCAAAAATATGAACAATTGATACTCACCGTTTTTTTCCTCTTCTATCTATTTCTTCAATTCAAAATTTACATCCATAAAGTTAGGCAAAATTGTATTTTTTATGTTTATTTTCCCTGGATCATCTGTTAACAATGTAGGGAAGACCATTATAATAATGTAATTATTACATCCTTATGTTATGTTTCCAATTAAAATTTAAAACTATCCAAAAACAGTCTTATCACATGAGATGACGTAGCATTTCTCGGGATAGTTGCTCGGTGAATATTCCCAAATACAAATTTTCAATGCTACAAACATTTCTTGCCCATATATTTCATGCCCATAGGAAATCAACACCATGCTAATAAGTTCCAAAATAAACGCAACAGTTGATAGTGATATAGTGTTTTCAGTTTTAAAAAAAGTCATTTTTAAAGTTTAGAAATAAATTTTAGAAGCTGTATTGCAGATTTTAATCAAATTTTAAATACGTGTTATATAAAGTTTGTTGGTCAACTTTTAATTTAGAATATATCGCAAGCCCAATTACAATCTAAACCAAACCCTCACGAAATTGCATTTCAAAAGTAAAAGCTATAAGCCTAACATCATTTTCAAATGTTTTTGCGATGTAATTTTAACGCCAAGTATCATATTCAGTGAATATAGTCTGCACCAAGTTTTTTAAATTCATTTTTTTGCATTTGTCACATTTGCATACACAGCAACACATTTTTCATAAGATCACAAGCTCTAGTTTTAGAGTAATACAGTATTTCCACTGTTAATTTAAAACATGTGACCCATCAAAAAGAATGATAATTACAAATTAAAATGGTTTTGCCTACATTGTTAAGAGATGAACCATGGAAAATAAATGCGAAACAATATAACCTTGCCTATTTGTTGGATGTACAAAAATTCGATTATTCCAAGAACAAGCTTTGAAGACCTATGCGAGTCTTTAAATTTGAACCTATATTATGGTTAGCAAGAAGCGTCTTAAAAATCATGAATCGCATTGAAAATTTAGCAGCAACAATATGAAAACTGATTTGTCTGTGTTCTAAAAAATTCTGGCTCATTTTTGTACTTCAAAGCTAGCAGCTTGCTTTAGACCAATCCTTATTCAATTCGCTATTCGTTATGTTCAAAAAGTGACTTTCAGGTAGTGTTAAAGTTTTCATATAACTAAAAACTTTTACATTGTAGTTTCAAGTTATTTACTTTATCAGCCGGACTCTTCGTTGGACGGACGCTAACACTATATTTTCATCCCTTAAACTGAAACCATCAACAATATCAGTTTGATTTCAGTAAATTCATTCAAGTGTGATCATTTGGGGAATTGCACAGCTAGCTTAAAATAAACATTGATACTTCTTAGCAGAGTATTAACTTTTATTCGGGATCACATTACAGTTTACTGCATTTTTATAATTGATAGGTGCAACAGACATTAAGTTGAAATTTCACGTCTTAGGAATCTATCTGTAGGCAATCTATAACTGGAAACTATTGAGACACTATTTAGTGATATGGTTATCGTAATTCTGCATAATTTACAAAAAAAAATTAGAAATTAGTTTTCTTAAAACAAATGGTGGGTATCTCTAGGCTTTTCAAATATCGCAAAACATTTAAGGCAATCGTTTACAAGTGTAAGAAATAATGATCAAGAGAGTTTGATACGAATGTTGGATTTCCGTTTTACCCAATAGGATCCACATTTCAAGGCAAAAAGTGGAAGCAAAATATGTTGATGGAAAAAGTTTTTTCATAGGAATGTATTAAATTGCCTCAACTTATTACAATTATCCTTATTTAAAAATAATAATAATTATCCTACGGAAGTAAATCTCGTGGCAAGTCCTGCAGATTGTCGACTATTGCAGCCATAACAAAATTAATATAATCAATTTGAAATTCTTTTTAAATCACTTTCACATTTTTTGAAAAATAAAAGGCTGTTTCCCTCATATAAAAAAATGTTTTTACGATCGAAAGCTGTGTTTATTTTTCATAAATTTTCAAAACTTTAAAATTTTATAGGTTTTATTTGAATATCCGAGACTTCAAAAGCACAAACATTTCGAAAATATTGTTAACTTTATGGAAATTTTAATTGGCGAAGGTCCTTTCTTGGATTTTATGACATTTCTATGTCAAAATATGAAGTCTTTAATTAAGTGGGGAAGCGTGGTTTCGGGGTGACGGACGGCATCCTCTTCAGGTGCTGTCATTTACCATCCGCCATTAGACAGCACGACCACGATTAGGCTTATTGATGGATTAAGCTCATCATGCTTCAACTAATTTTTATAATTATTTGTATCCGCGAAGTATAATGACTGTTAATTTTTAGTTCGTATGTGCCTACGTCACTATTGTTTATATTGGTAAGGATTTGAACCTCCTAGTCTAGTCGACAACTTTCGCCTACTAGTGGGCTTTTTTGGTTTGCAACTTGCTAACACTATGCTTGCACATTGTGAAGGTTCATTTACTTCCACATTAAAGGCTGGTTCCATAATTTAATTTAGTGGGGAAGCGTGATTTGAAGTCTTTGGAATGGAATCTTCTCGCAAACTCGCAGTTATTAATTGATGCACCGATCCCTTGTGCATATCTTTTATTAGATAATAAAGGTAAATCATTGCTGTAATCATCTGCCAAGAGCCTATCTTATAATCTGAACTTTACAATGCAATCTTCACGGAATGAACTACTTGGCTGCCAACAAAATAGCAAGCGGAAAAATAGATTGCCCAGGTTCAATGAAAAATCGAAGACATTTAAATTAATGCTGCACTTAGCAGTATTATAAGTTGTCTAGGAGCTTTCAAAAACGCACAACAAACACACGCTCCTACATTTACTCTTCGTACCACTCCCTGAAATTGAGGCGCGGGACTAGTCAACACACATTGAAACGTCCCGGCACTTGCCAATAGTTCACTAGTGTTTTACATCGCATCTTTCGATACCACGTGGTACACGTGGATTTGTTCGGAGCTTCGGTAACGACATAAATTTGTTGACGCTGAACGCATTCGAATTATCCGGGCCTAGTTTCCACAAGAGTTTGTCAAACCACTAAATTTCGTCCTCATCCGAATTGAAGCATACCGCCATGAGCACGCGCAAGCCATTTTATGTAAATTTACACTTAGTTCACCGGAATATGAAGCTCTTGCGATTTTTCATTGGAATCCGGCATCTAATTCAATAATTCAAAAATGATTTCAACTCATTTTCGATTCGACTCTCTTTCATCAATTTCAAAATCATCCCGGTTGAACTTGGGTATCGTTTTCGTTCATCACCATTTTTAAATCGGCTCTGGCAGATCATGACTTTCGGAGGCAAAGGGAGGAAATTAATACTAAATATAAAATAACATGTTAAAATAAAATGCAAGAAGGTTTAACGATTTGTTTGAAAAACTTTATTAAAAAAGTGTTGGAAATTTCAGGAGGAAATGACGTAATCGATGTTTTTCACATCTATTTGAACTTTTTTTAAAGTTTTTCAATTTGGTTTGTACCATGGGTAATAACATCCCAAATTGCCAAAAGCGTATTTCAAACCATTTAGGCATTAATATCTTGAAGTTTCTTGTGTGGTTTGTTGCTTTGCTAGGAGTATATATATATATATCATGACGAATAAGCAGGACGTATCATAGACACACACCAATTCAAATTCGTGGTGCCGTTGGTCCAATAATTTCGGTGAATTGATGAACCAACAGTCGTTCGTGGTGGGTACTTCGAAGTGTGGCTCGTGCATCTGCTAATAGGTTTGCGCCTGTAAGTTTGTTACAACCATTAATTTTCCCTTTCCCCTTTCGGGGTGTGTTTAACATAACCCAAAAATAAGTTTGCATTTTCTTGATTATCAAAATTGTCATCTTCTAATCTATTATAAAAAAAAGACGCGAGGTGCGACCCTTCAGGTCCACACGATCAACTTCCCAGTAATATCTACATAAATATGAAAAACATTAAACACAATAATAATTTTAAAAATACTACTACTTTCAATGTGAGAGGTATTCATAACAGTAATTGAAATGAGTTAATATTAATCATATCATCTACGGGAGCGTCCATTGATTACGTAAGGTTTTTGGTGGATGGGGGCAGATTGATTTGATTGAATATTCACGCGGATCAATCGGTGTGGGAGAGGGACCGGGTTACAAAGCCTTTTCTACGTTATTTGTTATTTTCATATCGACGCTTGAAGGACAAAAGAGCGCTAGCAAAAATGAATGCAGTTTTTGTTATTACGCCCACTGAAGAGATTTTGTCGCGTGATGGCCATTTTGCCAATAGTTGCGTTCAAAATTACGTAAACGTCGTATTTGAGGAAATACAAAATATTTTGGTAAAACCAAATGTGTCACACAATTAGATATATCCGTTTCGAATATGATGCTGTCGACGTTCGAGAATTTTTATAAGGGGGCTATAGGCTTTATACACCCAAAAAGTGACCTATTTTTAAGAATTTATTACAAGACTCCTGGAGTGAATATTAATGTAATTCCTCTAAGCGTTCAATAAAAACATGTACGAAAGCGTACGAAAAAATCATTGAATTACTATTTTTCACAAAATGGCGGGATTCTCAAAACCATATAAAAAATACATATTAAACGGTGAAAGTGATCCTGAAGCGAAAAATGATATGAATTGAAAAATTCAAAAATAATCAAATAAGCCAACGGCTATCGTGTGGAAATATAACTACCAAGTGGTATACAATAATAACAAAATGGCAGACTATTCAAAATAACTTTTCGAAGTTCGATTTTTTTTGTGATTTTTGAATGTAAAAAATAGAAAAAAAACAATATTTCGACACGTCCGTGGTTCACATGAGAATTGTGCATGTTTACAATAAGTAATAAAAATTTCAAAAAAATCACGACATGAAAAAAATTGTCACGACATGAAAAAAATTGTTTTGAGAAAAATGCGTTTAAACTTTTGTTTGTGGAGAAATTATAAAAAAAATGGTACTTACGGCTAATCAGCAATGCCGACTCAATACAAAATGTCTTCATTTTCTTCAAAAAGACTCATTCTCATGCATTCTAGCATCCCTCCGCTTAGCCCTGCTTTCCTTCAATGCTGTCACGGTTCGCTTTGTATATGCGATGATTTTCGCGATTGCTGACGTATTTAAGGGCAATGGGACGGAGTGCGCGCATTAAATCGAGCATAATTATAATAATAATACCTGGATCTTTCTAAAAAATGTAACACATGTGAAGAATATTTACTACCGAAATAAGTAAAAAAACAAAATCGATTTTTTTGGGAATTTATAAAGCCTATAACTCCCTTAAGTTAGGAAAATGTCGAATTCTACTGCAGTAGAAAAGATATGCTGAGTATTGTGTTATGCAGATCTTTATATTTACTACATATGTATGGCAATGCGGCATCAATGTCAGGTGTATGTGAGTAAGTACAACCCAAAATCTCTTGGTGCTTTCCATGTATATGCATGCGTCTCAAAGCGTCAACTT
The DNA here is from genome assembly GCA_963942545.1 of Oxycera nigricornis. NCBI lineage: Eukaryota > Metazoa > Arthropoda > Insecta > Diptera > Stratiomyidae > Oxycera > Oxycera nigricornis. Next base: position 102,324,010 of record OZ012659.1, read on the forward strand.
TATTGGAACTGTAAATAAAATACATTCATTATTCTCGTAAAATTTAGAAAATTGGGAAGCATTTTCAAGAAAAACTTACGGAAAAAATTGTAAAAATTTCATTCGATAGTCTCTAGAGTGCAGATAATATGTGAAAGACAACGTGGAAAAATTCTGAACACTTCAAAGAATATGCAATGTTCATTCTATGCTAATTACGGTACTAGGTTAGCAGTAAGCTTACTCCTTCGAGTCATATGATATTTTGTCTTTCTAACTCACATTAAGTTTTCCAAAAACATTTTAATCTCCAAAACTGATTTTGGGTAAAGTGCTCACCAAACTAAAAACATTGAATGAGTTTCTAAGATAAAATGAACTACGATGAAAGACATTGCTGTTACATTTGACACTTAAAAATGTAATGATGCAAACATGAACATTGACAGATGAGGAAGAAGAAAGGTGTCGGGAGAACTAGACGATGACACAGGCATATCAATTCAAAAAAAAAGGAAATCAATGAGGCTTCTCAATCATTGATACAAAGTTTATGCTTAAAGCATCCAATGAGGATTTTGGTGTAGTCCTGCAAAACGTGGTCAGAATTTGCGAGGAGTTTCATGAAGAACATTTGCTGCAAGGAATAAAAAAGTGTCGTAGGCACCTACGTGCCATCGAGACAAATGCAAGCCTTGCTCTACACAAAGAGCTCAACAAATTCTTCAATTTATTATTTAATGAAACTCCAGCGAGTCATTGCTTTGCATCTCACTTAAAATTCAAGAGATCTTGACCATATGTATCTCAGTCACAGCATACGAGAGAAGTTCTTATAAAAATAATTTTAATTTATCAATTGTATCAATTGAAAAAAAGATACGGCGAAATGGTTAAGTGATATGTTCAATACAATTACTACACTTTTATTAATAATACCCACATTCTCATAACTAAGGGTATCAGGAGAACTGATATTACAATTTTTAAGGAGCTGGTTTTAGATATATGTATAAATTAATAATATCATAACTAATGATTCGTATTAATTTTTATTTCCATGCATTCTACTGGTTAGTTGGTTGATCCATTTTGCACTGGAAATACGTCATTATCTAAGCACACCGGGGGCCTCTTTTATCTTGCCGCCCAGGCCTCCGACAGATTAAAATTCACACAATAATTATTTCGGGGTTAGTTTCTTCCAGAATAAACATCCACGTGTGTACTCGTAGATAGTATAGATAAAAGTGTTGATAATCGCCAAGATATTTTGCTGCATCGAACAAACTGCATAATTTCTATATATTTTGATTCGATCGGGAATAACTTAACATGGCATGTGATAAAAAAATATTATTTTAAAGTAGTTTCTTTCTGGAAGAATATTTTGCAGCAGAAAACCAATACAAGCCAAGTAGATCGAGCAATTTTAAGTGCTACTATTATTTGGAGGGAACGCATGGTCCAACAGCTTTCACTTCGGTGGACCAACATGTTTAGAATAAAAAGTCCTTACTTATTTAGATAGTATAATGAATAATATTACCGGAATAAAATTCAAATAAAAACGTTTCATGAGAACGTTCTTATTTTCAAACAAAAAATTATGAAATTTCAATTGGAAATTGTTTGATGAAAAAACTTTCAAACAAGCCGCGAGGTGCGACCCTTGAGGTCCACACAGGCCCGGACCAGCCATATGAGCACAACGTGCACTTGCACAGGGCGCCAATTAATAAGGGCGCCAGCCTGCTACACGAACAAATGGCAAGTTACAAAATTAATTCTAATCTATTGTATAATATCGGTTTCAAATACAAAATGCATTTCACACATAAATTTGAGTTGCGTGAATTTTTTCGTGGCAACTCTAATTCAGATGTCCATATCAGTCGCCTCTCGTCTATTTGGCCCTTTACGTGCCGCTCAGAATGGCTTCGACATCAAAATTCGTATGCAAAGGGCGCTAGATGAGCAAATTTGAAACATGCACACTCAGTCCATGTCAAAGCCCAAAGCCCCGATTGATATGTACGTTCGGTGTCGACATCCAATCCATACACAAGGGGCGCTAGATGAGCGACTTTTAGAACTTGCACACTCAGTCCATATCGAAGCCCGGCATGGAATTCGATTGTATGAATGGAGTATATGGGCGACTGTTGTGCAGATTTTAAAAGTGCACATCGCTTCGAATCTCTACGATTTGGACGTCCAAGTCAGAGTTGCCACTACACAATTTCATGCAACTACAATTCATGTTTGAAATACATTTTGTATTTTATTTCGGCAAAGGTTGTAATCTTGGCTTCAGGATGATTTAATACGTAGAATTTAAGAACTTTAAGGATAGGCTAGAAATTTATTGTTGCGCATCAAATTTCACCGACAACTAAAATCTTCTATATTTAGTGGAATTCCACGAAGATGGAGGCCCCGATCATAGTAAGCAATTCTATGTCAAGTATTAGCCAGCAGGGAGAGAGGAAATTCTCCAATCGTGTTTTGTTTTGTGACAAAAGTAAGACGAAGGATTTCAAAAACGTTGTGCAAATTAATAAAATAAGCAATTAATAAATAAATATATAAAAATGAAAAAGGCTAAATTATCAGGAGCTGAGTATAGAAAACGGCGCAAAATTCACGATGAAGAAAATAAAAAACAATCGGGAATCTTGTTAAGATTATTATCTGAACCGGGAACAAGTGTTACTTCTAAAGAGTTAAAATTATTTTGTGAACCGGGAAGAAGTGAAACTTTTAGTGACCCCTTCGAAACTTTAGTTAATGTGTCTGAATTAGCTGGCGCGTCGACTAGTGTTCGTGATCTAGAATGCGAATCAATTGTTGTTCAACAAATAGTCACTGAACCAATTTTACCTGGTATTTTAGACTTAAGAGATCCAAATAATTGGGATGATTTAACTGATGATTTGGTTAGGAAAATAGTACTTATGGGCCCAACGCAAATAGCAGACTTTAATTTCCCCAAAAACAACAATAGGAAATTTAGTGCTTCCTTATATAAAAGAACTTTAGCAAATGGCGATAAAGTTTCACGACCTTGGTTAGTTTATTCTACATCTAAAGATGCCGTTTATTGTTTTTGCTGTTTCTTGTTTTCAAAAAACAAAGCCGCTCAAGCATTGTCTAGTTGTGGAGCATCGGATTGGAGTCATATTAGTCAATTACTTAAAAGCCATGAGAACAGTTCACTTCATATGGACAATTTTAGGTCATGGAAAGCGTTAGAATTAGGTTTTAAAAATAACCAAACTATTGATTATGGCTTGGAAAGTGCAATGAAGGCCGAAGTTTCTCATTGGAATAACGTCCTTCATAGATTGTTAATTATTGTGAAATTTCTCGGTACCCAATCCTTAGCATTTCGAGGCACTTCCGAAAAATTGAATGACTTACAAAATGGCAATTTTTTGAAACTTGTAGAAGCTGTGGGGAAATTCGATATTGTGTTAGGGGAACATTTGAGACGAATTAATGATGAAAAATCGCAGAATAAATATCTCAGCAAAACCATTCAAAATGAATTAATTGACATAATATCTAAGGCGGTTAAAAATAAAATAGTTTCCATGATCCAAGAAGCAAAATATTTTTCAATTATTGTCGACTCAACTGACTCCTGACAAAAGTCATGTTGAACAAGTTACCTTGATCATCAGATTTGTTCATCGACATAATATTACATTTGAAATTAGGGAGCATTTCTTAGGATTTTTGGAATGTAAAAATAAATCTGGTGAAGGACTCACGGACTTAATTTTACAAGAACTGACTAATTTGAATATATTAATAAGCAAATGTAGAGGTCAAAGCTACGATAATGGGTCCAACATGAAGGGTAAACAGTGTGGAATGCAAAACAGAATAAGGTCTCTCGAGCCTAGAGCATTTTTCGTTCCATGCTGTTCTCATTCTTTAAATTTAGTTGTAAATGATTCTGCCCGTTGTTCATTAGACGCTGTTAAATTTTTCGATGTAGTTCAAAATTTGTATGTATTCGTGTCAAGTTCGACGAACAGGTGGGATACATACAAAAAAAATGTTCCTAATTTAACCCTTAAACCACTCTCCGAAACGAGATGGGAGAGTAGAATAGATGCTTTGAAGCCTCTTAAAAATAATTTAGGAGACATTTATGAAGCCCTAATTGAAATCGCTGAAAATGGAAATTCAGAAGTTAAGGTCACAGCTGAATCTTTAGGAAATAAGATATTGGATTTCAAATTTATTTGTAGTTTATTAGTATGGTATGATATTCTACAAAAAATAAACATTGCTAGTAAGTATTTACAAGGCCAACGAGTTAATTTGCCTGCAAGTATTGAAATCCTTGAACAAACTCGTAACTATCTAGTTGACATGCGCACAGATGAAATTTTTAGCGAATATATTCATAAAACCGAGATTATTGCTTTAGATTTAGATATACCCTCCCAGTTTCCCTCTTCTTTACGTTCTCGTCGCCGAAAAAAAATGTACATAAATGAATGTTCTGAAACAATATTTGATCCTAAACTAAGTTTTAAAATTCTACTCTATTTCCATTATAGAATACTCGACCAGGCAATTAGTTCTATTAATGAAAGATTTGAGCAATTGCGAAATCACAATAACATATTTTCTTTTTTATATAATATAAATGAAGCGTGCAAATTAAATAACTTGAAAACTTTGTGCATAAATTCAGATTCTGCTTTAAGCCATAAAGACTCTAGAGATTTAAATGGTGAAGAGTTATATCAAGAGTTGTTAATACTTTCGCCACTCATTAAATCGGATAATTCGAGTTTGGAAGTTTTGAATTACATATTTGATGCAAATTTGGATCAAGTATTTCCAAATATAGTTATTGCTCTCAAAATATTAAACAGTTTACCAATAACAGTAGCATCGGGAGAACGTAGTTTTTCGAAGATGAAGATCATAAAAAATTACTTAAGGACAACAATGACTCAAGATCGTTTGGTAGGATTGTCCATTTTAGCAATAGAAAAGGAGCTAGTAGAATCGTTAGAATATGATGATCTAATAGAAGATTTCGCAAAATTGAAGGCTAGGAAAGTCCAATTTCTTTAAATTTACGATAGGCACTTAATACCTGTATTTGTGAATTCTTAGTTTTATTGAATTTTATCAACTTCCTACTGTAGGGAAGTTATTGTAATTGGTCCGTAAATTGAAATTATCAGCATATTTTCGTTCGCGGCTTACATGCTTTTAATTTCGTTTTAGATCTGAACTAGATACATACATGACTATCGTTGGAGGGCTCTGTAAGAGGGCACTCCTGAAGGTTCCTCGATAAAAAGTCACGTATACGTTTATAAATGGGGGCGCAGCAAATGGATTTGGCACAGGGCGCCAATTAGGCTAGGTCCGGCCCTGGGTCCACACAGTCAACTTCCCAGTAATATCTACATAAACATCAACAACATTAAACACAGTAATAATTTTGAAAATAATACTACTTTATGTAATAACAATGAGAGGTATTCATAGCAGTAACAGGAATGAGTTAATATGAATCATATCGTCTACGGGAGGGTTCATTGATTACGTAAGGTTTTTGGTCGATGAGGACAGATTGAATATTCTCGCGGATCAATCGATGGGGGCCTTTTTGGTCTTGAAAAATTTTGTATATACAGTCAAAAATAGGTTCAATTGCATGTAAAAAGTAAAATGTATTTCAAATGATGATGGTTATTGAAATCTTACGATGACTAAAGAATGAATCTACTAAAAATAAAAACTACAATTTTTTATTTGATGAAAGCTTTTCAAAGCATATGATCGTGCAAAGTATTGACTACAAAACATTTTACCATTCAAAGCGTTGATACAAATTTAAGCATATTTTTTAATTAAAAGACTAAATCTGCTCAAATTATGCAAATATTTTAAAACTTTGCATGAATTTACAACAATTTTGTTAGAATAAAAGATATAAAGTAATATCATTCGTATGAACCCTATTTACAAGGTATAATAATGCATGATAGAAACGACCTTGAAGATCATGATGACTGTTAATGATTTTTTATTTTTTATTTAATTTTTTACGTAATCATGAGAAAAAGTTTTGATGCTGATTTTACAAACCTTGTTTGGAATATATAAATTATATAAACATTGGTTACTTTGACTTGAAAATAAAGTTAAAAATTTATTGTTTTTGAAAAAAACCCAATTTTTTGCACTTTTCTTTAAAAAATTAAAAAACGGCTCCAACAAATTTGTTAAAAACGTGATAGAATCACATAAATGTTAATACGCGTTGATTGACACCTTGATCAAGGAAATCGTATGTTTGGTTCGCGAGGTATAACGCATGACAGAAATGATCTTCAAACGGGCAAAACAGCAAACCCCCCCGATCGAAGTGTCCCAAAAACTAATCAGCTCTTAAGATTGCAAAGACGCTTCGATTGACACCTTAACAAAGTCAATCGGACTTTGTTTACGTGAGTTATGCTCGTAGAAAAAAGTGTCCACGAACGTACGTACGTACGTACACACACACACACACATACATCTCCCTTTCTAAAAACACTTTATATATACTCTATAGACCTCAAAACGTAAAGAAATGTTGAAAATTTCAATTTCGATTTTCGAGGCGATTACAAGAACTTCCCAGATACTGGGAAGTTAAAAAAACTGAATTTGAAAATTTCTGACGGAAGGCTTTTGAAAAATTTGATTGAGTTAATTAAACATAAGCTTTTTCAAATATAAAACGAATTTTCCAATAATTACTGTCTCCAGGAAAATATATTTACAAAAGCCTCTTAAAATATTTTAATTATCGATTTGATTTAACTATCAGTTTCCCATAACAAATACCAGTTTTAATTGATTGGATTGAATTTAGTTTAGTTAATCAAAGCTGATAAATAACTAAATATTTAATGTGCTGCCCTATTTTTTAAACAATTTCTGCTATAACCTAATTAGTTAGTTAATTAATAGCAGCCAAAAAACTGTTTATTCTCCAATCATGATGATTTTAGAATTTGCAGCAATAAATACATCAACATTTCGCAAAGAACGATAAAGCTGTAATAATGAGAATATTGGATTGGCTTCCGTTGTTTTCATAATTTTTTTCTTGAAATGATAGCTCGGAATTTTTTGTCCTTTTCTTTGTTTTTAACCTATGATAAAGTCCTTCATTACTTAATCGATATGTTAAAGTGTTCAAATACCAATGAAATCCATAGGAATAGAATATATACTATTGATATTATTTTATTATTTTCTTCAAAAAAATTCAAGAGTTCAAAATGACACAATAATGTTTCTTTTTATGCTAAAACGTTTCATTTTCTATTAATTGGCTACAGGAAAAGGTAGAAACTTCCATATTTATCGAATGGATTTATTAAGAAATAAATCAAATAATTTCAGTTTGTATTTTCTTTTATTTACATGGCACTAAAAGTGAAAACTTCAAAGGCTTCCTCCAATAAGTAGAAAATCAAAAGTCATTAGTGTTCCGTTTTCACAAAGGAAAATATTAATCGATTTACAAAGTAACAGTACTAAAGAAGAACGCTTAACATTTAATTATACTCTAGTTACACCTATGTATCATACATTATCTATCATCACAGCTGCTCAATTTGAATGCCAGGAAACTTTTTTCACTACTACGCCGTAACAGACAAACTGATTGGAATGAAAGCTGAAGCTAAGTAATTCACTTAATTTTCTACTTTCTTTTCAACCGTCGCCTCTTCTTCCCGATCGAAATCTTTCAACTCTTGCTCCTTGACTTCCTCATCAAATATCTTAAGATCCTTCACAAAGTACCAGACACCAATATCAAAGATAGTTCCAATAAAAACAAAACTGGACGTCATTATGTTCAGGTTGTATCTGAAAGATAGTCATACAGCAAATAAGAATATTAGATTGTGCAAAAGATACAGGTTGTAAGAGAAAAATGTCACTAATTGGACTCACCTCAAAGATTGAGCGTCGTAGAGCCAACAGTTTCCTTTGCTGGTGCACGTTTTACCCCAAACCAGACACAATCTGTCCAGCACCCAGCCGAAGAAGATGGGACTTGGTATAAAAGCTAACAAACTCATCATCATCAAGCCAAAGCCCATTGCTGCCGTCTTGTCTTTTTCTGGAACACATCTGACGGAAACCAAGAAGTTGCTGGCGCGTCCTGTTGCCCCAATGAATTTTAGGAAACACATCACCGACAAGAACATGACGAACTGCTTGAAGCAGTTGACAGGACATGCTCCCGGTATAGCTTTGCCTGTAAAGCTATCCTGTTGGAACATATGAATATGATATTAAGGTGAGTGGATGTGGCTTAATATTTTATAAGACTATACCTCGTTTGTGATAGGTGTCGGTGACGATAGGCTTTCAGGCAATGCAAAGACAGTATCGAAACTGTTGTTGACCGATGTAATTAAGCGTTCAAACACAGGAGTGGCAACAGTTGCATTCAGTGAGCTTGTAATGCATGAGCAATCAAAGAAAAGCTGGAAATTGTTAGTGAAAATTAGGAACCACTCACAGTTTTAACAATACTTTGGATTCGAACAAAATAATATTTAAAATTCTAAACAGACGAAATGCTCACCTTTTTACCATCACTCGCTATATTTTGCTGCTTGCAACCAGCATGACATGGTGAGATGTAAGTGTTTCCATCCTCACCACAAATGGGCGAATATCTAACATAGTCACATTGGCATAGTGAATTACATGTTGGATTCAGATCAGTAAATGTGTTGCTGAAAGCAAACATTGTAAATGTAAACTGAATATCTTAATTAAATGTTTTTGGATTTACCTCTCTGGAATGTTCACAATCACAGAGCTCTCATTTCCAGGACATCCGAGGAAGGAATATGTTATCATACCCATGACCGAAAACAGGCCAACAGCTACATTCCACGCCGCCATGTACCTTGCTCTTGGTTTGTATTTTGAAATAACGAACCCAGACAGCAGAATTCCAACGGCTGAAAAAGCTAGTGCCACTGTGCCAGTTACTAAGCTAAAAAATGGTGTAATTCAAATATTTTCTCATTTAATAGAATGGTTTTACCTTGATGTTGCTGCAGATTGTCTATACTGTATTTCTATATACTTGGGCGTGAAAATCCAATAAGGCATGTAACCGAAGAAGTAAAATATTGAAGCCAGGTTATTGCACATAAGTGTTGTGTTTGTTGTCAATCTTTTAAATGTTTTCATCATATCTATTCAAAACAATATTTTATATGGATTTCACAACAGCTTTTAAGCAACACACACCTTTGAAAGATGCAGGTAATTCCGATTCCTCCGGTTCATCTTTCATGTCTTTCTTTTTCTGCATTTCTTTCTTCAACATTCTACGTGCCGCGGCTCGAGGCAATTCCTTAGGAAACATTGTCAGGAATATGCTTGAAACAAGCAAGGCTATTCCTAGGACAATCCACCCCATCCACCATGCTCCTAACCATCGCGGATCATTGTTAGTGATGATAGGTGTAAGGGTTGGTGAAATGTAAATCCTTAGGCAAAAAGATGCGAGGGCATATCCCACAGCCGGACCAAGCATACGCATGAAATACGAAAGGCCTGAAGAAAATTAAAGCTATTGAGTTTTTTCGCCAGATGCTAAAACTATTTGAAACATACTTAAAAGTGCTGGCGTTTTTGATCGTTTGATATTATCATCCATATATGACACACCCAGAGTATAATAAAGAGAGCCTCCAATACCCGATATGAACTGAGCTATAAACAGTACAACTTGAGGAGCAAAGTTTCCTTCTTCACTTTCACATTCCGTTCCTGTACCATTACCTAAATAAAACAAATTTTCTTAAGAATTGGCCATTTGAAAACCTCGCAACCTACTCTTTAGCTTGCATAGTGTTTTGGTTCGCTCCTTGTTAATTACTTCTACCGTGGCATTAGTGTCAATAATGCCTCCATATTCAGTTGTGAGCCGCAAAGCGTCTTCACCAGGCCCATATAACAGATGGGGTACAGCATTCATTAGACAAAATGTAACGATGGTAAGTAATCCTTTGAGAGAAAAATGATGATTAGAAAGACTTCGTTGAAAGCACATTTCAGGTTGCATTTAAAGAAAACTAACCAAATCCTATCCACCTCGGTCGATGTCCTTTTCCTGCATAGTAGCTTAGAGCAGCTGACACAAAAAGTTGACTTATGTCATTACCAACAGTTATAATTCCAGTATTTTTAGACGGAATTTTATATCTTTTCTCGATTGTTGTAATAGTTCCATTAAAATAGGCATATGTCATTGAAAATATACAACCAACCACTCCATATAATATTACGTAGGCTTTTTTGTTGGCAAATCTGCAAAACATGAAATTGCAACAGTTCATCCTTGCTAATTTTAAACGAAATGGCAAATTACTCTCGTCTAATCATTCGTGAAATGTTCATAGAGTAAAGTAAAAGAAAACCTCTGATATTAAAAATATTTTGCTCCAATTGCGTAAAAAATTTCCTTTCGTTGTAAATAAATATTTACAATTTATGTTCTCATTGGAGTTTCTATTATTTATTTACTTTCACTCTTTTTGTAAGATCATACATTCTGTTAGATACATTGTGCTTCAATAGTTTATGCAACCAATGTGTTGAAAGGAATATACTGATTATGTTTTAAAAAAAATTAGAAACTTATTTTCGAACATTACTTGAAAAATTACCAATTAAAATTTTCACTTTTGACTTTTAAAGATTGTATTCCATAACAAATTATTTTGGAACCATTAATTTGATTTGATACACTGTTGGAATTGTTAATCTTCCTCCTTGAGGGATTGACTAAACTTTTTACTAGCTTTTTCCTGCAATTTGGTAGACTAAAACCTCAAGGTAAAATTTTCTCTTCGCATGTAGTGTATCCTAAGGCTACTTTGGTAAATTAGTTATCTTAAGGGTGGAAGTACCTTCAGACACTTTTTAAAATTGATTTTTTTTAAATTGTTTTAATCGATACATATATCGCCTAAGAATATCATGTCAAAGTTTCAAAAGCTAATTCTCAAAATTGTGGAATAGATGCATCCCGGAAGTGCCTGGCGCCGAGTTCTTTTTCTCTTGACCACAAACTTTAAACGGCCTTTTCTCGAAACCATGTTTTTTAACATTACGTAAGTGATAATAAAAAAAACTAGTGAATCGATTTTCATCATCTAGCATTCATTTTAAAGAGCATAAAAACCTGTTCTATATAGACTAAAGATAAAAACAAAAACAAATTATTTTGGGACTATTTTTGACTGGAAGTACAACGAAATTTTTCGTCAAAATCGTAATTTGTTTTTTTCGAGCCTGTTTTGAAGGGTTAATTTTCGAATTTCGCAAATATTTTAGTCTATCTATTTAAAAAACCTCTCGAGAAAGAAAATGATTGGTTTGTTGATTTCAGATGAAAATTGCAGCCAGCATCGCTTACGCAATTTACGACGTCAGCGACGACATGGCTTTCAAGATCCTTGAAAAATTTGTTAATTTTTAACTTTCACTTTTGTAGAATATGTTTTTTTTTTCAACCTCAAACATCGCCTAAAATAAATATTATACTGATTCAATAAGAACTGTCTTCATTGCCGCACAAATCAGTTGCAAAAAAGACCTTTTTTCGGCCTCTAAAGGTACTTCCCCCCTTAAGTGTCATTGCACGAGGTTCAATTGGTTTAAATTCTCTTGACCCCAAAAAAAAGAGTAAAGAACATTACAGCTAAGCTTGGCAAAACAGTATTTGATTTAAGATGTCAACATTCTAATAAATCTTAAGATCTATAGATTATCTTGGATTTTAACTCATGCAGTCGTTAATCTGGAACTTCCAAAAAGCTTTGATCACTTCTAAGTATTTTTAAACTTGAAGCTAAAAATGATCTGAAAAAAATGTACCTTTCCATGATTTTTAAGGATTATCTTTCCTTGAACTGTTTTAAATTGCTGAAAATGAATAATTATACCAGGGAACTTTTCAAACAATTCTCAAATAATTTTGATTTTAATATTTTAGGAACGAAAAAACGATATGGTAGATTCCTAACTATCTACTTCTCACATCCCCAGCAACAAACCTCATTGCACCCGTCAGAAGCTTCACGTATCTTACACAAATAATCACCTTACACAAGGAACATCTCGTAGATGTGATATACGATCTGTAAATATTTTACACCCTACCTGACGTTAAATCAAAATGTACGAAACTGGCAAATATGATGTGTGCCTTTCTTTAATATTTACATGAACACTGTTGATTTACCGGATGAATTTTAATCTGTGGTATCATAATATAATTGCACTTTATTCCTCTTAATAATGTGCAATTAATAAATTTAAATAGCAATGCTACATGACGCTGCAATATTATTGCAGAAAACTTTGATTGTCTTCTTGGATCAACCATGAACTCTTTGATAGCACAGATGACCAGCACGAGTCAAAATCAGTGAGGGTTGGTAAATTGAAATAAATGAGAAATAAATTACTCTACGCTTTGGTATGTTGTAAGTTTAGGATTTAGCAATGATGTTCTTTTTAATGTATGAGATAATCTCATTTAATGATATCTTCTATTTGGGACAATCAGGCCTTGAATATTTTATAACGGATAACCTTGTAAGTTCCTCATTAGATTTCAGATCAATATAAAGAATTGTTCCTAGTTTGGTCACATTATAAAAATACATTCTCAGATTTTGAGAATTTTGAAGCTATTCGAATTACAACTCCGATTAGTTTTTGCTATGAAAGATTTACGTAGATTACTTTAATTTTTAGATATTATTTCAACACCCAAATTAAGCATCGTTAGTGGGCAAACCCAAGTGTTAAGTAACCGACCATGAACGTAACTGAACAATGGACTGGTGTCCACATAATCTTAAAAAGCAACAATTATGTAATAGTCTTATCATTGAGAGATAGAGTTGATTTGAAAAGACTAATATCATTTGGATTTATATAATGAAGAACATGACATCCACCCAACCGACGAGAATAGTGGTGTAGACCATTTCGCAAATGCATTTTGAGGTCACATTTGTCATATGAGTAAATAAGATTTGAATCTTTGTACAACGGACGTTGTTAGCATTAAATGTTTAAGTAAACATCATCATGATGTAAGTATTATTATACGAAGATTATTTGTCTTTGTAACTCGATGTATTTCAAATTCATATTTATTTTTGTGTGATCTTTGAGAGTATTGCTATTCAACTTGGCCTTGTTCGTTTTGATCAGTCTTGGCCAAATCCTGGATATTATACTCGGAAATAAATTTCAATATGGTTCGATTATCTACTTCGAAGTGCAACTATTGAATGCAAATAAGAGAAAATTAAATGCGTTGAATGTTTTTACTCAAAAATATCATGAATGAATGTGTCATCAAGAACGCAATCAGCGCCTTTAAAACATTCACGCCATCATCATTTAAAACGAATAAGCAATAAAATTTTGTAATGCACAAAATTATTAGTATTTATTGAAATACTCGTAATGTTATAAATAACATCAGAAAAAACACGTATACAGCTTTGTATGTCGTCAAGAAACTTAATTATATAGTGACTTTAACGATTTAAATAATTATACTAATTTGTGGAAAACTTTGAGCAAAAGAATTTGTTCGCATAACTAGAAATTATTTAGAAAATAAATCTGTTCAATCTTTAACCGAAAATTTATTTAACACGTGAAAACATTGTTCTCAGTTTGTAAGGTCTTCTAGAATGTTTTTAATATTTTTAGTGAAAAATGAAAGTAAATAATCAATTTCAGTAAAGTATAGTAACGATTGGCATCTTATCTACCGTAAAAATCTAATGTCAATAGGCATCATCTACCTATCAAAACATTTAAGTTTTAAAGGTGAGTAAGTAATTATATTTAAGGACAAACGGGCACCATATTTGCTATTGATTGTTATTGATTATTGGCCATGCAAAATTAAATAGGTGATAGCTTAATTTTTTTTTAGTTTTTAAACCTAATCAAATTTATGCTAAAAGACTGGTTAAATTTAGTGAATGCATACTGGTCTATAAACAAATAAAATTTAAAAAAAAATTAGCCCTCTTATTTTAACTTTTTCCGTAAAGAATCCTACCGGAACTTTCATCTACCCTACAAGTGTCTCTCAATTTTTTCCTGGAATATTTCTCTGTCAAATATTCGGTGGTCGCTATTTTTCCACATCGTTTTCTTAAGTTTTACTTCGTCAAATTCATTGTCAATGTATTTCTGGCATAATCTAGGTTATTTTCTCTAAAATACGTTGACGATCATGATTTTAAACAAAATATAGCATTTTTTTTAAAAATCAATTGTTGAAATGAGTTCCGTGAAAATGGTGCAATTAGTGAAGAAAGTAAAAAGAATACTTAGAGAAATGAGAAATGACTGCTATTGATATTTAATATGCTATCAGAAATAAAATTTTAAGTACAAGTGAATATTTTTAATTGATAGTATGATTGTATCACATAGATGTAAAAGGCACTGCTACCATTTTCTATTGTAGAACTTGATGAAACTCTTCTCAAATACCCTTCGTTTGTTGATTCATCCTTAGAATATAGATTCAATGACTCGCGTTTGCTTTAGGTATCAATTTCGTCAAAAAATGTAGAACGGCAAAGTCCTTCATTGGAATTATAACTTTTTTTGAAGTCAAATAGTGTAGATTACATTTAAATGGTTTGTTTATTGTACACTTGATCAGCTTCACGCCTTGTGAAAAATTAATGAATTGAAATAGCTGTCGAAACAATATAAACCTTTTGTAAATATCACTTATGTTCTTTAACCAACAATCACTGCATATAAAGGTATTGGTTGTTGCACTATAACAAATTATGGAATAATTTGATGTTGTTTTAATTTTCAAGCTAATTTACTTTGGTAATAATGAAGATACATTCTTATGGTTTGGTGTTCAATAGTCATATTTAATTGTTCTTTTTGAAAATACGATGCATGAAAAGCTCGTTTAACTGAACTACTCCCAATCAAATCACCGTTCAAAAAGTATTAAAAATTGTTTTCTTACGACTCCATTAGCTTTAAAAACGTGTAACATAAGCATGCTTGCATAAATACCTTTGAAAAAATGATCCTTTGAAAAACCAAAATCCGCAAGTGGTATCTTCGGTCAGCGGCATCGATTTCAACATCTGATCAATCTTTTCTTTCATCACTTTCTCATCGTTTTCGGCGCCAACCTGTTGACCGTTTTGATACTGACCATTATTCAGGACTTCGCCCATTTTCTCCTTTTCATTAATCACATCGGTAATGATCATGGGAGTTTTAGTGGGCGAGGTCAGCCGTTCCAGTTCTTCAGGATCGCAATGCTTCGAATTTTTTCTGTAGTCATTTTGGTGATAATTGCTCATTTTCTAATAATTTCAATAAATCCTCGCTTTCAATGACAAACACTCCCGATTCACTTCACGCGCGAAACGATCAGAATATATTCGCGAAAGGTTTGGGCGTCCGCACGGCTCTAATCAATAGTCTGAACTTTAGTGAATCGAAACAATGCTCTTGACGCCTTTTCGATTTCACAGCTACAAATATTTTTACTTGTTCTACATAAGTCCAATATATTGTAAAAGCGATTAATTCACAATTATTTCCATAACACTTGCATCTTCAGAAACACACATTCCACTTACCAGCGGCTTAATAGAGATTAAGATGCTGGAAGCTGATCCCTTTTATATGGATGATAAAGGCGACAACCGTAATTATCTTCGTGCTGTGATAACAGGCGACACACACTAGATAGTACTCGTAGACTATTTAAGCAGATGACTTTCATTTTTGATTGACACTGTCTTTTGATATGAATAAATGCACCGAGTGTTTTCAATTAAACTGGATGCCATGCGAAAAATAAGCATTTGAAAGTTCTATATCCATAAAAAGAAAGATAACCTTTAAATAGCTAAAACTATCGCCAGTTGATGACTTTAAAGCTCACGATATATATTTTGTTTGGTCCCATTCTTCAATGAGTTTTAAACATTTATAACTTTAGTAACTGTTGTAAATGGGAATGGGAACATATTTAATCGTTATCTCACTTGCCTTTCAACCAACTAAATAATATTTTCGGTTGAATCAAAATTCAAACTATTAATGTTGATACTTCTTGTATGTTATTTCTGTTCTAAGGAACATTCGCAATGTGTGCCAATTTAAAAAAATCATCATTTTCATCCTTGAAACGCAAATTGTATTTTCACATTGCGTTTATCAACATTTTTCCTAATTTTGTATGAACATTTTCCTCGTCGAAATCACACAATTACAAATTTTCTTACACTTACGCGCACTTTTATAATATAAGACCAACTTTAAGACTATTTTCTTTGAAGTTTATGAAAACATGTGTTCAGTTGAATATTATTTTTTTATGTACCCTCCGCCACCGAATATCAATAAATGATTCACACTATTAGAAAGAAACACTTAGAATTCAGATAATTTATTTTGAACAATCTTTCAGCACGAATAATATTCGACTGTCAAACTATGTTCATCTTTATTGCATCTGAATCCAAATGACATTATCTTTTCATGTCCAGGAAGTGGCGAATTAAATTCCGAATGAGCTAAATGGATCACATCCAATTTTCAACTGACAGACCTTGCTTAGACTCATTGCAAATATACACATGACTTTGACCTTCGATTCATAGTATGACGGACTAAGACCTAACTATCACTTATAGTATTGAAACCTAAACTGCTAGTTGCATTTTGCGGTTAAGAAGTGTAGTTATTAGATGGTATTCAATTACATTCATAGATTCATTTTCAGAGAAATTGATTATGAAAGATCATCATGATGACCCTTTTATGATGCAATGGGATAAGATGAAATAACGTTGTAAATCTAGTCCTTACGTATTTCTGAGGTATGATAGGAGCACCACCTTTATGCTCCAATAAATATATATGAATATCATATTCAGACCTCGAAATCATAATTGTTTAAATGATTGGAGACAAAACAATGACTGCACAGATCAATCTAAATAAAAATATGTACATGTATTTAGATTGCTTTCCTATACAGCAGATCAAATATACGTTGTTAGATATTTGAGAATAGATTTCGCAGCGCACAGTATTACTTAAACATTAGCTCTCATAAGTCGCTTGTGACAGTGTTATGTACTTTCTAGTTACGAAGGAAATTAAATCTCATTGGGACACAAATTCGCCGAGCCGCAATGCATTTTGAAATTGAGGAACGACATAAGGCAAACTCATAAAAGTGAATGGTTTGGCTACCAATTATGACTTTATTTGTTTATGGAAGAAAATCCTGGGAAAATATCTTCCATTTTCTTACATGTCGAAGGTTCTATTTGTAGTCCATCAGTCAATCACAGGCAAGCAACAAAAAAGCGACTGCTGAAGATAATTTGAGAATGACACCATGAAAACAAACCATTGGAGGCGAGCATATTATCTAACTCTTCCAGATAACGTTTGTAAATCAAAAGAAAAAAATACTGTAGATCCCTTTTATGTTATGCAAGGTAAACATTGTGGTGATTTTGATGATTATAAGAAACACGAATTGACACTATGTACCGGAATCTTTCTTTGAAGAAGTTTGCAAGCAATAACTTAAATTTATGTCACCGACATTATTCAGTAGGTATTCCCTAAGCTATACAAAAAACTGGTGTAATTTATCGACGGCTTAGCGCTTAAAATCATTGTCTTCATTTTATGAGAACGAAAGTAATATCAAAATAAATCAGAAGATACTTTCAATCAGGTTTAGTGGTAGTATGAAAAGCAAGCTAATTTTCGCGGGGCACATTTAATAATTCAAAACTTATTTATAAGTGTTCTCTTCGTGAGCCTTATCTTACTTAAACATTATTGAAGTGGGTTCCCGGGGTATGTGTACGGTATACCCCTCCAGCATCCACAAGACATGGATGCCTAAAACACATGTTTTAAGCAAACATTTGAAAAATATCCCTCCTTCCTATCTTATCCCATCAAATGTAGAAAAAATACAGACTGTCAAGAATACAAATAAGAATTTAATGCTTATCTTTCAAGCTTTACTTTGCATAGGTTTGTTTAGGAACAGTGTAAAATCTTAGTTTGGTGATTAACACATTCTAAATCTTAACAGGTTATACTAAATTTTATCCGTCGAAATCCCAAAATGATCATTTTTTAAGCATCCTAGCACAGAATAATAGTGATTTAAATTTCGTAGCACAATGACTTTCGGTTTGTTATCGCAAATAAGGAAAACTCCATTGCTTTCCTTAATATCTCTGGTGCTGAAATAATTTATGACATACGAATAGCTTTATTTTTGGTAGTATTTGCTGTTGATAAGGTTGCCGGGAATGAAACTCATTCAAATCAAAATGATCAACACAAAATAAAATACTATGAAGTGTACGAAAAATTAACTTATTTGTGTCTTGATACCGACGTGTCGTTGTACTATTAAAACGAAATTTAAATATTTGTTCGGGTTTTCCACACCAACAGCACATTAACCAGGACCGAGTACGGCCATTTTCAGCTCAGCTCCACATCTTATAAAAGAATACCATATATCTCATTTCGATGTGGTCGTTTTAAATTTATTCATTGAGAAAAATTAAACTCTAGGTATTCTTGATTTTGATAAGTATGTTTGAATGGTCACAAGTTATAGCAGAAATATTTTCACTTTTGGCAACGAAAATAAATGGACTTTTATCTTACTGGTTTCAGTCAATCGTTTCCTAGTAATAGGCACTTGACCATAAGCCTCAATTATAACTGGTTAACCGCATTGATTGATCAGTTTAGAAACATTTCATTCGTCCTTTACGCAACATTTTTCACTGTTTGGGGGTTGAGTAACAAATTAACTTTATTTTCCAAGAAAAAAATTAATAAATGCGCGCAGCGTGCAACTTTGTTTCTAGAACTAATTATTGTTTCAAATACTAGTGCAACACTTGCTGCGGCTTTTATCCGAAATCTCAATATCTAATAACTGAATACCAAAACGATCCGCGCAATACTGGTCAGTGAAAATAATGGATGTATCCACATGCGCGAGTAAATTCACTGCTAGGCTGGTGCAAAACTCGACTCCACGATGAATTCTGACAATTGTCCAGCTTATGATAATAAAGTAAATTGCCTATTTAAGATACAATTTGTGAGTTGTGACTCAATGTTAAGCACCAGCTTAGCTTGCTGTACAGTGTATGCTACTATGTATGATTATCATACGTTATCAAATCCTACCGAACGCGTACGCTTTGATATTCTGTGATCATTATGATGCTAACATGTTAAAATAAAACGAAAATAATAATATTAGATCCGCCAACATCTCCTGACCCAATGAAACTGTGTTTGTATTACGCTCAGGGTAGAGATACATGTGTCGCATTTTGCAGATTAGCGCAGCTAAACTCAGCTTGATTTGATTAAATTTATTTGATAATTTTATCAAGCAAACCTATGGGACACCGAAGGTTTCATCTGCATGGTTCCGTGTCTAGACGACAAAGCATTTCACGGCTATTAAATTTGAATTTCATTCGCAGATTTCAAGAAATTAAGCCACTAAATTTATCGCGAAGTTTGATCGCCATGGAAATATTAAATCATGGAAGTTTATTTAAAGCAGTGGTTTGTTGTGTGGTATATTCTACAAACGTGCTGAATTCTACACAAATAATTTCTCTTTAAATGAAACAGTTCTAATTGAATGAAAATCTTTGGTAGTCAATACAAAATAACGATTTTCACAAAATTTAATTTACCTACGAGTACACCAAATTCAACTATGTTGAACTCGATTTGTTGCGTTGCTTCCAAAAATTATTACTATTATTTTGACTGCTTAACTTTTCACATTGGAAGTTAGTTTTTCAGGCATTAATTTAATGTATTCTTTGATGGGTAACTTATATATATATATATATATATATATATATATATATTCAGTCAGAAACGAGAAGTTGCTTTTCGAAGATTGTAGAGAGGGATTGTTGTTAAGACAACTGTGAGGTTCATATCATTGTGCTTGAAATTCATCTTGATCATCTCACTGGAAGATCCGTTTTTGAATTGGAAAGGAAATCAGCAACACATCCAAAATAGCAAATTAACTAATTTTTTTACAAGGCAAACATTTTTAAAGAATATGAATACAAGAAGCAACTTTTTGGAATTCAAACCAGTCGCGGTTTTTTTCTGTTAGCTGTGTTGGTAAGCTTAGCGTCAATTTTTCCACATGTATGAAAATCTCGAAATTCGTAACGTAGCAGCTCTGCACGATAACGAGTTCGATCACCTATTAAAGTACCACAAACTATAATCATTCAACATATTTAAGTGCGTTTCGGGGCCAATCGATTTCGACATTTTATTATTCATATATATACATTTATACATCAGAATTCATGCGATGAATGGGTAAAATTTTAAATCATGCCAGGCAATGAGCATCATCATTAGTTGCCCTTTGCTATATCTCTTTATTTTCTCTGTGTTCCAAACTTTTGAACCCTTTTCGTACGTATTTAAATCACAACATTTTGATTTCCCTCCGGATATAAACTTAGTAATTGTTCGCCCCATCTCAAAGCTCAAATTTCTAATTAATCCGTAGTAAACTATTCTTTTAGTATTTGTAGTCCTGATCAATGTCATTTTTCATAATGTCTTATATTTTTTATAATTTTTCCAATCAAACGGTTTTATAGCTTCTATTATCAGGATCAAATTACTCTTTTATTTAATATTAATATCATGTTTGAATTTTCTAATTTTCATAATTTCTATTCAACATTATTTTATTTTCGTTTTAGTAAGAGCTTAGGTCAAGAGTTACTGTATTTATGAATGAAAATGGCGTGAGTTTCAAAATGGAAGCAGCGTGAGTTTCAAAAATTTGAAAATCAATTGCGCAGCTCCATCATTACATCCAGTAGTTCCAGACAAATGGATCGATGGAAGGATCATCAGTAGAGAATCTCATGTTTTCCCAGTGCAATGAACTCGCGGACTGATCAAGCCTCCGGGAATGACTACTTTTTGACCATTCCAAATGGAATGGACTTAAACAGTGTCATTCCATTTGGAATGACCGTAAATCAGCTTAACAGAAATAGTAAATATTTGCGCCAAAAGGATAATGTCAAAGAACGGTGACGTAACAAATGCTCAAGAAATCAATTTGATCAATGTTAATCAGAGGCAAACGAAATAATTTTTAGGATTTCAGGACCTCTGTATCTCCTATCGTTGAAAACATTCTTATTTTTCTGCAAAATAGGAATACAAAGCATTATTTTGATATCAAAAAGTTAAAAATATTCGTATTTCAAAATCGCTAAATATAATTTACTATTACAAACCATCCGAATGAATTTGAATTCATTTAAGTTTACTTTGATGGATAAAATACTAAAACACTGTAAAATAGACGTTCGACAAACAAAGATGCTATAATTTCCTTACATAAATCATCCCCTACAGAGATAATAGAGCACATGGCGTCTTCACAACCGCAAAGCATCTTTTCCCATGCCATCGCGACCTGTGCAACATTTCTAGCAATAAAATTTCCGCATGTAGGTATATTCCTTCCGATAAGCTCTTAAGTCTCTTGATAACTTTTTCTCGGCAAAGAATTTATTTATGACCCAGTAGCTGGCTATGTGTTTATCATAAACTGTAGAGCAAAGTTAAGATAACACACACAAATATTTCAATGTGGCCAAAAGACACAACACGCGCCCCATACGACAAGAAATTGACAAAAAACAATGAAGTCTACACCAGAAACACTCGATTTGATAGCAAGACAAAAGCGAAGACACTGTTGCAAATAAATATACCTGATTTCGTTTTGTTGACTTGCGGGAATGTCCTTCAAATGAAGACTATCTATTTCATAAACTCATGTAATTATCGAAAAATTTCATATATACTTCTTTTAATCCGGATCGTCAACCAAAGATGTATAACAAAAATAGCAGAACGCGATTGCGAGAAATGGAGTCCTTAATAAAATCTTGTTTCATATTTTTCAACATTTTTTGATGTATGTCGAACTCACTTTTTTCTGTTGTAATTAATAACGATACTATGACATCATTTGCTTTTAAAATTTGATACCACTTGAAAATTATCGGTATTTTCAAAAGAATTATCCCTTGCTCTTCATGTCCAGCATGTTTATTTCGTGTACATTTTAAAGATTTTAAAACTCATCTTTAATCGAAATTAAGCGTAATCATGATCACATGAATGCCTCGTTCGTCAATATGAAAGGAACATGTTTAAAACTATGTCTTTGTCCTTTTATCTTCCTTTCTGAAGCATTTCGCTCATTACAAGACAGGAACCCAGTTCTGAGAACCGCGATCTCCTTAAAATGTTGAAAATCTGGAAATATTGAAGAAAATTCCAAAGAACACGCGTTCACTGTATCCTTCGTGAATTAATTTTTACCAAACCGATACTTCTCGTTGCTATCGTGGAAAATCTCGCACCCTACATTCGTGCAAAATTTTCCCATTGGCAATTTGCATACATGTCGAGTTAGGAATATGAAATCCTTGCGATTTACCAACAAATTGACAGTATGAAAGGATGGGGACTTGGCATTATCTAGGGGCTGGAGCACCCAAGTCTCTAAATCAATGACTAGGAATTTGGTGCGGATCATAAAATTAAGTTATGGCTGTTCGCAACAGATGATGCGCCAATTTTTGTAGGCAGTAATTTCAATTCAATCGCCATATATTTTTCTCTATTTAGATTTAAATAATACACTAGGACACGGCGTGGGCTATTAGGCATTGAGGACTATGGGAATGTTATAGGCACAGTGAAACAATTGCATATAAATTCTGATGGGAACCGAATGTGTGCTTATCGTGTTGCCATAAAATTATTTTAAATTCAATTCAATTTCGAATTTGCCTGATACGATGCGCTTTTTAAAAGATTCTTTTGTTTGTTGTGTTCGATTGGTTGAGACAAGGGATTGTTTGAGAATGTATTTTATCTATTTTTGTGAGAATATCGGCATTTTTGTATCATTCATTGACATATTAGCATAAATTCTACATAAATTTATTTTATCAATGAACTGTAGCCCGATTTTTGATTTGCAATAAAAGAAAATGTTTTATTGAAAAATGCATGAGTATATTTTTACCTAAGTTTCTCATTAAAATAGTGATAAATTCGTTAGAGTGTAGGCAAGCGGCTAATCGTTCACTAGAAGATAACGATCAGCCGCTTGCCTACACTCTAGCAAATTTGGAATGAGAAACAAAAAGCGGAAAAGAGGTCAAAAGCTTCGAAAATAAATCATAGTCGTTATTTGCAGCTGAAAAGAAACGGCAGCCTGTTCGATCCGAAGCAGAAAATATGACTAAACACATATAATATTTATTTATAAGTATACTCCTCTTTTGCAATCTATTCATAACAAAACGGTTACCGAAGAATCATTTACGGGAAAAAAATACTACAAATAAATAAAAATTTCTCTCTGAATAGCTCTAGTATGCGATTACACACAAAATTTGTGACAATATAAATATTTGCTAGTGACGAGAATAAATTATATGCATTTTTGAGATGTCCGGTGCAATCGCTTGCAATAAATTTTCATTGGTCGCGAAATTCTGATTTTGATTTAAATCGATAGAACTTGTACCAAACACTAAAATTTCATTCCATTTTTTGTTGGAAAATTGTTTAAACTCCATTTAAATAAGTTTTGAAATTATGGACTGGCATTTTTATCTTTTTTCAGGCTACGAAAACTGTCGTAGATACAAAAAAATACATGAATACTTTGCGTAAGGAACCGCTTGGTTTAAAAAAAATTCTGTGCGGTGCTAGATTTATCTAGTAATGTTTAGACACGAACCCCCTTTAACACTAACGTTTTTTTCGTGACTTTTTAAATAACTCGCGCAGCGCCCAACTAGTTAATAATTCTAAAAAATATAAACAAAGGTAGCCTCCGAACAATGTATGAAAATTGTGATACGCTTGTAGTTTAGTAAGAGTATTTCTGGAAAACTGCTGAAGTAAAGTGGTATTTTTCGTTTACCCTAAAAATCAAAACAAATGAAGTGCTATTTCAAAATTTTCTTTTAAGTAAATTTTGGTAGAGAACTATTATTTCCTAGTTAGTCACAAATATAACAATTTTCTATTGGAAACATACTCAATATTTTAAGACTATTACATTCATTGAAAACAATGTCACACAAAACAAGTAAAATGTATTAATGGGCAGTATTTATATTCATTTACTGCGATAATATTAAAACACACTACATTCGTTAAATAATGTGAACGAAAGCTACAATAATCTATTTATTGCATAATATTTGCATAATTTGAGCAGATTTAGAATAGTTTCCACAGTACCGTGTTTTAATTTTAATAAAAAACCACCTAAAATTTTGAAAAAAATTTCAATCAAATTTGCTATTGTTGTAATCAACACTTTGAATGGTAAAATGTTTTGTAGTCAATACTTTCCAAGATCATATGCTTTAAAAAGCTTTCATCAATTAAAAAATTGTAGTTTTTAGTAGTTTTGTTCTTTAGTGTTCGTACGATTTTAATTACTTCCTCCATAATCATTTGTAATACATTTTATATTTTCTATTCAATTGAACCGATTATAGACTGCATATTCAATTTTTTTCAAGACCAACTGAAAATAAAAAATTATTATTAGTCTCATTGATGTAAAATCGTGAAAAAATACAAATTCAGTGATTATGCCGAAGTCATGGCAATTTTGAACACAACACGAAACCACGAATCAGTTGACGTAATAACAAAAGTGCATTCATTTTTGCTAGCGCTCTTTTGTCCTTCAAGCATCGATATAAATATAACAAATCACGTAGAAAAGGCTTTGTAATCAGCCCTTCCCCCCTAAGATTGATCCGCGTGAATATTCAATCAAACCAATCCACCACCCATCCGCCAAAAGCCTTACGTATTCAGATGTAGTAGATGATATGATTAATATTAACTCATTCCAATTACTGTTACGAGTACCACTCATTATTATTATTTAAAGAAGTATTATTTTCATAAATATTTTTGTGTTTAATATTTTTAATATTCATGTAGATATTACTGGGAAGTTGACCATGTAGACCTCAAGGGTCGCACCTCACGGCTTGTTTAAATTATTAACTAGTTTGACGCGGCTCGGGTTATTTCTCTCCTATCTTGTAAACCATACTAGATAAAACAATCCTCATGTGGATTTTTTGTAGATGAAGTGGTTTCCTTCAAATTTTTGCAGTATTATCTTGATTTTCCACGCAGCATAAGCGATAAACCGTTAAAAAATGATGATTCAGAATTTCAACACTTTTTCAAAAAAGTTTAATCAATTTTATCACAAAAACTGAGAAAGTCTTTTGGTCTTTGAGACTAGCTTCGTCAATTAAAATCAACATCAGATTTCTCCAATTACCAACATTTTTAGCTAGTGATTTTGAGAAAAGCACTAGACTCTTAGCATACATAACTTTAAAAATTAATATTTGAAAACATTCCGAACAAATAAGGGAAAAATTCTATAAAGACAGCGAAACTAGAGCAAGTTACGTTCGTGAATCATTTTTGAAGAATCTTACACTTTGGGACACACTTATAGAATTGATTGATTGATATTTCTTGTTAAAAAAATTACATGAAGAGAGAACTAAATATGTTTAATTACAAAATTAGAATTCATAGGTTTAAGGGACTTATACATTAAATTAAATTAGCATTGCTGAGATACCTTTATAGAATACATAACTTTTTTTTCCTTTTTGCATATCGTATTCGAGTGGTTTTAGATAATCTAACCTAATCTAGTTTATGTAAAATTGTTATACGAGCAACGAATCCATGTGCATTCGATTGAACCAATATTGCATTTTTTTATATAAGTAGATAAATAACCATATTTTTAATGCATAGTGCATTTGAGTTGATATCACTGGCAAAAATATTTTACATGTCTTCTGTAAATCATAATAGCACACCAATAAGATTTATAGACTGTATTCATAACAGCATCTTCATTACTAAACAAACCACAAGCACATTATTTGCGGTGCTTTTATCTCTCTCACAGAAGGACTGAAACAGTTAATAGTATCGACCACCGCGTATCAAGAAAAATGAGAAAAATTAAAATTTTATTAAAACAACGGACTTAGGGTTTTAATCCTTGCTCTACGCTATCTCACTAACAATACTGAGGTTACACAAACCCATTGTTGATGACAAGAATTAAAATCTCTTTGGAATTGTATTTGTACCGCTCTGAGATACTTTTATTCGAGAAAACAATATTTCAACATGGACAAAACGAAAACAATGTCCTCGACGACGGAGTTCGAAGGTTTACTCTTGTATTTTTAATGGAAACGAAAGGATCGTCTGATGGTTAGTTCAGAGGGGACTATCGCTATGGGAAGCAGGCAAAAAATGTGGTGTTTGTTTTCATAATCGTAGAAAAATTAAGTTTGAAATTGCTTTTTAAATTAGCTGCTTAAAAATGTTCTCCGCATAGATTAATGATTGTCTACGTATAATTGATGGGTTTAATGGTTTTGCACATTTTCTTCGAATAAAAAGGAATTAAGTATTGAGTGAGTGGGAAGATGCGGCAATTTTAGATTGAAATTCATATTTTATCAGGTTTTTACAAAATTGTGTACTAAAGGAATTTTATTCTATTTTTTTATACTATAGACAACATAGAAACCATCTAAATTTATTGCATGCATTGTCTCCAACAAAAATTTCCTTCTTGTCTGAAAATCGGATGCTAGTGCAGGCGTGAGGATTTGGGCAAGGCAAAAAATTTTGGGGAGCGTTCGTACAAATAACTTCTCGACGTTTAAGTGATAATTGATTCTTTCCATGCTTGATTTTTATATTTGGACACTACGATGAGGTTCAATAATATAACGCAACACTTACATTAGTGGCACTTTCTAGTTTTTTGCACTGAACTTTTTGTTTATTCTGAAATCTACAAATTTAAGCTATCAGCATGTTTTGAACGCCATAAATGCCATATAAATATAAGTTATTCACAACAAAATACAACATTTCCTGATCTAATCACAGTGCATTAAAAACCATAGCATTTCATATCAATTCATGTTGATTCTAACAAAATGTAATAATTTCGAGTTGTTTGTTACGAAATGTTTCCTTTTTCAAAGAATGTATTGTGTTTCATTTCTAGCTTAGTTTCAAGAATAATATGGTGAGCGGTTGTGTCACAAACTAAAAAGACATAAATGCAAACGTTGCAAAATTCAGATAGCATTATTTGTATTTAGGACCGTATTAAAGTGCAAATTGTGTCAAAAGATAAATCGAAACAAACCATTTCTGAAATGTCTTAAAGATTATGTTTTAATCTATTGGGACATAATTGTGTGTGCACTTTTATATTCTTTGTTGCCTGAAGTCTATTCTAATTAACCTAACTCTATCCGGGATCGAAACTTTCTGTTTATGTAAACGAGTTTCCTCAATTATTGAGAAATCTCTTCTAACTAGTTTATTATGGTTTGCTATGAACTTTCACAGTTCATATATCTAATTTACCATTCATGAATTTTCGATTCAAAAATAGTGAATTAAATAAATTCGAAATTAACCAATTTTTGTAAAAAAATAAATTGTCAATGATAAAGTAATAATTATTAAATTAATTAAATTAAATTACTAACTGATTTGGAAATATCACCGGAACAAAACATACACCTTTTACAAAAGTTAATTTTAATGATATGTCGAATGACATAGTGACTCATGTTGATCGTGTGTGATTGAGTCTCATTGAAGCTACTTAACTTATTCATACATAATTTTCTTGTGAGCAGAATTTTTATGAATGCTAATGAAACATTTAAATAGGTTTTATGATCATAGCACCCGCCATTATACTCCTTTATAAATTCTCCGATTGAACTCTGTTACATTTTCATTTTTTCTGTTAATGGCATAAGCTACATTAAAGCCCTGACTATATTTTAAATCTCTTCGCGAAACCACGAAATGTTGGTGATTAATTGAAATCAGAATCTAAGAAGGACATCAAGTGATCCATTTAAATTCTTCAAAAGCACCTTATTGTCTACCCATCATCTCTGTCTTAGTCTTTTGTGTAAAAGTTTTCAAAAAGAAAACGAACCGCGTTGCTATCATTAATAATTTCTCTTTGATTTACTTAATCCTTAAGAAAATAGACTATGCAAAATACATAGGCAGAGAATGAGAAATCACGAAAAAATCCCTTAAATATTTCCTACCCAAAAACCAATCGAATGAATAAAGAGAATTAGGGGCAACAGGATTCAACAAGAAATTAACGAAGTCTAGTTTGGCATATTTTTATTCATCATCATTGTCGTTGGGCTGGGGATTCTTTGGCTATTGGGAGAATTCAAACAAGTGTAATCCTCACCTAAGTCATGGTGAGGATTAGAAAAACTCAAAAATGCACGTGATGAAAGGTTCGTTTGATTTGCTTTCTTCCCTTATATTTTCGCTTACATTTTAATGGAAAATATCTTTTATTATATTTTGAATTAATGCCACTCGACAACGAAGGTACCAAGTCCTTGTTGCATGAACGATTACTTGTTAGAATTTTTTTAACTTTGAAAAAATAATGGTCGAAAGCTTGTGAGGTCCTTTAGCAAGGGAGTGATTTTTGACTAAGCAAATTTGATGTCAAGATGGAACATTTACTTCTGAGCAGTTTTCGCATCCATTTACCTACGATTATTTTCAGAGCGTCTCTAATTGACTAATGTCATTAACATCGGATCCATTTACGGTTGGGTGCTGCAATCGAGGGTTGGGTTTTCTCATATAAGAAGGATTATGGTAAATTAAACTCGTTGTAGAAGGGCAATTGTGTTTGCAAAAAATTTCAAATAACTGGCATAATTAGTGTCAAGCAGAAAATTGATTGTACGAAAACGTTTTATCATCAGACTACATGCTATCAGACCTTACGAATTATATGGACAAAAAATGTAATCCTAATACTGAAGAGTAAAACTATGATGTTAATTTTTTAGGCAAATTCATTTCCGTGTTGTTGTGTTGAAATGAAATTATTGAAGAATTTGAAAAATTCATACTTTTTAAAACTTTTAACTTGGGAAATAATTTATGCATTCAAGTTTACAAAAATTCCATTGGAAAATCATCAATCTAATAAGAGCATGTTGATTAGGTGTTGCGTTTCCTTAAATTTAAATACCATCTTTCATGTTACATGCTGTTTGATAATTTGTGAACAAACATTTTTAGAACCATTATTAATAAAAATGGAAATTATATTTATTCCATGTTAATACATATTTATCCATTTTTGTTGTAATTTGCTGGTAGCCATATGTTGTAAATTCTGAATTCAGTCCTGGCTCTAGAGTAGATACTGTCTTCAAATTCATTGAGAAATAAAATTCTAACGATATTTTCAATCCAGCCAAATTTTATTCAGATTAGTATCTACTTCCAGAAAAAATATTGGAAACAAAAAACATGTTTTGATCGCAATGGGGTGCAGGTCTCTGAATTACAAAGCTTGAAAATAAACAAGTTACAAACGATGAGTAAAATTCCTAGCTATTACTTTGGAAAATGGCTTTTTGTCTTGCAATCTTGATCTTCATAAAAACCCCAAAAAAGCAAGACCTAGATGCAACCATCAGGTCCAACACCAAGTTCAAGTTTGCAAAACCGATCCCAAAATTTTACGAGACTTTACCAAGAAACAACCGGAAATGCGAAATTTTTACATACTGAAGAACACTTTTCCATATTTTGTATCTTTAAGAAGGGGTAATATCACTTATTTTCTAACCACCGAATCTATGCAACTTGGCTAAGACTAGTCCTATAGATGCAACACCTAGACTGCAGTAGTCTTTATCTTTGTTTTGTTTTGCTTATCGCTAATAGTGACAATTATATCCTTTAAAATTATTTAGGGGATATGTAGCTGCCTTCAGAATATTTATTTAATATGAAGTTGATTTAATTGATGGAAACAAGGAAACTGTTACCAAAACTGTGCAGAGACTGAGCTACTATAAATTGTTGGTGGATTTCATTTCATAAAAATAATTCAGTGAAAAAAAATTCAGTAAAAGATGGCTGAGTTATTGGTTACAGGCAATAGTGACAACAATCAATAATAGACCAGGCCGGATCTGTTTTCAATTGGCCGTTGAGCGTGCCCCCTGATTTTTGCAGTAAAAGTTGTGGAATAACTCATATAATAATAATTGATCTATGCTCACTCTCAAAAAAGTCGGGAACATTAAAAAAATCAAAATGTTTAAAAATTTAAAAAATCGTATTTTTCCTGCTTGTCCCACTCCTAACTTTAAAACGGTTCATTTCAGAGCAAAGTTGTGTTATGGTGTAAGTTGCAGAATAAAATTTACTACAAGATAAGATTGGTTTAAAATTCTAAAACATTTAACTCTTGCCGCAAAATAGCAATAATTAAAAAAAAATGGGAAAAAAGCCATTCTTTATTCAATTTTTTTTACCATTTCAAAAAACTTAGGACCTTTATAGTTTGCTTAAAAAAATTATAATAGAATAAAACAGCACACAAATTTTCATCAAAATCGAGTCAGTAGATTTCACATAACAGCTTGACAATCAAAATTTATTGAAAAAAAAATTCCTTGTTTTTTGAAATCTTGCAAGTCAGAAACTAAAGCCCATAGAGAATTGAACTTTTTTCTAGATATAGAAGAACACTTTACGTATTAAATTCAATTCACGAAACTAAAATCAAATTATTGAGACGACCCCAGGTTTTTTTTGAAATTAGAAACATTTTTTTTTGCTAATAAACAAATTGAATATCTAAGTAACCATTAATTTAAATGAAATTCAAAAAATACGTGAGAAATAACTATCTAGTACGATGAATTATGTTTATTAATTAATGAGATACAACTGGTCAAAGGTGACGGGCATTTGCGACAAATTTAAAAAAAATTATAAAATAAGCATTTTCTCGCCTTGTAGTAGAGCGATTTCCACCTTTTTCATGAGCCGATGTAACTCGAACAGAGAAGCCTAAATATCGCATTACCAAATCCTGAAGACGCATTTATTATGTTATAAATAAATTAATTTATTTATAAATAAATTAATTTATTTATAACAAAAGAAAACCACATTTTTCATACGTTGAAGGAGATTTTTCTAGAAAAACTACCCAAACATTTACTGTTCAATGTACGCGATGCAATTATTGTCATATTAATGCTGTATAATTATTTAAAAAACCCATTTGTTCATGCTTTTCAGGCTGCGATACAACATCAGCACTTTTATCAACTGCCAAATGTAGTCGTTTTTCTCCAGATCTGCCAAGATCTATAAACCTAATTCGTGAATTTTACACGATGACAAACCCACTTGACCACAAAACTTAAATCTGGGATGCAATTTCTTCTATTGTAGTGCAAAAGAAACCTCGTTTAACAATAATTTATGATGGTCATAATGTATATTAAATAGCACAACAACAAAAGTAACATGAATAATAATAAAAAATACTAAAGTCTATTGAATTAAATGTTTGCAAAACGCTTCCAAACATTAATTCCGGATAACCAACCGTCAACCGCGTAATATTAACTAATTCTCATGAATTATCTCCATTTTTCTAGCCCCGAATTTCCGAAAGCGTGCATCAACACGACATTTGATTACCGGTGCTCGCAACCCAATTCATCCTCTTGTATTACACACACGCCAAGCAAACAACTTTTATCAATATCCGTTGAGCGCAAACCCCAATCACCACATGATTTGGCACCTTGAGATTCCCTCAGATAAACGCTACGACGCTGGTGGCATTTCTCACAGGCAGATTATTGACACCATTTCTATTGCATAAAATTATCCTTCAGACGTTTCCAGTATGTGCTCATGTATTCACCGTAGCATCACAACATTATGTTAGCAGACGTCGAAAATCCTGTTGTGTTTCTTTTCCACCACTTTAACCCCAACGGGGAGCCGCAACCCTACACTGAAAGGGTATAACCTACCGCCACCGGAGCAAAATGTAAACTTCTTATAGAGGCACTAAGAGGGTAAATGTACACTCATTATGGCAATGAGAAGGACGATGATGCTGATGTTGATGATGATGTTTTTGGCAATGAGCATAAGGATTTTATCGGCTCACCTTCCCTTGTCTACCCACTCTGGAACCGCTTATAGAGCAATGTCGGTAAACAGATTGTATTCTACCGTGCTCCCGGTTAAGTGCCAAAAGGATTGTTCCGCTATTATTCTTGTATTCAAAGTATAATTCCATCATTTATAATTTTCTTTCACTCGTCAACATTTTTAATTTAAACTTGAATCCTTTTTTAAATATGAATAGAAGAAATCTTTTTTTTCCTGTACTTATTTAGAAAAGACCTAAAGCTGTGCTCACGGAATAAGTCGAGTATCATTTATATTCTCTCGGGAACGTAAGCCATCAACTCTTTGTTGTAGAAGTATTCTCAAAAGTTCAGGTGGACCCTGCGATTAGTATTCCAGCAAACATTTGAAACACACTTTCTAAAAATTGACTGAACCATATCATTCACGCTCATTGTTAAAATGGTGCGGAATATTTTTCTTGTGAATCGTAGCAAGTGCATGACATTTATTATCAAGGATGACATACAAACTTGAGTGGTTGTTTCAATCTCAAATATATATTTCTGATAGCCAGTATACGATTTGTTGGAGTCGAAACTATTTTACACAGAAATGAAGAAAAATGAAAAAATAATCATAAGGCCCAAAACAATGTATTCAACAGCATCAAATCCTTTCGTTTAATAACGGCAGCCATAACCTTCTAATCCTTGGTCCTTTTCCTATTTTTGCTTTTGTAACTGACTAAATGATTTGCATCACGAACAGCTTCATCGAAATGTTCGGCTTTGTGTCTGCCCTCTTCACCTCATGCAGGGCAAAGATTTCGTCAATTTTCCGATGGCAAAACAGAGTAGAAACTTGATTTCGCTTTTCGACTGACTAAGAACGTACATAAATGTCCGCAACGACAATACTAAATTCACGGAAAAACGTTTGGCA
The DNA here is from genome assembly GCA_963942545.1 of Oxycera nigricornis. Classification (NCBI taxonomy): domain Eukaryota; kingdom Metazoa; phylum Arthropoda; class Insecta; order Diptera; family Stratiomyidae; genus Oxycera; species Oxycera nigricornis. The sequence goes on from OZ012659.1 coordinate 102,357,268, forward strand.
ATCACTAAATAATCCCAGGATATTAATGGTTCAGTTGCTTCGGTTTACGGTCTGTCTGTTTTTCATGGGGAGCCTCGGCGACACAACAGTGAATCTTCGAAATTGAAAGATTTCTCGATTTCTTATTGTCCTCGTATTTATGAACAGGATTAGAATTGATGTTGGTAACGAATGGTGTATTGTGTTAAAACTTTGTAACTGGCTCTCGTAGTGCTTCCTAATTATTAGCATTTAATGAGGCTTGTTTGGCATCAGTTTCTGTATGACGAGTATTTCAGCGGAAGAATATCTACATTGATCCTTTTTTTTAGGCTGAGGAATATCGCAATTAATACATGCTGCACATTCGAAAAGCAATTTTAATCAGTATTTTGAGGTGAATTGAGCTACATTTCTAAGTACGGCTGCCAAGATAGTGGTGGTTTGCACCTGATTAGTTCAAACCTTATGGAACTTTGAATTCAGAATTCCTGGATTCATTAATTTTAAAAAAAAATTAAGTCCAGCGAAAAGAAAGTATTATAAAAAATTCACGAACCCGAAACGAAGTAAATGTGTCTTACAAATAACTCAATCAAGCATTTCAAATAATTGTAGAAATAAATACGAAAGGCACTTTTCCTATTTTTGAGACCAAATCAAGGATAAATTTAAAATAGTATCTGTAATTCAAAGCCGCCTCTTAAGCAAATGCGGAGTGAGAAAAAGGTGTAGATTTTACTCTATTTATATGAAAAAAAGAAAGAAAAATCAACAATTTGAAGGAGACGTTGTAGATGGTGTTAGTTTTCTTGTTGAAGCTGTAGTGCAATCTTCCATTATACAGTTTTATGAGATCTCGAAAATTAAATTGACTTTTGAAGCAATCTGTAATTTAAACTCAATTAAGACGCTGACGATGTGATGAATTAATTCATCAAAATATGCATAATCTGTTCTGAGATAGTTCAGAAAGTCGACTGAATCTCAAATTTATGAAAATATCCTGCTCCATAAAAACATTTTTCAGACTAATATCTTTTTCACACACTCATATCTATACTATTGCAATAAAGAGAGAAGTCCTGATTGGTGATTGACTGATTCGTCAACGCAGAAACTTAACTACTGAAGTTTAAAATGCTGAAATTAAACATATGTTTCCTTTTTTGATCTAGGTAGCAACAAGAAAAGAATTATAGAAGGATAAATTAAGAAATGTGAGTTTATATACGGGAAAAAATTATTTACTTGAAATTTACAATAGTATGAACACTCTACAATGACAATAAAGAAACACGTACTTTAATGTTTCTCAAAATTTGTACCCTTCGTGTGCAAGTTAGGATTGTAAGTTTGCACGAGAAAACTTCTTCACTTTAGTTAATTTACTTGAATTTTAGCATGAAAACTCTACAATACAAATAATGAAATACTTCTTGCAATATTTTCCAAAACTCACCTCTGAAAAGGATGGAAAAAAATGAAAATATACATATGTCAAAACTGAAAAAAAATTCATTGGAGTGTGTGTGTTCATGATTCTAATTTCAAAAAATGTGGTTTAAGTTCGACCCTTGAGGCCCACACGACTAACTTCCCAGTGGGATGAGTAAAATGCTATAATTTGCTTTTATTATTAATGACTATTATTAATAATTACTATTATTAAACATTATTATTCTAAATTAATATAATTACTTTTATTATTTTTATCAATTTTTTATCTAATCATAAAAGCTTTGGTAGAGGAAGACGTCTCCACCACCTGCTCATCCTCTACCAAAGCCTCGGCAACCTCGTCCTCTTCGTCCTCGTCATCCTTCTTGTCCTCCACTTCGTCCTCAACCTCGTTCTCCATCTCGGCCTCGGAATCCACAACTATTATTGAGGGTATTTAATTATTGTTTAAAATAATCATTCGTGATTAAGAATGTTTGACCGTTACTGAATAATTATAATTGATTTTATATATAATATATCAAATTATAACTAATATTATTTGATTGTTATTAACAATATTAAATTATTTATAACAATATCCAAATATTCAAATATCACCCAAACCTGATAATATAAGTTTGGAATTTTATAAATTAATCTTTATTTTTTTTTAAAATAACATTTTTTACAAATTTGATCACAATTTTGCTAAAACGCACAATAATAACAACATTACTATGAAGGTATTTGGTATCTGCACGAATTAATAGTGCGTATCAACAGTTTAAAACTAAGCAATTTTTAGTCGTTTTTTCAGTTTTTTCATCCTAAATAAAAAACGGTCCAACCGATTTTGCTGAAAAGTCATTCAGTTTTAAGTTACGTGATTACGCGTCAAATGAAACCGGTTCCACGTCAATCCGATCTTTGGTTCCGCACATACGCACATACACACATACACACATACGTACATACACACTCACAGAAATTTCTCTAAAAACGATGGATTTGGATTCTAGAGACCTTAAAACGTGGAGATATGTCAAAATTTGGGATTCGCAAAATCGACCCCATTACAATAACTTCCCATAGGGAACTGGGAAGTTAAAAATGAAGAATTTTTCAAAGATTTGTTAAGCTCTAAGGGCAAATGGTGGTAAATTTTTATAATTGAAATAGAGAGCAAAAAACTACTAATAAGTGCTGCTCATATCACAGGATCTAGGTTATAAAATTTTACGGTATTTTGAGGTAGATTTAAATAATTGTAGACACCGATTTTTACGATTTAACGATAAAACTAGGAAACTTAACGAATTAGGCCAAGAACATGTATCCAACAGGGTTATCATTCACATTCTCCAGTAGGAAAATTCTGAGGAAATCAATAACACTTTTCCCGTCAATATTTAAGAAAATTAGATACAAGTTTCCTGAATCTTGCATTCAGGGACAATATGATGTTATTTTCGATAGTATTAACAATAATAATGGCATACAATTGAGGTACCCGGCGGAACGGGTAAAACCTTTTTGACGAATGTAATAATCACGAAAGTCAATTCAATAGCAAAACTCACAATAGTCGCTGCTTTTCCAGGAATTGCCACCAAACTTCTCAGTGGTGAAAAAATGGTAAATGACGATGTTGAAGTTGAGTTAAATGTAGAATTCAACTTCAACAGGATTCCACCTACTTAATTCGAAAGAATGCGCCAGTATGCAAAATTTTCAAAGAAGCCTTTTTAATAATATGTGATGAATGTAGGATGTCGGTGTACATGCAGACAGAATTTTAGAAATGAATTCGGATAGAGCAAAGGCTGTCATCAACTTTGTCTCTGACGGTGACTTTAGCAAACCCCTACGCTTGATTTTCAGAGAAAACTCTAGCAGACATGGTAAAAGCCTGCTTGAAAGTCTTTTCTTTGAAATTCGATTGACTCATTGATTTTAATAACAAATATGAGACCTCATTTGATAGATGGCGACAACAGTTTCTCAAATCGTTAGTGAATTAATTTGAAAAATATTGCCTGATATAGAAGCAGCATTCGAAAAAAAATTGCACGTTAATGTGTGAGCCAGCTATAATATCAGTCAGAAATGTCTCAGTTGAATATATGAAAAATATATATATGTGGAGTGAGATGAAATGACAAGTTAAAGCGCTTACGAGCAACCAAACGGTCATTCTCACAGGATCAGCTGGCCAAATTGTGCACATTCCACGCATTCCCGTGATCTTGACTAACCTATTTATACAATTTAAGGACCTGCTAATACCTATTTAAATTTCACTTGGAGTCACCATTCTTTTCGTAGATCAACTTTAAAATATGCATATGTTTGATCTTGGGATTTTTTTCAGTGGTTAACGCAAATAATGGTTACTCGCAATCGAAGTCTGTTAAATGAATCATGGGAAATAACGAATCAATACATTTTTAACCCATTCAGAAGTAGTTCGAAAATGTAGTATTCTCATATGTATTAAAGTCAATTATATCAGTAGAAACACACAGAATAATTTATTTATCGAATTGAATGCAACCAAAGTTCCTATTCCTATTCTTATTTTAGTAGACACCCCCCCTATCCCTCTGTATACTGGAGCGTGTAGCTAATAAAAATTTTAGTGGCTGCTTATAAATTGAAATCGGGACCAGAATTGAGCTTTGAATGGAATTCTTCGTCTCCCAATTTATCGCTCTTGCAAATGGACTACGAAATTGGGCATCAGTAGCCATTATGCGATTTTTTGAAATTTAGTTTTTTTATTCCAACAATATTTCATGGTTAAAATTAATGTACTTCCAATCCATGCATATACGTAAAAAATCCTTTCTTCCATGTACTTATCATTTAAAACATATTTACAGATACTGACTCTCAAAATAGATTTTGTTGAAAACAATTAAAACAGAAACGTTGAAGAAAACTGTACAGCTGTGTAAATGTAACTAGTTATAACTCTAATGCATAGAAAAACCAACCTTTTAAAAATTAAGTAAGAGGAGACGAGACTTTGTTTTGTGAAAATTATGAAGCGTAGACTCGTATACAAATATCTCGCGAAAACAAATTATTATTTTAGGCGCGTATCGAACGAAGAAACTATCACCGAATGAAATATATGGTACTCATAATTAAAAACGGAAACTTTTCGATAAGTCGAGGACGTTTACGTACTCGTAGATTATATTTGCTATTTTCGTTACAATGACATAACCAATATATTTACTATAATAAAACAACTTGTCAGACGGTGCTTTCATAATTTTATTCTCGCCTGATTAAGGCTAGAATTTTGTCATTGTTGTTGAATTTATGTTAAAATATAATTTTAACAAAATATTACTACGATGTCATTCTGTGATAATTGTTAATTTTGTTACTAAACAGATTCAAATGTGTCTCTTTACGGACCCTATTCTTCGTCTAGCCACTGTGTTTGTATATATTTTAAATTAATACGATCACTTATTAAAGTTCCCCACATCAAGAATCTAATTAAGGCTCTATCTCTAGATGGCAAAAAATTCATGAATTAAATATTAGCTGGTTCTGTATTTTGTTAGGCACTGTAACATCGAAATTTGAATCAATTTCATTTATTTGCGCTAATTATTGCATAGTTTCAGGATCGACTTATTAACCCCGCAATTCAATTCCAATGTTTTAGGCGCGCATTACACGGTCATAGAAAAGTGATGCAATCTTTGAACACACAAGTGTGATCATAAGATTTGATCGTGCAATACCCAGCATTCAACAAAATTCTTTTTTCATTATATATCTATGTTCATCATAGCTGTGAATAGGTTCATGTCAAAGGTTTGTAGTTTATGTCACCTTCATTAAAAGTGCATTTTCTGTGTCGAATCATCCAGTTGAAAAACTATTATTGCTGGAGCTTAATCACCCAATTCACCCAAAATATAAAACAAAAATGTGGTCTAGTGTGACCTTATGGTCCACACGACTCACTTTCCAGTTGGGTGAATAAAGAAACTATGATTTGTTTTTAATATTTATGTTTATATGTTCTATTATTATTCTAAAATATTATAACTATTATTTTTTATTTGCCATAGAAGCCATTTGATAATGGAAGACGTCTCCGCCCTCGTCATCTACCAAAGTCTCGACAAGATCCAAATTCGCCAGATCCTAAATGCCCCAGATCCTAAATCCCCCGGATCCTAAACCGCCAGATCCAAAATCCCTCAAACCCTAAATCCCCCAGATCCAAAATCCCCCAGATCAAAAATCCCCCAAATCAAAAAAACCCCATATTCTAAATCACCCATATCCTAAATCCTCCATGTCGTAAATCCCCCAGATCCTAAATCCAATATTAAATTACTTATAACAATATCCAATATTAACTGCGTTAGCGTCTCTCCTCTCATTCTCTCAAACCTGATATTATAATTTTGGAATTTAAAAATAATATTGATTATTAACTTCCCAGTGTATGGGAAGTTCTTGTAATCGCCTCGAAAATCGAAATTAAAATTTTCAACATTTCTTTACGTTTTCAGGTCTTTAGAGTATATATAAGTATTACCACTGAAGAAGGGAGCAACTTACTCCCGAAATATATATATGGAAAAAATTAAAAAAATAAAAATAAAATAAAAAATATAGCGTTTTAATGGAAAGGAATAGTAAAAATATCAAGCAATATATAAAGTGTTTTTAGAAAGGAAGATGCATGTGGGTGTACGTACGTACGTACATCTGTACGTTCGTGGACACTTTTTTCTACGAGCATAACTTACGTAAACAAAGTTGTATCGACTTCGTTGAGGTGTCAATCGAAGCGTCTTTGCAATCTCCAGAGCTCCTTAGTTTTTGGGACACTTCGGTCGGGGCGGTTTGTTGTTTTGCCCTTTTAAAAGGTGATTTCTGTCATGCGTTATATCTCGCGAACCAAACATACGTTTTAAAATGTTAAGGTGTCAATCGACGCGCATTAACATTTCTGTGAATCGAATTTTGGAAAAAATCATTGGAGCCGTTTTTTAATTTAAGAAGAAAAAAAGTGCAAAAAATTAGGTTTTTTTAATAAACAATAAATTTTTAACCTGATTTACGAAACACAGTAATCAATTTTTATAAAATTTATATATTTAAAGCAATGGTTGTAAAAACAACACCAAAACTTTTTCTCATGATTACGTAAAATATTAAATAAAAAATAAAAAATCATTAACAGTCATCATGATCTCTAAGGTCATTTCTTCCATTCACTATATCTCACAAACCAGATATAATATTTGCATCATTAAGGGGTCAATTGACGTGTTTTAACATCTTTTTGATTATTTTAGCATTATAAAAATCCGTTTCAGCGGTTTTTCAAATTTAATAGAAGAAAATGCGAAAACTTAGGGTTTTATCATAACCTGATTTGCACAACACAGTAATAAATGTTTATAAAATTTATACATTCCTATCAGTTTTTGAAGAGAAACCAGCAAAACTTTCAATCATATTTGGATAATTTGAGCAGATTTTTAATAGTTTTTGCAGTCTTTTAATTAAAAAAAAAGACTTAAATTTTGAAAACCATCAAAATTTCAATCAAATTTGCATTTGTGGTAATCAATCATCATCACCCATCCACCAAAAGCTTTACGTAATCAATAGATGCTCCCGTAGAAGATATGATTAATATTAACTCATTCCTGTTACTGCTATGAATACATTTCATTATTATTATTTAAAGTAGTATTATTTTCAAAATTATTATTGTGTTTAATATTTTCAATGTTTAATGTTTATCTAGATATTACTGGGAAGTTGACCGTGTGGACCTCAAGGGTCGCACTTCGCGGCATGTTTTTTCAAATTTTTATCCTCATAAAACCGATTTCGCTGAAAGCTCATTCAGTTCTAAAACTGATGGATTTGGATTCTAGATATCTTAAAACGTAAAGATATGACAAAATTTGGGATTCGCCAAATCGAAGTTAATAAAAGTGCAATTGTAATACACAAGAACTATTTTTTTCGCATCGATGTTAATTACCTATGGCTTTGAAATGTGCTGTGATACTAACGTCCAGTGTGGGAGATCATAAAAAGATTTAATCGCATTTCTATGATAGTGTAATGCGTGCCTTGCTCCTTTTTATTTGATATTTGGCATAAAACAATGCTTGCCAAAGCATTGCAGCATATTAGGCTATAGCTATAATAATAATGCATAATAATTCCAAGAAAAATATGATTGAAAAATTAATATTGAATATAATTGAAACAATGATCTTACTCCGTATTTATTGCATTTATTAAAGATAAATAGATTCTCCGTGAATTAAGCGTGGAAAGTTTTGATGAAATATCCAGGTTTTACTTTCACGAATTAGCTCAAACGTGGAGAAATACCATTTACAGTTAGTTTATTTTAGGTTTGATTTATCAATAGACAAAAATCGGATTTTATCAAACATAAAATAGCTTCCATCAGATTCAAAGCAATTTTATAAGTGAGACCATTTTAAAACTCATCAGCCCACCAAGCTTAATATTTATTAAAAATCGATGATGAACCGATTTAATAATATTTATTTACCTCTTATTTATTTCGCATTAAAAATGACTTTGTATGGATACTTCAAATTTACAGAACAATGCACGAATGTTTTTGTTTGATGATTATCCGTATCTATTAGTTTTATTGTGTTCACCGTATCTCATAAGTAATCATCAAGTGTATAGAACCAACCGCACGCAAACATATGAAACCACTATATTGATACCAATCAAACCATTCCTATTAGCAGAAAGAAACACAGAGAACGAATTAATTGTTTCGATACTAAGATGTTCAAAGTATTTATTCCACGGCATTAATTCTACTCAATAAAACCTTACAACATCAATTAATTCAGTCCACCAAACACGAAGCTTTATGGTTTTCATCTTTGTTCTTGCTCCTAATTTATACGGAACGAAAGAAACCAGCTCTCAAAGGCAGCTTAGCGAAAACAAGAACAGTCCACGAAATCCCTCTCGAAACAATAATTTCTATCATCCGCCAGGCCTGAAACTACAGAAAAGAAGAGAAAAATCATGACGGCCAGATATTGTCTTGCTCAGAAATAAATAAATTAAAGGATACACAAAGCATCCTTAGAGCGGATGCCTCTCAAATAGGATCAGAGAACGTAACCCCTTCGCCGAATAATAAAATGCAAAACAAGATCTCTTTCGAATTTTATGCTTCCTAAACTTTAAATCCATGTCTTAAGACGCAAAATAGAATGACCGTCACGAATCCTTTCTCGAGATGTACTACCGAAGCGGACATTCACTGCAGAGCGTAATAGCGTTTAATGGGAAGGGGTAGTATGGTTTCTTGTAATTTGTTTGGCCTTTAAAAGTCTTTTCTGCTACTTGAACGATGCTAAGAACTGAATATAAGAGCACTCCGCGACTCCACCGAATAATTGTCATAAATCGCGTGGCAAGATCGAATTAAAAAATTTCAAAGAAGCAATAGACTCTCATCTTAAGAGGGACACAACTGATTTCCTTTTCCCTGGTGCTCGGCTTACCATGTTCTTGGACTTTAGTTTTTCTCGTCAAATTCAAAGGGTGTGCTGGTTATTAGCGTCGATTTTGTAAACTCCACACTTTCATTTCGGTTTCGCGTAAATGATATCAGGAATCGGGCAGATGCACAGAAAGGAACAGTTGAGAAATCTGGAAACCATATGAATTGCCATCATTCACCCAGATATTGAATTGTAACACTGGTTGCATCAAGGTACCTCATTCCATCTCGGTTTGTATACATCCTTACTTCCCGGTTCTTGTGGGTTTTTATTTACTTTTTTAATGAGCACTCTTAATAAAACAGATTAAAAAGGAAACATAAAAGAGCAAATATCCAACGAATAAGTTCGCTGACTCTATTCCCCCACCCCACTTCAACGCCCATCAACCATTTAAAATGATTCCTCCCCATTCCAAGGGCTTTACAATGATTTGTGTGTCAGCTTTTAGTCGTTGGCAAAGATAGACGGAAACTCAAAGTATGTCTTCTTAGGGGAGTACAGATGACTGTCACGAGAAGAAAACGTCATCGATAAGGATGAAAAACTTTTTCTTTGACAAAATATTGACTATTGATAAATAAGAGAACTTTTATATAATTTTTGCATCAATTAAAAGGACTTTCCGATAAAATTAGTAAGAGTGAGTCTATTTCGTTAAAAATGTATGTTCAATTAATATTTTCAATTAATGGAAAATACTTGCTAGCAATTGAACGCTAAATGTGATAAGTCTTTGGAATTGCGAGCAAAACTTGATGAAGTTACTTGTCCCGTTTGATTGTTCATACAATTAAGCTGTGAGTGAAAATCCGTTGCAAAGTTTGTTTCAGATTGTTTTGAGGAAGACTTAAAAGTTTTTCGATTCGCACGAGTCCTCTTCATTCTTACTGAGCAAATTCAAATATTGTTAGGCAAGAAGTATGCTCCTTACACTCTTATTTTTATTTAATGAATAAAGACTCAAAATTAAAATATCGTCATAGCATTTTCTTAATTTAACAAAGCAATACTATGTCAAACGCAAATATTTTATATTATAATAATATATATATATATATATTTCCAGGGGGTAGATTTCCCTCTTCTTCAGTGTTATTTTACTTCAGTAAATATATATATGTTATTATAATATAAAATATTTGCGTTTGGAAAAGTTTTACTTAAAATAAATTACTGAAATGGCGCAAAAACACCGAGAAAACGAAGAATACTTTGTCATTAATTTGTAGATATTCATTGTATTTTCCACAATTAAAAATTGCAGCGCAATATATTATGTTTAGACTAGGCTACTTTAATTTAGTTGTACAATACCTTATTATTTTGATGATAATAAAACTAGAACCATGCTGATTGTAGCAATTATAATGCTGATCTGCTTATACACGTTGACTTCAGATTTGCTCACCAGCAAAATGGATTTTTCTTCAATTTGATGAAGCCTTAAATGATGAGAAAAGATGCATGTTTGCGCTATATTTGTATATTTCAAATTATTTAAGAAGAGAAAGGTAAATTATGAAACTACTAGGTCATATTCTGCTGCAAAACATGAAGGCAAATTATTAATTTCACAGGAAAATATCAAGGTTGTCGGCTAAATAAATCAAATCCTTGGTAAGGTAGTATTATATGATAAACTCATGAAGGTTGCATTTTTGGTTATACGCCAAATATGCTGAAAACATTTAGGCTTGTTGAAATTAATTTAAAAACATATGGAATTGAAGCTACAGAAAATAATGTATGATTGTCACCGTAGAAAAAAATTGAGATGGCACAAACTATTTCGTTTAGTTTTCGGAAAATTTCATTTATTTTATTATTTACAAGTCAAATTAAAATTAAAACAAAATTTATCTTAGAAATAAAAATAAAAATCGCAGGTAGATATACCAAAACAGCCTCTCAAAGGAGCCAAATTACAGGCCAAAAGGGTTAACTACGAAATGTAATTAAATTCCTGTTTGCCTATAATTTTATCCCTTCGGCAAATTAAACAGTTTGTCTTCAAAAAACTGTGCGACGAGGACTTCGAGACAACTTCCGGCTATGGAACATCGTTTATAGAGTCAACGGGCATATCTGAAGATGAATTGCAGGCGGATTTCGAGTGATTTAAACGAAAATGGATGAATTCAATTAAAAAAATTGTGTATGAAGTTGAAATAAAACTAGATTTATTGTTAATTTTGTATGTATTTTTACTTTCTTCATTTTTAGTAAATTATTGAAATGAGTTGTTGAGGCTGGAGTTCTACGGAGGCCCCGACGAGTGAATTTGTTGGGCACTGTAATGAATTTCTATTTATTTAAAGTCACTAGGTGTCTCATTGACCAGAGGTGGGGCTGTGACTGTTAAGATTTTCTTAAACGAATTTATTCAGGATGGTGGTGATTTCTGAAAGCCAGCTGTAATGCCGATAATTTATTTCTGGTCATTCATTACTTGATTATTATAATAGTGAATCACATTATTTTTTTGCGACACATCGACAAAAAAAAAACAGATAAGAAAAAGACACCCGAACCAAAGTCCGATGTTGCCGGGCTATTTGTAGCTTGACCTAACTAGTGCAATGCCGCATAATATGCCCAGCTAGGCCCGTTAGTTCGATGCCTAAATTTAAAAATCCTGTGATTAACTACTCTGCAACGTTCGTGGTCCACGTCAACGATTTGTTTCAGCATCAACCGTATATGATGCACTATTCTTACATTTCCGTGAAAGCAATTGTCATATTTCAGCGTTTTAACTTGATTCATTACAAATTTTAGAAAAATTAATGAGATGATAATCACAAATTAATGAGATGATGATCATTCATGCTGTTTTAAAATCAATATGCATTTATTTTTGCACTATGCACTAAGTATATTACTGAAATCTTAGGATATCATCTAATATTCTTAACCATCGTGAAAGGCGCAGCTGAAAGTTGATTCTGAAAAACCATAGACTGATTCATTAATTTCTCAAAATATGGCAAGTTCTTATAATCGGTGCAAAAATACCCATTTTAATATCAACATATCTTTACGTTTGAAGTGATTGGAATAATATAGAAGTATTTTCTAGTAAGAAGTTTCTACCAAATGAGAAATTAAAGAATTTTTCAAATTTCAAAATAAAAATATTCAGAAAAATTCGAGGGTGGGTCAATAAGTCCTTAGAAAAAGATAGAATTTTTTTATTTTTATTTTTATTTCTCAACATAATCTCTTTTAAGATCAATACACTTTTCTAGGTGCCCTCCAATTTGTTTAGGCCATCGGAAAGTATTCAAAATAAGCATCTGTTTAGGCAATGACGTCTTCGTTTGACACGAACTGTCTTCTTTCAAGCTTTTTTTTTCAAGATTGGAAATAATAAAAAGTCAGTGGGGGTCAAAGCCGATGAATATGGTGAACGTTACAATAATTCGAACTTTAATTTCACAATTTTAGCCATCGTAACTGCGCAGCAGTGCACTCGGGCATTGTCGTGATGAAAGTGGATCTTATTATTTTCCAGATGAGGGCCTTTTTCTTGACTTTTTTTCTCAAACGACTCATGTTACTCTCTAGTTATAGCTTTTCTTTTTTTTTCAAGTAATCCTTGTGGATGCTTCCACGTGCATCTCAAAAACCCGTATCCATCTTCTTGTCAAGTGGATTTCACCTTCTTCGGAACCGTTCACTTCCAAAAACCCTCTGCTTTGATTGCTGTTTCGGCTCTGGAGTGCAGTAACGTATCCATGTTCTGTCTACAGTTATGTATCGACGCAGAAACTCCTCCTCTGAATTGCGTTTCTTCTCCAATGAGAGCAAAAGCGGTACCCATCTTGCCGGAAAAAATTTGAAACTCAATTTTACTGTACCTTGCGATATGCCTGTGGCATCAACTATTTAGCGCATTTTTATTTTCCTACCACTAAAAACCATATTAAGGAGTTTTTTAAAAATATTTTTTGAGCAGCCACTTCTACTGGACGTTTTTTGTTGATGTACGACCACGTTTAAATTCATGCATCCAATTTTAATAGTTGCAGACAGGGGTAGATTCACCATGAACTGTATCCAAATCAACTTTGATTTGTTTCGGTGTAAGGTGTTTTAAATAGAAATGTTTAATCACTGCTCGGAACTTATTTTCTCCATTGTTATAAATAAACACAAGTTGTTCACTTTGATCCATTATAAAAAGGAAACTACTTGATGGATATACTTTGATAGCATTCTAGTTAGTGGCGTTTCCTTTGGAAAAATTATTTATTAATTATAAATTATTTTATGTTGCTGTGCATGCCATCTGGGAGTTTCTAAGGACTTATTGACCCACTCATACGATAAACAATTATTATTTATAGTGAATAATGGAATGACGCAAATAATATTTATTATATAATTTCACTTGCTCTATGAGTTCCTATCAATATTATTATTTGAAGTGTGATTGGTTTTACTGTTCTTTTCACCATTTATATATTACTGTGAACTTGTAAATGTATGCAGAAACATAAATTTGTCTACCTCACAATTGATAATAGTCGAAAAGCTAAATGTATGCATTTGTAGATAGATCCATCATTTTAGAGGTTTCAGTGTAGTTTTTGATATCTAACGAATAGGAAATAATTTCCATATGTTCATTATTATAAGAAAAGAAAATCGTTCTGGTAGCTGTTTAAATGAAGATAGAAATTAATCGACCTTTTACGTTCACCAACTTTGATTTGAAATTTCAGGAAGAACCAACGACAAGACTTTTGCTTCCATTTACATTTCATTTGAATTCATGGTAAGTATGCGTTTAATCCATATAAATCTGACTAACTAATTTGTCAATTATGACAAGTTCAAAGTTTTAATACGTAATGCATCCAAACGAGCTTGATTATCCACATGTTTCAATTCTGGTCCTGCTTTTTGAGACCATCTTGCATAATTGGACTTAGGTCTGTAGTTCATGTTCCCCATAAAGTGCATTTTCATACTTTTATGAACTTGCTTTGATTGTTATCCACAGCGTATTTTAAACATAATCGAATTTATATAATGTTCTTTATTATTTCTATGTAATGATGTTCTTGTGTTTTACTTTAAGCTCGCGAGCCAAAATCAACATCGATAATAAACTTGTTTGTCGTTCGATATACCCTTCTTTCACTAATAGCCAATTAAAGGTCTTTGCGACTGAGTACGTAATTAAGAAAATGCTTTCAAATGGATTCTCGTTTCAAATGATCCCCTTTCCCACCCCGCAAATTTTTTTTAGCGCTTCGTGTTTTTTCCACTCACGAAAATTATCCCTGTCCATGATGATATCAACATAAAGCGGACTCACAAAATTCATATCACGTTCTTGCTTAAGGACTTGAAAAATTAACGAAGTAAATGTAGCCAACCGCCAATGATTGGATTTCCTTCTAATTTAGATTTAGGTGTAATTTATTCGTGGCAAACGTGAATACATTTTGACACGCTGAAAAGGCAAAAAAACTTTCTAGTTTTTTTGTATCAAGATTAAAGACTCTGCTTCGAAGATTTGATTGATGCTCAGAAAATGTTTTTGGCAGTAGTTCGGGGTAATAAATGTTTTAGCAAGTACAAGTAAGAAGGCTGGTCATTCTTTAAGTAAACTTCAAATAAAATTCACGTAAAATAGAGTGATTTTCAATCAACATGTTTTATCAACCTCGACAGCAAAAATGAAAGACAGAAATATTTTTCAGCACATTATGTTTTATTAGTAAACAAACAAAATACATCTTACAACAATTCAACACTTTATCCATCACTGGGAACTTCTAATTCTGATTCATATCCATCAGATATTTCTACATATAAAAACGAATCCTGACTATTGTTTGCCGGATTATCGTTATCGTTGTTCAACATCTGTAGTTCTTCTGCTATCGCTGCTTGTAATTGATTAGTTAACACATTAATTCGCGCTTGTGTTAATCTAAGAAAATGGCTTAGCTCCATTATGTAGCGGTAATACAAATCAGCCGTTTCATACATCGACACTGAACTAGATACACCTGGAAGAATATGTGAACAATAATATTGACAACTTTCGCTGTAAGCCTGCGTCCAAAAATCTGCTTCCCATTGCGCCAAATTGATTTCTCGTTTACATACATTAATGATTTCACTGTTCACTTCTGCCATCTTGATTTCTCTTTAACTTTCTAGATGTCGTTTAGAATTGATCTCGGTGTGTCTCAGCAAATGATGTAGCCTTTATTAAGTTTAACATTGCGAGATTAAATTAACGCTGCAATTGAATTCTACCTGTGCTACAAGGAACATCATCTTTCTAGGGCTTGCTGAAAAGATGATATTATTAGGATAGGTCCATGAGTGAACAATATAATTTAATTGTAATACCTGCTGTAGGAACAGGACTACGGCTCTCTGCACAAAAAAAAAGTTCCGAATACACAAGTGATCCGAAAATCACAACTATTGCAATTTTAAAACAATTTGATCAACTTAGATTTTTTTACTCGCTACAGCAAATGAACAGGATGTATATTTTTCAGCATTTTACTTAGTTTCACCTGAAATTGTTAAAGGAAAAAAGCGATTCATTGATGGGGAAAATAATTAAGCGATTTGCAAAAGGGATGGCCAGAAAATTTATCGAAAAAAAACGCAAACAATTTGAAATAGTGTCCCATTCCCACCAAACAGTGGCGCGGCAAGCTGAAAATAAATATAACTATTAAGTACGCAAAATATCGGTCAACAATAAGGAATTGTTAATATCTTTCAATTTAACAACAAAATAATGATTTATATAAGGACAGTGGATGAAGACTTCTTTGTTTCCGAGGAATAATTAAAATTAAATTAGCTACATTCAACAAAAATGAGGCAGATATTTTAGGGACCTCATTAATGCTAATTCCATTCAATGTGTGCAAACGTTCGGAATCAAAGCGGTACGAAAATATCAAATGCCATAAGAAGCGGAAATCGAATACTTACCCACGCACAGATTAAATATTTTCCCAATGATTTTGTGGAGGCCCATTTCGAAAAGAAATCAGGCTTTTATCTGCGGAAACAGATATTTATAATAATCAATGATTTATAATAATAATAAAAAAACATTTTTAAAACTCTTGGCATCTATATTGGAGAATACAGACTGTATGAAGGTTTTGAACAAAATTCTGCAAGGAAGGGATCAAAATGCAATGGAACTGGTAAGTCGTATAGTCGGATTTCTATTTTTTATCAATATTTCAAAACCGATAAAATATGATTATCTAGTTCTTGAGTTGTACTATGAATAAGCTGCCGAAACGCAAGAGGCTTCTCAGCAATTAAATTTAGTGAAACAATGAGTGACAAATTACTTCAAGATTTTGATGCGACATTTGCTGATTTTAACAAGCTTAAAACTCAACCAAATCCACTCAATAATCTGACAAACATCACCCTGTACTCAACCGTAGCAAAATAATAAATAGAACGTTGTGAGCTGCAAGCTGACGAGTTTTAATTAGAGAAAAGAGAACAAGCTTCAGGTCTATTGAACATGTTTCCAAAGGAAAAATATTTTAAATTGCGGAATTTTGGTTTAAATTCAACATCGATTTTTTGGTGTAATTATATTTTTGAAGCGACTTTTTCAGATGTGAAAAATATTAGATACAAATGGAATATCTAATATGGATTATCAAGTTTAGCCAATATTGAGATTTTCACTGTTCCAAATAATCTACAATGAACGAGTATTAGGCAAATCATTCCTAGAAATTACTTATTACCATGGAATAAACATATCCATCGATATTATTAAAAATTCTCCAGACTCAAAAAGAATTTGGACAGTCGTGCTTTAAAAAACTATCATAATTTCCCGCTTTGTTTTTGACATTATCAAAAAATTTATTTAAGTCGTGTCGCTATCCAGGAGAATAACACTTCATGAAACTGTTAGACGCAGAAGGCACATGCGTTTATTAAATTAGTACCAACGTTTCATTGATAACGCAGAAAACGATTGAATTAACAGAACAAAATTTAAATGCTATCAGCAAATATGACTCCTCTTTATATCTAAATGCACTTTTAAACTTAACTTAACTGTCACATAAATTATTCATTGTTTTTAATATGTATGCACTTATACTGGTTCTGGTGAATTAATAATTAAAAGTCAACTGGAAAATTTCGCCCTGTTTCCCTGAACAAGAGGACAATTGACAAATAAAGCATATTACATACAAAACTACCATTTTCAACAATGTTCCGTGAATAATTCAGGAACTCTAACTTGTATCTAAATCTTTTTCGTGACAAAATACTTACAAAATCATATTCATACTGAAAATCATAAAAATAATGCTATCGCAGATTCTACCGTCAACTCCAAATTAATTAATTGGAACTCTCCTCAGTAGATATGGATGGACTATTTCTAAAATCTGATGGCTGTGCAAATATTAACCGAGCACTTAAAACGGTCTCACTTAAATGTGGCCAATCCCATTCTACCAACAGCAAAAATCGCTTGGTATCAAAATAGATTTGCCAAACTGTCTGTTGCGACGAGCAACCAGCTCATCCTTTCAAATTGTTTGTTCAGTTCAGTTGATTTCATTCAATCTGTCCGTTCTCGTCATCGAAGGTCTACCTACCCACAAGAATGAAATTACCGCTGCCCGTGGGCATTTCAAATTGATAAAAAGGATGTGAAAGGGATTTCCGATATCAACAAACAGGATAAGCAGGAAGTCGACCAATTTGAAGTATACATAAATTGAAACTATACACATGACAAAGATTGGATACGAATTACAGGCTTCTGTGTATCGACGAAATTTCTCCTTTTATCATTTGTCTAGGTTTTCAGGAATATTGTCAGCGACGATACGAGACTGCGAACAAGATGGCCCGATGTCGTATTTCACGGATGACATTTATAATTTATCGTCTGTAATAGAGAATAAATCGAAAGATAAAAAATCATATAAGCCGATTTAGACAAACTGACCGAAGGATATTATATTCGTATGCCAGCGAGTGTCTTACGTATCTTTGTGCTTTCTAACTTTTTTGTACTTTACTTGAATGCGACTTATGATAAGTTCCTATTTCCTATGAATGTCCTTAAAATATTTATTCAAATGGACAAGTAGCCTAGAGAGCTAACTTGCAGTCAAGAGCGATGACAAAAAGATGGGAAAAAGTCACAAATTCTGGCATAAATCAGGGTATAAGGTAATCGAATTTTATTGTCGGAAGCTGCTTATAAGTCCTTCTGTTTGCTCCTTATAAACTACACTCCCGTTACCCGTGCAGTTCAAGACCACGTCTTTTGAGTATGTAAGTCGCTGTTTCCAACTAAGTACAAACGGATAGGGGGTGAGATGTGCTGATATGGAAATGATAGGAAGCAATTCAAACTAGTCAGTGGTTGATCTGTTTCTTTCTTCTCCCCGTAGGGTCAAGGATACTTTTAATGTTGCCATGAATTCTCAATGAGGGATGCTTTGCGTCCGAACAGATTAAAGCAAGTTTATGTTTCCATGTTTGATGGTTATGGTGCTGTTTCTCATGATGATGGCCAATTGAATTGTACTTATGTGAAATTTGAACGATTGATGAGGTTGTTACTTGAGGATTTGGAAAGGTGAACAGGAGGAGATGAATTACGTAGCAATTGTAACTTTAATTTCAGGGCGAAAAAGTTTGCAATATTATATATATAATTGATCCTTGTAGATTGCTTACATTCAACTATGCGACTCAATAATTTTAACATTTAAATTAGTAGCATTGAGACCACTCTAAGTGTTTAATCAAGCAAAATTTTTCTTCTTCTAAATTAGTCAATTGTAAAGAAGTTCAACCTTTCAGGTATTTCTTGATTTTCTATTATGATTTGATTGTGATCACTTTGCAAAACAGAAGATTTTGAGTAATGAAGTATACGGCTAATTAGACCCAATTTTCAGACTTTCCCATGGATTCAAATAAAATAAATGAAAAATTGTTGACGAATTGAAATTTCGAAAAGGTGGTCTTTGGTTTCACTCAAATGATCTTAGCAGTGCAAAGTATCATTAAAAAATTCTTTGTATTTTTTTGTGTTAGAGATAAGTAAGCATCGTAAAATACAATGATAATGTTAATATAATATGTTTAATGTGCAGAAGAGCTAAATTTTATTATTTAAAAAATATGAAGCACAGAATTTTAATTGTGTTCTTTTTCTGAAAAAAAAAACGCAATTCGGTTGCTTAACATACGAACAGACTTTTAGGCTTCCCACTAAATCCGACTGGTCAAGATAAAAAGATGAGGTGATTGAAACCATTCGTCCTTTTTATTGTGACGGACCGAATCACACTCAGGTGAGTGAGGAAAACTCACGAAAAGGAAACAAGAAATTCAAATTCAGTTTTCCACTCTAGGCTTTTCTTGTGCGACGGACGGCAAAAACGGAATCGACAGTGGAACCTGGAGGTTTAGTGGTGGCGAAAACAACAAAAGAAGCAGCTGCAGTGTTGGAGTGGCGAACAATTTCTGTAATCATTCATCTGATTAGATGTACATATTTAAATATTTTGACTGATTTGAGGGAGAACATTTAACGAATACTGATATTTTTGGATTTAATGCTGAAAATAAACTAAATTAAATACTGCGAAGTTGGGTAAATCGCAGTAGTATTTTTCCAATTTGCACGTTTTTTATTACATTCAAAATTCCAAGTAAAACAACTTCCACTACTCTTCCAATAGAATGAAAATTATAAATTATAAATTTTCATGCTTGGGTAGATTTGTTTGAAGCTTCCCTGATCTGGTCAACTTGAATAAAAAAAATCTATTGTTGACTTGAGAAGCTAAATTATATTATTGAAATACTTTCATCACAACTTTCCTGTAAAATGCATGCAACAAATAGCAATGAGTTCCAATTTATATGAATCAAGTAATAAAATTAGTATTAAATCAAAATATTGTTAGGGTAATTTCATTTGCCTACCAAATAATCCTTTATAGTTGATGAACGAAATGTATCGTTATAATTTCAGTTAACCTTTCAAACAGATTTCCCCTTGGCATATTCAACGGTATCGTTGCCTATCCAACAAGGAAAGTGTCTTCAATGCAATTACAAATCCCATTAAACTTAATTAGGCAGCCAAGAAAGGGTTTTTCGTCTTAAAGTTCTTAGATAAATTTACTGTCGATAATTGATTCAATATCCTCAAAGCTAAGATCTAAAGTGTGTTGAAATGTTGCAGCCAGGCATCATGTATAGCAAATGTAATTGAAATTGGGATGAGGTTCATTTCTTTTTAGAATCAATAAAACACCCTGCAGCAGTATCCCTTCTGTTTCCTGTTACTAGTGATACTTTTGACAAATTTGGTTCAGTCATTTTTTCCATAGAAAACGTATCCAAATAGGACTATAAACCTACAAATGTTACTCACTAAAAAATATGTGAAAAATGATTCTTGATACTTACGCACACTAAATTCGTTTTCATGGGATTATTTGTACAAATTCACAACCCGTTTTGTTCCGCTATGCTCAGTGGAAACGCATTCGAAATCCTAGTTCATCTCCCAGGCCATCTCATGGAACGCATTATCACCTGTTGGACTATATACGTTTCAAGTGTCCTCGCAATTGAAAAGCCACGGGCACAACCTGAAGGTATCTCGGGATTGTCTCGCATTTTCAGTGCACGTACATCTGAAAGTAGATTGAGGGAAATTGCATTAATTATTCTATTAGAAATAATACACCCTTCCAATTGTGAAAGATCTGATGGTTTTCACGTTCACAACAAATGTATGATATGCAATTGAAAATTATACAAAGAAAAGGATTGTGATATGCATAACCCTCCAGGATATAAGATGCAACATGTAACGTTTTTAAATTTTCGTGATTGAAGTAAATGATATGTATTAAGACCTGATTAGTGAGTCTTGACAGTGCGTGATATCACTTTGAAACGGCCTGAAATAAGTTAAGTTATTTTTGTTGGTTTTGGCGAGCTGAAAAATCTGCTTGCACAAAAAGCTTCATTTATTTAAATGAGATATATTTGAAAGCATAAGTTAAAAAAAACAGTATTTAAAAAAAATATTTAATATATGGAAGAAATTACTTAAATATTATTTAATTTGTTTCTATTGATTTTACTTGGATACCTATACAATGTTTGACTCAAACATTTGGCAGAGTGTTTCGTTCATAGTAGAAAGTTCATTTTCTCATAAGAAACCATCATCATAATACGAGATAAGCTGTTTTAATTAATTAAACTATAATTTATATCATGAAGTGTAGTGATTGAACATAACAAAGCAATTGCTTTTTCTCTCTTTGAAGAAATCTGTAAGCATTCAAGCTATCGCTAGATCAAGTAACTGTAACAATTTAATATACATTACTGCTTTATTGAGAAGTATATACACCTTGAATTGTATGAACCATCTCCGGTTTTTTACTTGAATTAGCGAAAAAGTTGCATAAATAATGCACAGTGATCGTAGTTAGTTTGGATATCTTTGCAATTTCGTTGCCGAAAATTTGGTTTTTAAAATCAGGCAAAAATATTCACACTGTATAGCTACGAAATGTAATTGAATTTTCTCCAATAAAATCTATTTTCATTAATTTCTTGCTTTCATCGTAGAGATTTTGCACATTTTCCTGCCATTTACCCCTGCTAAAAATTGTCGCGACCTACTCGTAGTGGTTTCAATAAAAGTGACCTGTTGGTTCATTTAATTAGTTAAGTACCATTATAATTTTCATCAAAATTTTCCTCACAAATTACACGGATCATCTTTTCATGGTTTCCTGCTTTTCCACATAACCAAGCTTCATTTATGATTTTTCCTTTGATTACCCCCAAAAGTTTACCATTGAATCTGTTTGCGTTGCCATCAAAGCGTCCTGTCGTTTTCGATAGCCAGGGGTTGAAAATGTCGCTAATAATATAATTACGCGTTTCCTCGAGTGCATGGAAAATTTATGTTATCGGTTCTCGGTCGCCATTGCCACTTAAACTGTTATCGCTTTTTCATGGATTTTAATAAACTATTAAAGCTCTGGCAATTAGCCACTGTTTCTAATGCGCGTGATTAGCACATAAGCAACTGTGTGGAGAGTTCGCAACGACAAAAGGGTAAACTAAACAAATAGCAACAATTGAACGCAATTTGTGCAATGAGTTCAAGGTGAGTAAACACTTAAGAAACTATTGCAAGTAGGGACGCAATCTTGAAATGATTATCAACCTCTAAGGCGATTGATTGATATCTGGTTGTTGTCGATATTATCCCGGTAATCTTCAATAAATAGATAGGCGAATGTTTATCTGATAGTTTTCATTTTGCTGATAGTTGTTTTAAGTACACCGACATACCTTTGCATTGAATTGTTTGAAACACTCGAAACGAATGCGAAATAATAAAGGGAAGCTTTAAAATAGGCTCATATACTCACTTATACACAAGTTTCGCAGATACGTTACTATTGCTTCTTCATCAGATATAGATGGATAATAAAATTCAGTTTTCACCACTGCGATTTTTTGAGCTTCCCTTGGGAAAATGTTAGGAAGTTTTTTTAAAATGCTTATGATTTTATGTGACAAATGCTACTTCGTTACTTGTAAAATATTTTTCAATATGTTTATATATGTTTTGATATATAGAAAGAATGCATGGCAGCAACGCATATTTAATTTTCTACCTCACATTACCGAAATTTGGAGTCATAATCTGAATAGGGTTCGATTCTTGACCATAGCATGCTTGACAATATAGTGTTCTGCTCCATTTCCTAAAGAATTCGAGATATAGTTTATAAAATTTTAATCAATATTTAAAACTTTTATAATTTAAGAATAAATGTTCCAGCAGAACTTGACTTTTTAAACATGTGCTTAATCAGTATTTCAATAAATAAATATAGCAGTCTCAAAAAAATTTGAATTAATTAGAATGAAAGCTAATTTTTAATTTATGTTAACTCAATTCATCGAGAAAATTATTCTTTACGCACTCAAATAACATTGAATTTTAAGAAAGAATAAAAATTCGGAATGTGTTTAAAAATACATATTGGTTAATTTGAAGTAAAAGAGATTGTGGTAGTAGGACGTTTTATTATATTTCCGAAATGAAATAGAAAGGGACATTTTATTTTTATTTTTCAATATAATGTCTTTTAACATGAGCAGACTTACTAGATTAATCGATTAATGTTTCTAGTCCCTCATAAAAAAATCATTTCGATTTTCTTTCAAAATAGTACCTTTATAGAGTCATTTGAAACTGGAAACGATCACTGGATGATGGATGATGGAATTCTTGAAAAAATTACACCATAGCAGTCTCTGCAATCTAGACCTTTTAAGCAGGTACATTCTTGTGAAGTAGAATCGTATTTGCTCTTCTTTTTAATCGAATTGCTTCTTTTAAACGCCTTAGAATATTAATTTATAGTTCTCCGTGCATTTTGGTTTATATTTTAATTACAGGATTCGTTGTGAGTATCAAAGCTCACAGGCTGGATGTCACGACTTAGAGTTTCTTAGGGCTAAACTGCTCTTGTTATGCCACTGCATGGACTCCTGTTTGAATTCAGAGTTTTATCTCCGGTTGCATTTTTTACAAAACATCTGATGGTTGGTTGTCACACAGCTCCAAAACGTGTTTTTAATATTCAACACGGTTTTTTAATACGCAATAAGCAGGTAGGTCATCTTGTTTGATTTTTGACATCCCTAGATTATTTCTAAGCACGTAGTTAAAGTGTAGTTAAAGTCGACCAGTTTTCATAAGTACATGCTCCAGTTTTTTGAATCATTTCACTTGTTGAAAACTCAGATTATCATGCTACAGCGGACATCTGTTAACTCTCATCCTTGTGCAAATAAGCAAGATTACTATATATCATTGTTTCACCGCAAGCTGTAATTCATTTGATTATATTTTCCACGCTTTGGTCTTGCGTTGTAAGGAATTTAATTCTTGCACCAAATTCAACATTTGATATGTGTTAACATTCTAGACTGAAACTTATAGTTTTGGAAATTGCAAGCAGTCTAAGTAAAAAATCAAAGTGAAACTGACCATTTATATTTACAAAGGATTACTTGTCACGAAAAAAATATTTTGCTTACTCGCTTTATTACCTTCAGCTGAATGAAATAGATGAACATATATTTTATGTTTTTTACAAAATCATCATTTATTTGCTATCCATTTGGCTCTAAATGCCAAGAAAAGAAAAAAAGGACTTCGCTGCAATGTCAAATATTGTGGAGAAAACATAGGCATATATTTATTTGCATAAGTTTTGCGTTAAACGATAGGTTTTTATAGTACATGTGAGTTTCTACAGATATTGCTGCGTTTTCAATTAAAAATACTGCAAACTAAAATAAAATTAGCTGAGCTCGACACAGTTTGCAAATAATTCATGTTTAAAGAACAAAGTCAAATTCCTTTCTTCTTTCATCACTAATCAATGTTAGAAAAAATATAACTTGTCGACAAAATTTGTGGAAGCAACTATAGGCAAGAGAATCTGTAAATTCTAGAAATATATCTTGGTTACAGTCAAACTTCATTTTTAAGCTTTCATAATCATGTTCGGGTTAAATTGATCAAGGATTTCATTAATTAATGTAAGTTGCTTACAGATAAGTACTTACACATAAGTAATAATAATATAAAAAAAACAGTATAATGTTTATGTTTGCTCAAGTAGCTACGAATACTCAAGCTACATAGAAATTTGTTATAAAACTTCATAAAATACATTCTATTCTAATGTCATGCATTGAGAGAAATCAGGTGCGTAACTGATTTCTCTCGTTTGAACCTGGAAAAGGCATAAACATGAGACGAAACACTTAAACAAGATTTCTAAATATTTCCGTTTTAAAAGCAGATTAAGATTCCATTTTCTTGTGCTGACAATTTGAATGTCTCCGCTCGCCTAACACCAGCAAACGTTTAAATGGATTACATAACAACATTTTCTTTGCGTTCAAACACACGACCTTCCTAAGCTAGAATGACCCATCCTCTGGATTTAAAATGACTCTTCCCGAACCGACAAACAACATAAAGGACTTTTATGCCTTTAAACGCCTTTCAAGGGATTAAGGGATTGACTTTATGAGAATTTATCACAATTATCTTCAAACTATTTGGACAACAAAAAATATCGGCTACTGTGCTACCAAAGCCGACAGGATGAAAAGATTATATCAGCTGTTTTGGAGGATATTTGGCTCTCATATGATTTTATTGAACAATGACTAACAGGTAGAAGACCAGGTTAACGATTTTTTTGATTATTCTTTTGGGTATCATAAAAAAGGTGAAGATTAACGCCCGATTAGACCAGGAAATTATATTGAATTGACTAGAGATATTGCATGGTTTCACTTGATTACAGCATATAGCAAAATTGAAATGCAATTTTCGGGTTTATGAAAAATTTACCAGTGGCTTCGTGTTTCCGAACCCGTTTATTCTTACTTGTCGTAATTAACTGTGTCCATTCGAATCAACCATTTTCGTAGTTCCTTAATGGACAAGCTATATGTTCGATTTTTGCATAAGGGACTAGTATACAGATGCTGTGTGAGAGCACCACCATAGCCGCCATTATAAACACCATCTAAAAAAACAATATTTAGCTATTATCTCGAAAGCGTTGATTAAACCATAAAATTAGTTTAAATGTTTTTGGTTGAAATAAAGCTTCTCATATCTCAAATTAAAATTTTACTGCAAATAATCTTAAGTTTTTAAATATTTAAATATTAAGAAATGTTGATTTCATTGCAGAAAATGTTATTAATGTTATAGATTCTCATTATGTAAAATTATTAGATTGATTTATTTGACTTTCTTGTCGACAGTGTTGACCCAGTGCGTTTGATTTCTGAACTGTTAGCTAGCATTGTTCTGTTGTCATAACGAAAAATTGAAAATTCTTTATATTCCTGTATTCCTAGATATAAACACGAACAAGTTCCATAAATAACGCTAGTCTTCTAAATCGGTCCGTCGAAGTAATCATCATGATGATTTGATAATTTAAGACTATTTATTCGTAATGTTTTTCAAATATTTCTTGGAATTCTTATTTATAAACTTTGTATCTTGTAATCTCAAAAAGCAACATTTCAGAAAAATTGATTGAATAATAGTAAATAAATATGTATCACGCCCGTGCGCAAGGGATACGTTTTTGGTGGTTGGAACTCCATCAAAGAAAATAAATGATTGCATATTCACTAAATTATTCTCGGAAAGAAAATAATTGTTCATTTTTGGGATACTTTAGGCATTTTGAAATTTGAAAAATTGAGTATAAACTCATAATTGAGGCAAGAAAATGGAAAAGGGTGTAGGTGAGTGCCAAAACATTTTATATCAAATCATTACGACATGGAAAGATGCAACCACATCATCTTTTGCTTTTCAATTGGTTTTTTCCTTAAAAATTATGGATTTCTAATTCTCGATTCTAGTCCTTTATTAGGCGCAAACTGTGAATTGATCGTTCAGTCGAGCTTTGCAAACAACTGACAGATGCTGGCAAGGACAAACTGTAGCATAAAAAATACTGCCGTTGAGAGTTTCAGGACAATTTTTCAAAAATGGAAACTGTTTGCAAAGATTTAAATATTGTTTTTGAAACACTGCAGTTTTTTTAAATAGCTCATGTCTTTTTCAAAAAGGAATGACAACTTTAGATAAGAAAGCTTCTGAAATGTATGTTTCAATTTTACACGACAAGCTTTCTGATGTATTGATCGATTGGTGGCGCTGACTTGCTGATGAAACAATTAAGAATTCTCTAGGGGCTCATAATCTTTATACCAAGGATGTGTTGTAACTATGCCTTATCAACATATGACGCTGCGTAAAAGCAAATTTCAAGTTTACTAAAAAAAATTGCGTTCATTCATTGTGACGGTTCGTAAGATTTGAATGATTTAAATTTTATTTTGAATCCAGTAATTTGCAATTCAATATTTTTTGTTTGGCAATCCCGTTTCGCACAAATTATTTCAAAATATAATAGTGCGAATAATAAGATAAACACTTGTTTTGGAGTTGATATTATCTTATTCCATGTAGACCAGGGCGGATCTGTTTTCAGATATCCGTTGTGGGGGGGGGGCACGCTAATTTTTACGGAAAAAGTTGGGGAATAACTCGTATAACAATAATTGATTTATGCTCCCTCTCAAAAATGTCGGAAACATTAAAAAAAATCGAAATGTTTAAAAATTTGAAAAAAAATCGTGTTTTTTCTGCTTGTTTCACTCCTAACTTGAAAACGGTTCATTTTAGGTCAAAATTGTGTGACAATAAAATTTGCGTAATAAAATTTTCTATAAGATAAGAATAGTTAAAATTCCTCAAACATTTAATCCTTGTCGAAAATTGTAATAAATATAAAAAAACAGAGGGGAAAAGACTTTAATTTTTTTTTGCCACTTAAAATGCACTTAGGACCTTAATATTTTGGTTGAAAAATTTCTACAACATCTCAAAACGGCTCACAAATTTTCATCAAAATCGTTCCAGTAGATTGCCCATAATGATTGTGCAATCTAAATTCATTGTAAAAAAATCAAAAATTTTGAAAACTTGCAAGTCAGAAACCTAAACTTATAAAAGTTTAAATTTTTTTTCACATATGAAAGAGCACTTCACCTATCACATGCACTTTACGAAATTAAAATCGGATAAATATGGCGGTCTCACCAATTTTTGCTAAAACTCTAAAATTGTGCTGGGCGGCTGCGGATTTTGTTGATGGGAGCATGGCTCCTACGACTGAATGCGCATGCGCTCAGCACAATTTTAGAGTTTATAACCAAGTTTAGCAAAAATTTCTGAGGCTGCCATTATTATCCGATTTTAATTTTGTATGCACTTTACAATATATGATAGGTGACGTGCTCTTTCATATGTGAAAAAAAATTCAAACTTTTATAAGTTTAAGTTTCTGACTTGCAAGCTTTCAAATTTTTTGTTTTTTTTTTTTAAATGAATTTAGATTGCTCAATTATTATGTGCCAAATCGATTTTGATGTAATTTTTTTTTGCTATTTGATGATATTGTAAAGATTATTTAGATGAAATATGAAAGTCCTAAATGCGTTTTAAGTGGTAAAAAAATTAAATAAAAGAAGGCTTTTCCCCCTGTTTTTTAAATATTTATTACAATTTTCGACAAGGATTAAATGTTTGAGGATTTTTAACTAATCCAATCTTATAGAAAATTTTATCACGCAACTTTTATTGTCACAAAGCTTTGACCTAAAATGAACCGTTTTCAAGTTAGGAGTAAAACAAGCAGAAAAAACACGATTTTTTCCAAATTTTTAAACATTTCGATTTTTTTTAATGTTTCCGACTTTTTTGAGAGGGAGCATAAATCAATTATTGTTATACAAGTTATTCCCCAAGGTAAGATCATCCGTTTATTTTTCAGCCTCCAACATGAAATGTGTTCTATACCCTTACTCCATTCATTCATAGAATTTTGTAAATATCGTCGCTTTTTCGAAAATGCTGCAAGCAGACACAATTCTGGAATTTTGCAAGAATTCTTCGTAAAATTCTAAAATATCATCAGTTGTGATAAGCTCCAAATTACGTGGCTTCATTCGCACTACATAATATTTTCATTATTTTCACTACAAGTTCACTAAAATTGCCTATTTTTCCTATGTAGGTGCGCATTATAAATTCAATTTATAAAATATTTGAATTATTGAAACGTAGCCGAAAAAATCCAAAACCAACTAGAAGTATGCGCATCACTTATGGCCCTGCCGATCCTTTTGGTCGTCTCGGTTCACCTTATCCTCTTGCTTCTCCTGTTCCTCCCTGCATTTTTCGCTTGTTAGAAGTAGATGTATCTCAACATTGGCAACAAGTACATACTTATCATATTGTCGGAAATATAGTGTCAAACCGTCATTATATGTAATATAGTTTACTTGATTAAACGCGGAATTTTTAAAAAAAAAAAACAATTTCCTCAATGAGAACTGTGCTGCAGAAACTGTTTTTAATTTAATTGAAGTTAATGAACTGTGTAAAAATAAATCCCAAAAACTTTCTTAAAGCTCCTTCTTGGTAGCTATTACTCCAATGATACAAAAGTAATTGCAGCATTTAAGGTGGAAATCCAGCAAACGATTCGCAAGATATGGTCACAAATAATCAGTAATGTAAAATAATGTAATTGAAACAAACAAGGTGTCTAGTGCCCGCTTCCCACGGCGTGTAAAATCACGCGTCACGCCAAGCCGTAGAAAGCTGGCGTAAGAATTATCATTATTAACTGCAATTACTTTTACGGGGGAAAGTCTCATATACACATACAATATATTTTGAAAGGAAGTCTATGACGCCTGAAAAATATGAAACATATTGCATTTTAAAGTCAAAACTTCTCTGGAATTTTTTTTCAATCAATAATTGGTTGATAGGTTGCAGTAGCAGCCCTCTTATCAGAGACTGCTCACTTTTGACTCTGTATGCCCACTGTAATACCCCAAAAAGATTGGGACGTTACCAAAAACCTAGTTGTGGGGTGTTGAGAATCAATCGGATTCTCCAATGAAGCCGGCTGTATTAACTATAATTTCAAAGAATTTTTTTTTGAGAATATCCACAAATACCGTGGATATTGTGAAAGTTGTATTGAAATTCAGTGAATCATTTCTCGGGCTTCAATGTAATCAAAGCTCGGCGTTAAGTTTATTACTAAATGTTTTAACGATCATCCCACTGAAAAAGCTGTAATGTTTATTTTTGACTTGAGGCCTTACTATTGTTGCTGCTAACTTCTAGCTTTGTGGAATTCATACCGGAAACCAATATGACTACAAAAAGAATGCCGCTCAAAATTCAGAAACCAAAATGGAAGCAACACTTTTAATGCGTTTCTTATCTATGCTATGATGATTTCATAAAAAGTTATGTTAACACCACTCTGTCACTTTAGATATTTTGCCGCCGCCTTGAATTGTCCGAGATAATTGTCGATGATTTCGAAGAACCCAATCGATTTACATTGCCTAAATCGTTTCCCGATCAGAATATCTAATGTGTATATGATATCTTCCCATAAGCACACTTTTCTTCACTCATAGAATATATACTATGTCATGGGCAAAGTGCATTTATCATTAAATTTCTTCATTTACCTAAGTGGCTTTCCAACTCGACACTGTGCAGGCAAAATGTCATGTCAAAACACTTTTGCGGAAGTGCCAAGAAGAAAAGTACGAATTTTTTTCCGTAATCTAGAAACGCCGGAGGAAACCTAACATTTACACGATCTGTATCACCTGTTCAATTGGAAAAACCACTTAGAGTGCGTTCGAAGCGTTCACTATCGGTCACGATCGGCAATCAAATCCTATTTCCAATCCTCAAACAGTTTATCTAATGTAACTATAGAGGCAACCAAGAAGAGGTATACCACTTGGAAATATGATATTCTCTCCTGGTGGCGATTTTCATTCAAAGATTACAAAAGAAGTTCAAAATGCTAAATGGATAAGCGCTGCGTTGAAAAGCGGAAAAATCGTTGCTTCTCCTGTTCTGTTCTGTTTGATCGAATAAAAGAATACAGTAATTTCTTCCAACATATTGCCTCGATCTTCATTACGTCCTTGGAACCTAACTCTAGTTTCAGCGTCACAATGCAATGTCGAGTTTTCAATCCTGCGAGACTCATGTCACTCATACTCACGACTGAACACTATCCCCACTGGGATATTTTATCTAAAAACGCCAAGTGCAAACAAACGTAAGAATATCTATCGGCAAGATAAATCTATTCAATTACTTGAGTAGTTATTGCTTTTGGGGTCGTTTATCAGTAATTAGGCTCAGTCATTTTCTGTGCTTTTCTAATTTGATAATTCGCTAGCGACATAAGAAGTGTTTTTACGCTGACACTGTTTAACAGGCGCGCCACAAGCTCGAGTCTGTCAACATGTTCGTTTTTCGTCTATAGAAAATATGGTTCCGACGGCTTTTAAGAAATACCGCTTTACCTTATCTACAATCTTTGATCGCGAAATAAAAGGCCCCGATCGTGTTACGTTTTCGTGTAAACTTGTTTGGTTAGAGAAAGCCCATTAATTACGGAAGGGGGTGTCACGTTTGCGATAGACTTCGCTAAAAATTGCTCATGAACAGTCGATTTTAATTAATTAAATGCAACATTCATTTGGGGTTGCATGGAATGGCGGATAGGTGGGCAATATGATTTTCTTTTATATTATACTTTATGAAGAACCTGTAACTCAACTCATGCACATTTTTTTTATTTAGATGTGTTAGAAAACACTGGAACCGATTATTTCTCGATTTTAATGGCAAATATAAATATCTGGAAAAAGGATGACATGCCGTCATGGAAAATAGAGGTAGAGCATTCGTCGAGAATTTGAAATGCATCGTTTGAATTTGCCGAATAATAATGTCTCATTTTAGAATAAATGTTTCATTAATTTGACTTTGATAATGAGTAAAATACTTAGAAATCAAAATTTGATGGTCTATTTTAAAATTCCAGCAACAAATATTTGTTGATGAATTAAATGAATTCTTTCGTAAATTATTATATGCATTGATAATTTGGGAGACTTTTCATTTAATTGATCTTCACCAACTTTTGTGTTCACTCACTTTAAACATATTCAAGTTCATTTTTGCATCGATAAATTCATAAACGTAAGATAAACATTCTCAAGAAATATACAAAATCATAAACTTGGCTTGGCTTGCAATGATGCAGGTTCATCTCGTTAACAGCATTTTGTGATTATCACAAATTGTAAACCTAATTGCCTATCAAATGTTTACGCGATAAAGGCTCAATCAGTGGCGGCTCTACCTTTGGGGCTAGTGAGGCTCAGCCCCACCACTTATTGATGAGCCTATGTTAGTGCCAATGTAATAAAATATCATTACAGATTTCAATATAGTTTTCATAATTTAATTTCATTTCAAAATGTAATGTAGCATTTTTTCGCCCATGCTGTAGTTTACTTTCACATAGTCTTCTTGCCACGCACTGTAGAGCACTTTGTTTTTCTCTTCGACTCGCTTCGTTGTGCCTGCACCGAGTAAAGTCTAAGAGTAAAATTCAAACTTATTTTCTCATTGACAATTTTCCACCTTTATTACGAGGAAAGGGCTACATGGCAAAAGCCCCGAAGAAGAGTATTTCCATTTGAATGAATGCGTGAATTGTATGCTAAGGCGGCGGGGGTGTGCGTGTTTGAAATAACATGTGGATACATCGTGGACGGGCTAATCATATGCAGCCCGTTCAGTGCTTCGACAACGTTTAGTCTTGGCATGGTCTGGATAATATCTTTGAGCAGGCATGAGCAAAATTTTTTTACGACGGGCCAAAAGGGGTGAAGGTGATGACTGTTAATGCAAAAGTAGTCTCATCAGTGTAGTGCATGGTATTAGTACTTAGTGTGCCTTCGTAGTTTTTGGTATTTTTTAAAGTTTTGTAGTGCTTAAAGTTTGTTCCAGAAAAGGGTTCTTCAGGTTATGGTATTTATGATTTTGATTAAATAAATAAGTAACAATTTTTTTTTATTCATAGTACTGAAGTTTTATTAAAGCTTTAAATGTTATTCAAAACACGATAATAGGAAAATATCTTTGATTGCCAGCGAATCTACTTTTGGGGAAACCGATCACTCAAAATCGCTTAACGCTCCACATGTGGTACCTCTTGGGTGGAGTGGAAACTCACATAAGAACTTATATTGGTGATAGAAAAATTCGTACCAGTAGCCCCACCATACTTAACTCCCACGAGCCGCCACTGTGCTCAATCGATCATTTTAAAAGCCGCAAGAATATTTAGTCTACGACACGCGAGTGACTATATATGCTGTATTCAGAACCGAAGTACGAGACACGTTCAGAAAGTAAGAGTACTGCTTGCCTTCTCATGCTGTGAGATTTTTTTTCAAGGTTGACAGCACTGAATGGTAGTGGGGGTTCTCCTGAACAGAATTACTTTAGGCGACACCTTGATAGTATAAAAACCCACTTCGTAGTGTCTACTTGTGTGAAATAGGTCGATAAAAAATCCCGCTAAGTGCGAGGTGCGCGCTGTCATACGATTCCTTCTCGCTGAAGGTAAAACAACAACCGAAATTTTTTCACTGTTTATGGCCAAGGTGTTATGGACCGAACGAACGTGCTCAAACGGTCTCGTGAGTTTAATGAATGCAGAACGAATGTTCCTGACGATCAGAGGTATGGAAGACCTTCAATTTTGGACGATGAGTTGGTGCAAAAAATTGACAAAACTGTTCGTGAAGACCGGCGATTGACACTGGATGAAATTTCAGCGATATTTCCAAAACTCTGCAGACCCCTCTTACACGAAACAATTACAGAAATGCTGAGATTCTGAAAGTTATGCGCAAGATGGGTCCGAAAACAACTGACAGAACAGCACAAACTGAATCGAGTCGCTAGCGCTCGCGAGTTCCTTGAGCGATTTGAATTGGAAGGTGAGAATTTTCTAAGCGCGATTGTAACTGAAAATGAAACCTGGGTGGCTCATTACACTCCTGAGACAAAAGGACAGTCATCACAGTGGCGGCACAAC
Source organism: Oxycera nigricornis (assembly GCA_963942545.1). Taxonomy (NCBI): domain Eukaryota; kingdom Metazoa; phylum Arthropoda; class Insecta; order Diptera; family Stratiomyidae; genus Oxycera; species Oxycera nigricornis. The sequence goes on from OZ012659.1 coordinate 102,390,956, forward strand.
AGTTCCCCATCTGGAAAAAAATTCAAAACTTTAATTTCAGGCAAAAAAATCATGGCCACTATGTTTTGGGACCGAAAAGAGATCATTTCGATCAAATTTTTGCATCAAGGAGAGCCGATTAATGCAGCACGATACTATGAGACTCTTAAAAAACTCAAGAGATAAATTCAAAACACATGGGTGGAAAAAAAATTCAACTGATGAGGAGGTGAAACAAGAGTACCTATACTGGAAAAAGAAGATGGCGGGAGAGTTCTTTCAGGAAGGTACAAAGCTTGTGTCACAACCTGCATAGATCGGGGAGGAGCTTACGTGGAAAAATAACTGACATATTTACCTACAAAATCCTGTAACTTTGCTTTAAATACAATTTTTTTTTAATTAGAAAAATCGAGTATTCTTACTTTCTGGATGTGGCTCGCATGCTCAAAAATTGCTCGGTTAAATTTAGTGAAATTCAAAACAGTTCATGTCACATAGTCAAATCAGGTGAAAGTATGAAGGCATAAATTGGTAGCAGGAATTTCCTTCCAGCGACTATGAAAAACAACACCTGCAAAAAGTACCATAAAATTGACCATTTTTTATTTACTATTTTCAGTGAGCTTTACATTTACACGAATCTATCCTTCTACTTCAATATACAAAGTACGTTTACAGTTTCCATGTTTTAAGCAGTTTGGCTTGGAATTTCCTCCTTCATGTAATCTTTTGCCAAACTCTCTCCACAAAGGAAGCACTTTAAACATTCGTTGATGTCAAGACTGTACTCCCGAAAAATATGCGGCTGTCGCACTTTAATGGAAATTTTCATCAATCAATAAAAATCAACGCGCACCAAAATATGAAAATACCATAAATACAAGGTAGGCTCGCGGCAGCAAGCTATTTACAAGACAAAGTTTCTTTTGAACTCCTTTCGCTCCTGTATCCTATTTTTAACTTTGCCTTCAGTAGGAATATGACAACTTACCAACAAGAGTTTTCTCCTCTTTATCGAGATTTCGGATGGCGCTGCAAGTTCATTACTTCGCGGAAAACGTGGAAAACATGATTTTACTGAGAGCTAAACGGCACAGTGTTTCATCAAAGCGGGCATGTAGTGAAATGGAAAAGAATTCAATTAAGACACAATTTTGCAGTTACATGCTCGACTGATGGCCAGTGCGAATGGATCATGAAAAGGGGCGGTTATCGCGCAGCTAACGACCTCCTAATAAAATTCGGAGTAAAAATTATACTTAAAGCATACTCAAACCCTGGCGCAAGCAAGGCGGACAAGGAATAAACAAGATAGACGAGACTATAAGATGAACGCATGCCCAGTCAGGCGTCCCGTACCTAATTCGGATTTCCTTATATACTTGCAACTCGATAGACTAAATACTTCCTTGGACCCCCATCCAAATGAGGAGAAACTGCAGACGTTGCTAGCAAAGGGGGGCGTTCGGGCTTGGTAGGTTTGAGTTGGAGCCAATACAATTTCACGAAACACATGAAATAGCGAAGTTCATGTGTATCAAAGGATATGTGTCGGGATGCTAATGTAGGACATATTTTCGTCTATTTTCTTTCTGATTTTATTTTTCTGGTTTTCGATTCTGCTTTCCAGTCTTTACTCGGCTTTTCTGTTTTCTTTCACACAGCTCACGCTAGTCAGAAGGATTCAGTTAGCTTCTTATATTCGTTTGATGCATTCAGGCAGCTTAAATTTGTGGCGTTGTATGAGTGCAGACACTGCATAGTGTAGCTTCAGAATAAGAAAAAATCTTTTGCGCTTCGGTTCGTTGGTTGGTTGGTGAATCTTCAGAATGGAAAGAATCAAAGGATTATTTTCAGATAAAATGTGTCTACCACCATGAGAAACTTAACGTTTCGGTCATTTGCTGGTTCTGGCATTTAAGCTAAATACTTAATTTGGATGTTTTTTACAGTGAATAACTGAAGCGAAGCTGACAACAGAATGTTCATAGGCAAAAATGAATGCAGAGAATTCAATTCAACAATGGCAAGATTGTTTCCGATGAAGAGTCATTGCTAAAATCATATGCGATGCAAATACTGGAGTTTTGTTGAAAATCAATAAAATCGCGATCCGCAGTGCAACTAAAGTTTACTTCTGTTGAACCAAAGCAAAGGGCTTATTAAATCAATTTTTCCAAAGTTTCCAGGGTAGTTTCTGCTGTGCCAGAGATACATACATTAAATTTAAAGGTACCGAGGACAATGCTTTCATCGGCAAACATTTTGAAAACCTTACAACAAGCTAGCTAACAAATTTCAACCTTGTTTCAATGGCAATGCAAGGTTGATTAATTTAAATGTATAGCTATTTTCAGTCGAAGTACAGCTCTTTCAAACCAAATGGACAATACTTTTTTTAACGAGCCTTCTATCTGCTTACTGGGTTTGATCGTGACGGTGACGATGTAACATCCTGATTTTTGATCACGTTTACCATTGGATGCAGATGAAAATGCAGGAAGGGATTCCAATATGTAAAAATGAATTTCAAATAAACGATGCTGAAATTAATTTTTATTTTTTTAAACTTATTAATGATCGAACCAAAAAATCCTATTCACGACGTCTGGGGTTTGTTTGTCTTCAGCACTTTTCACACAAAATTTAGCATGTTTTAAAAACGTTCTGTTTCACTCTCCATCGGTATTACCCGGAAAACTTTAAGTGTTACTTCTCATACGTAGGTATTAGTTTTCGATGTTGTTGCACTAGTTCGTGTGTAGACTGTGTTTAAGAAACAGGATATAAATGATATTTTGATGAGAAGATATAATTTCATGCGTCCGCACTCAGAACAACTAAGACATATGATGGAAGAATTTGCATCGAACGAAGTGTGATGATAATTCAGATTGGGAGATTTTGAACCTTGATGACTTCTCTGCAGAAGTGGATGAATTGCTTGGTATCGAAAAAACGAGGTGGTTTCAATGGATGCAAGTGAGTTAGAACTACATGAAAGGCATCTAGGACAGTTTTTTTGCTCCGGACTTTGTAAAAGCTTTCGATAACTCATTGTCATTTTGCATGAAAGACATAAAATTGCTTTTTATTTGGGTGTTTTGAACGGCTTTTGGTGGTGTTCAAAGAATATTGAGAAAATCGTGTTGTTGCTTTTCACCAAAAATATTATGTACGACTCTCTCTCACGAGTCGTGTACAAAACACTAAAGAAGGTTGCAAGTAGCAACCGAAATACGTATTTGAAGAAATACATAATATTTTTGGTGAAAAGCAACAACACGACTTTTTCAATACAGTGGAACCTCGTTTATCCGGCCCTCAGTTATAAGGATTCGCGATTATCCGGACTGCCAACCGGTGGCGATGAATCATTTGCGGCAAGTAATGGATGGTTGCACAGATTTAAATCTCGTCATGGAATTCGCGAATTGGAAATACAAGGTGAAAAAATGTCAGCTGATGTAGATGCAGCAAATTCTTTTAAAAATAGTTTTATGAAGGAATTGGATGAAAATGACTACGACTTGAATTTTGTTTATAATGCCGATGAAACTGGATTAAACTGGAAATCTTTGACGTCAAAATCATTAGCTTCTCGGCGATAGAATTCAGCTCCAGGATATAAAACTAGGAAAGAGCGAGTAACAATATTAGTTTATGGTAATGCTACTGGGATCCACAAAATACCTTTGCTGCTCATCGGAAAATCCAAAAACCCCAGATGCCTCAAAAATATCAGGATACCCTTAATTTATAAAAACCAAAAAATGGATGAACTCCGAAATATTCATTGACTGGTATGACAACACTTTTATTGCTGAAGTAAAAAAATATCAAAATGAAACTGGCAAACAAGGAAAAGTCCTACTTTTACTGGATAATGCGCCAACTTACCCTTCGGCTGAACTGTTAGAAAGAGAAAATGAAAAAATTAAAGTAAAATTTTTGCCTCCTATTGTGACATCCTTGCTACAACCAATGGATCAAAGTTTCATTGAAACATTTAAACGACATTACAGAAAACAAGTTTTACGTAGATTGTTATCTGTTGATGAAGATAATGTAGAAGTCATTGTGTCATTTTTCAAGCAAATGACTTTAAAGGAGTGTTCTTACATGGTTGTAGATGCGTGGGATTTGATTCAAAGGAAGACTCGGAACAAAGCTTGGAACAGAGTACTTAAATGGGCGAACGAAAGTCCAATAGCCAATACGAATGGTTTTATTTTGGAGGATATGAATGAGCTAATTTCAAACTTACAAATGTGCCAGGAATGCGATCTTGATGATCTGAAAGAGTGGCTCAGTTGCGACAGTAATGATCAAGGTTTTCAGGACATGTCGGATAACGAAATTGTTGAAAACATTTTGCAGGTAAACGAACAGCAGGAAATGCAAGAAGATGGAACAGAAGAAAATATAGATATGGAAAATGATGCAGGACCATCTCATGCAGAAGCAATTCAGGCCCTGGAAACAGCTCTCAAATGGTTCGAAAAACAAACAGAGTCTGATACTGTCAGTACTGCAGCTAAAACGAACTCGTGATGTGGCCGCAATGAAGAGAAAAAGTGGCTTACGTCAAATGACAATTACCAAATACTTTAACCCAAATTAAAATGAACATGTATGTATTTTATTTCATGAAAATTACAAACATACGTATGTACGTATGACAATGTAACTTTTAATAATAAATATTAATTTTTCTCGATAAGTTTAATTTGTTTTTGTTGTACCTAATATGTACAGAAATCGTTTTTCTTCATACATTCAATTATCCGGAATTTCAATTATCCGAATGCCTAACGGCAACAATTAGTCCGGTTAATTGAGGTTCCACTGTAATAAAATTGCTACTCATACGACTAGACATATCACCAAGGTTTTTGATGCATCACTGAACCGTCAAACAACTCGAAACCCTCAAAATATTTACGAAAAATTTGCATTGTCTTTGACATTTTGTCTTCCCAAATGAGAATGTGATATGAATGATCTTATTGGTAAGCTGCTTAGTTTAATAAATGATAAACGTAAGTTTCCTTTTTATTCGTTGTTTTTATTTTTAAATTAAATTTACAGACATCGATGTTTCGAAACAGAACACTTGTTTCTTCATCAGTGTAACCAAAAACTATATATATATAACCAACCAAACCAAAAACTATATATATATATATAAATAGTTTTTGGTTACACTGATGAAGAAACAAGTGTTCTGTTTCGAAACATCGATGTCTGTAAATTTAATTTAAAAATAAAAACAACGAATAAAAAGGAAGCTTACGTTTATCATTTATTTATTCAGTTCGTTGAAACTTCCGACATATTTAAGAAAAAAACTGCTTAGTTTGTTTAACTGGAGAAGATACCTATCCACAATTCGTACGAGCGCAATCAAAAACAAGAATAAACATTTAGAGACATTATAGCAAACAACAATACTAAATTTTGTAGGCAGTTGATTTGTGAAAAACTTTACAGTGCATATTTTCACGAAGAAGAGAGGAAAGAATTCAAATCTTGTATGTCGCACCAGCACTTGGTGTTGGAAAATATTCTTGGACCAAAGTGAATCCGCGTATATTATGCTTCGCATGTAGCAACAAATGAAAGATATAAGATGTATTCAGTATTGAAACCTGATAAAACAGTTTAACTATAACAAGGTTGCATTGATAAGCAACCTTATACAGCAGAAGAACCATTTTCGTACCCTGTTTGTTCCACAACTAGCTGATGCATATGTTAACAAAAAAAAAGAAATAAACGGTGGATGTATTCTTTGCTTCTATCAAAGTGATTCGTAACGATTTACTCTAAATGAGCTGCTAAATATCAACAATTCATCCAAATTCTCCTATGCTGATCTAATTACGTTACGATCCGATGAGGCAACAACATGTCTTAGTACTTCCGGCTGCCTCAATGGCGCAGCTATTGTTCCTGGTAATAAAATTAAATTTGCCGCATTTTAACAAAACCAAATTAAGAGTCAGTATTCTTGATAAATTATTTATCTTATACACATGCAAAATGAAGATCTGCAGATGGCACATGGCATTTTATTTTCTATATGATCAATATCGTACCATTTGCAGCCTATAAACATAACATACTTCCAGATAGCCTATCAATTGTTTGATTTCATTATAAAAACTCAGATGAACTGTCGGGACATCTAGAAAATGTACGGAAAATGAGCCAAATATCTCAGTGCTTCTAATTGTTGATAAAAAATTTCAAAATTCACCCGCATCCCAAATTTTGTGTCAAAATTATAATCGTGATATTTATACACCAATATAAATGTGATTGTCTTTGCGTATACAGTAATACCCTGGACTTACGCGATAGGTGGAACCAAGCGATAGCCGTGTAAGTCGAATTTGCGTAAGTCGGGGTTCAACTTTGCATATAAATACGTATAAAGATTGTGTAATCGGGACCAGAGTCTAAATTAAACAATAATTTAGAAGAAACATGTTTAAAAAAAGCTAAAAAAAAACAATTTCCATTACTATGAAGATAACAACGTAAACCGAAGTTATTTTGATGTCGAAGGCTTCATATAGTCTAAAAATGTAGTCTGACGAGTTAAGTTTTTCTTCTTCTAACTTAAAATTACCTCATGCCAGTAGCTTTTTTATTTCCCATTTTGTAGTAGAAACGTACTCTTCATTGGAATCTATTTTTTTCTAAAATATGTTACCCCTTTTCAATTATACTGAGGCCTTCTGTTAAGTTTGAAATCCTCATTTGATTTTCCGTTCCAACTGGGTCTAACGAATCAGTTTGTTCAATGTCTTGATCATGCTCGTCAATTGTTAGCTCTTGATTGTGTGAATCCAGCAATTCTTCGACGTCGCCATCATCCACGTCTAAATTTAATTGTTTGGCAATATCGACCACTTCTTTAACTATACCATCGATTTGTTCAAAATCTGAGGCCTTGGGTTTCTGTGGTGAAAAATATGGACACAGTTTTTTCCAGACGCCATTCAAAGTTTTTTTTTGTGAAATCTCATTCCACGATTGTCCAATAATTCTTATAGCATCTTATAGCATTGAATTAATTCCAAAAGTCTTTCGACAGAAAGCTCGTTATATTGTCTTATACATAGCTTCATTCATATGTGCAAATGATCGCCTTGTGTAGTAAGCTTTAAATGTTTTAATGACTTCCTGGTCCATTGGTTGAAGCAAGCTGGTAGTGTTTGGTGGCAAAAATACAACTTCCACCCGTGGATCGAAATTAATTAAAGTTGTAGGAGGCAGTGGGGAGGCGTTCATATAAGCCGATTCCCATCGGCTTCCCTTTCCAAATATCTTCCAAAAATGTCACTTCAGTTTTATAAGGGAATGAAGTGTTTATTTACTTGCATACATCACTGTAAACATGCACAATCGTTCCACTTGATCTCTGTGTTTATTCTATCATACTCCATTCTCTTCATTCTACACATCCTCATAGTTCCGTAATAGCCAGCAAAGCGATCAACATCTGTAAGAGTTGCAGCAAAGCTTTCCGAGTCTCGAATTCATTAATAATTTAAGGTGCCGTGGGCATTCAACTCCCGTTTGTTGGAATGGCAGCTCGGTTTTCCTCAATAGGATATGTAAACAAATCAAAAAGCCGGTAGGGTTCCCGGCTTCTCAAATAGTAAACGGCTTACCCACAGTAATTTTTCACCCCTCACCACTGGTAGGAGGATGACCTGATGAATTGTCAATTAGTATCATCACCTTAAATGAAATTTCTTACAATTGGCAATAACGTTCGACTGCAGGAATAAAATGATGACCAAACCAGTCTTCAAAAAGAGAAGCTGTCACCCAAGCCTTCGCATTAAATTTCCAAATGTCGGGCGAACCAGCTTTAGATTTGTTTTTTAAGGGTCTTGGATTTTCTGAGCGATAAGCTAAGAGAGATCACTAGATGCATTCGCACCAACTATCACTGTCAATCGATCTTCGGCGGCTTTAAAACCTGGAAAGGTTTTCTCTTCACGCGTAATTAAAGTTCTTTTAGGCATTTTCTTTCAAAAAAGATCGGTTTCTTCTACATAGAAAGTTGGGTTGGCTGAAGTAGCTACCATCTTCAATCATTTTCTTGAGTTTTTCTGGATCAAGAGGCGCACCTTTTTTGTCAGCACTTGCCGCCTATCCACTTTCTGCGATGCTATGCCAATTACAACGACTTTTTAATCGGCTGAACCAGCCGTTACTAGCTTTAAACTCTTCATTTTTGGTTGCCTCCCCAGCTTCTTCGTCGGGGTATTACTATATACAAATATATATGGAGACTAATATGTATACACACACAAACCTGATTTAAGCCATATGCGAATTTAATGGAAAGTGCGGCATGCCTCATCAAAACTCTACTTTTAGATTTTTAGTTAAATGTATATGCAAAGAACTAAAATTCCGTTCAATACAAAATCGAGAATTTATCACGCTAGCTAACTTCAATTACCAATCATTCCGCGTAATATTCTTTGGCAAAAGATTAATTGAAATAATCGAACATTATTATAATATAATTGAGACATTATTTTAAGAGCGTAACTATCGCGCTTAACACTGTTTATTTGATTCTCCGCAGTAATATGAGGTATAAAGCAAAGATTTTATTGGACCTACCCGGTGGAATCAATATGTGCCCCCATTTATAAAATCTGCATAGAATCGTTTTATCGAAGGGCCATAAACATCGCTAATATGCGCAAACACCCAATAAAGTGGCTAGTAATGACACAGCAAACAGTACTGTTAATTCGACTCTGGTGAATCTAGACTAATGTATGTTTTTATGAAATCATTACTTTGGAAAATCAGATTCACTATGCTTACCGTGGTAAATTGTTGGTTTAAAGCGTGAACGCCGTATACGAATGCATTAGACAAGAACTAAAGCAGTTTGCTAGCACTTATTCAAAGCTATTTCGCAGTTGAACAGTGGATATAGTGATAAGAAATTCGACGCATCGATATAACGTCTTAAGTTATCACTACTTGCATAAGACCTCATAATCAACGTTGTTCGACTAAAAGCGATTAATTTGCTCGATATATTTTGCAAGTATCCACTGCAAAAAGTAAATCAATAAAGATATTCACAGAGAAAAAGGTTACTCTAGCTGGATTTTTAGCTTTTGGAAGCAAATCTGAGAACATTATATTAGCCCTTCAGTCTACATATAATGGGATACCCAGGTATTTTGATTTGACTTGATTTTCAACTCGAAAAATTTATACTTAGTTTAGGTATTTGGACTTGAGCATACTATTGATAATTTATACATTAAAAGTGTTACGTCATAGTTTTGTGAAACTGGTTGTTTTTTATTTTTTTGGATAAAAAATATCTGAAATCCACTACGATTATGCTCTGGTATGCAAGAACATTATATGTGGATATGAATCCGATTAGAAAACATTTCAAATATGAATTTTATACCATTTCCTTTATTACCAGATAAATTTTCAGTACAGTTGTTATATTATGTGTGATAATATAATGTTCGCCATACATATATTGGGCGTCACAAACCGAGCAAAAATTTCACGTCGAAAGTCGTTCAAGTACAGAGTATCATAGCATATGAGGTAGATGTCTCAAACACATACACATTAGACGATACTGTTTAGCCTAACCTTACAGCTTGTAATACTTGCATACAAGTTAGGAAATTTTTGAAATGACTTTATTTCTTCTTAGTACCTTATCCATATCTTAAAAAATAACCGAGCCACGTGTTTGTTTGTGATACTCAATGTTTATTTGCAATGGAATTGTGCTTTGAACTCGAAGTAATTTGAATAATCTCCATCTGCAGAAACCAGCTAATATGATTATATTCTACAGAAAAATAGTCCTTTTATGGCTGGGCTCAAGCATTAAAGCTAATAATATTTTCAATAAGTGGAAAATACTAGGAAATATGAAAAATTTGAGAGGCATCTAAAGTATTATTAAAACCCTATGTGAAAAAGCTATATAGGAGGTATACTAATTGTAGACTAGTGATGCACAGAATTGATGTTGGACTTGCAGAAGTTCCAAGACCGTAACCAAGCCCAAAATTAAAACCGTAAAAACGAGATCAAGACCAACACTTGACTGGCAAAATTAACATCAAGACATTGCAAAACCTAACCAAGAGTGAGGCCGAACAGTCATCCTTCAAATTTTTATGATTTTTTCTAAAAAAAATATGTGTTGCTAATAATTAAATCTTACTCCAAATTTTAAAATCTGTTGTGGTAACATTGAAGTTCAAAATTGGTGAAGCTGTGTAAACGACACTGACTGTGTTTTCCGATCTTAGCCAGACTGCGCTTTATTTGTTGGTTATTCAAGCAACTGCTGTAACTCCCGATGGACTATTGTAAAGCCCCATTTACACACTCAAACAACTCATACGAAAAAGCCGAAAAAATGCTTTTTTTATATATCAAAAATCAATAATTTTTATTAAAAGAAGCGTACTTTAAGTTCTTTCCCAAGTATTTTTTGAATTTAATTTAAAGTCATGGTTACCGAGATATTCAGTTTGATTATTGGCAATTTTTTTTTTAAAATTTCAAAAAACTCCTGAGGCCGCCTTGATAATCCGATTTAAGTTTTGTAAAATATATTCAATACGTGAAGTGCTCTTCTATATTTAAAAAAAATCAAACTTCTATGGGCTTTAATTTCTGACTTGCAAGATTTCAAAAAAAAATTGAAACTTTTTCAGTAAATTTTGATTGTCAAGCTGGTATATGAAAATTTGTTTACTATTTTATATATTATAAAGATTTTTTATGAAGGTCCTCAGTTTATTTAAAATGGTAAAAAAAAATTTAATTAATGTTTTAAAATTTTAAATCAATCCTATCTTGTAGAAAATTTTATTACGCAACTTTCCGTGTCATTCAACTTTGCTCTGGGATGAACCGTTTTGAAGTTAAGAGTGAAACAAAAAAATTAAACATTTCGATTTTTTTTATGTTCCCGACTTTTTTGAGAGGGAGCATAAATCAATTATTGTTATACGAGTTATTCCACAACTTTTCCTGCAAAAATCATCGTACTCCCTCTCAACGGCCAAATGTAGTCGTTTTTGATAATGGAATTTTAAATGATTATTGAATTGATAGTTGTTTTAATGTTTCTGGGAAAGTGGACACATTCCCCTATTTTTGTGACGTAATGCTTGAGACTGGTGTGAAAATTGGATAAGAAGCCACTACGAGAAACCAATCCCTTTACACATACGTTCTGTGTCATAATTTTCTTCACAAAATGTCATATGACTGCGTCTCGTCACTTTATAGTATCACTTTAACTCATAAGCATCGCACTAGAATAAATAAGGAGTTTGCTCTTGGTCCCTAAATCGAATATAAATTAATTGTTCTCCAATGCTTAGTTATCAATTAATTCCCGTGAAACAGAGAACAGAAAAGTTTGATTTTTATGGGGCGGCGAATTAAATGTTAAAAACATTTTTTTACTTATTTAATTAATCCGAATTTTAAACTGTTATTGTAAGAAGTGATGTGATTTATAAATATTTTAACAAAATTACGTAGAAGTAAGCGTGCAGAACTTTGGGTCTGATATTATTAGTAAACAGTTTCAACAGAATTAATTTTACATCGTTCAATTTTCAAGAAAATTGGAAAAAAAGTTGCACGGTATAAGTAACTTAAAGGTATTTACTCGCTTTACTGATAAGATCTTCCAAATACGAGTAAATAAGTCATCCAAAATATTCGAGTGTCCCAATGCAAGACTGCAAAAGTCTTATAAACAAGACCAAAATTTGGCAGACGAGACCAAGACTAAGTTCATTAGTGCCAGACCAAGACCGAGTGTGCAAATCAAAGTCTTAGTCGTATTTTACTTGATAATTTCGATTAAAAAAACTATTCAACCTTGCATTGAAATTGAAGAAAAACATTATTTTCCAATGTGATATTCAAAGATTTCAAAATTCATACGTGCCGACGAAGCGCCCAGGCTTTGGGCGTTGCCATAATTTTAATACTTATTTAAGCACGGAAGAAAACTTCATGTAATAGAAACAACTGATTTTGCTGTATTAAGAAAACACCGATCTGAACTTTTAAACTATTTTAACTGTCGTTCTTCAGTTTTTTACTTCGAATTGGTTTTTCAATCATATGTCAAAAATTGTTCGCTAGAAATCATCCACGATGCCATATGCTATTATTTTCTGATTTGAAATTTGCCCACGCAGCTGTTGAACTCGTCACCCGTCGTGTTGATAACTTTTTCAAATGAGCGCAGATTACACATGGGATTTATAGCGGGAGCTAAGCAAATATTGACTTATCTCAATTTCAAGCAAAAATAATTTCATTTTACGACATGCGGATAAAGCGCTTAATCGCTTAACAGTACGGCAGAATCATATTTGGATTAGTCAAAAGATTTCATATCAAGCGCTCGGTCTGATAACGAAAATGCTTTCAGGCCGCGCGACTGTTTCGTGTGAGGTGAATGCAACACAAAATCCAGTCGAAATTGTTTGATGGGTTTTTCGCTGAAACTTAAATTCTTACGCAGCAACAAACATTAGTTTAGTTCATGTAGATGTGAAGAATTGACAAACGCCAGATAAGATGAATTACATGGATTAATTGTATGATATTTTGTTTCGCAATTCACTATACCCCAAAAGTTTCGCTAAATTATAGAAAGGTGAATAGGATGCTGCCAGTTGGAAAAGTGAGCAGTCCATTTACAATTGGATGTGACATCAATAAGTGTGATCTGTTTCAAATAGCTATTGCCTTAATTTTATCTAAATCATTTTGAAACATTCCGTCATAGTTGCTGAGCTATTTTATTTTAGTTTATTTGAGCTTCAAAAGAACTCATTCATAGAGACGATTTTCAGCACGTTTCTGAGGCCCCTAACAAAAATAATATAACTTTTAAAGATTGTAAATGGGCAATGCTTCTTAAAATGCTGAAGAATGTAGCGCTAAGCTGCCTAAAACTCGTTCACACTGAATTAAATCAGGATATCATTTTCAAAATCATTCCCGTTTTCGAAAAATATCAAAAGTCACAGTTTTTTTTGTTTCATAAATGCTGAAAGTTTTAATGCCGTTAGTGACCACATATAGAGCTAATTTTTAAATTTTGCTACAAAAATTGATGGAACGAACTTAAGGGGGAACACCACTGTAGAGTTAAAAAAGGCATTTTTTGGAATTTGTTTCTCAAAGACCAAACAACATATCGAAATTTGATAAAAAGATATATATTGTACAAGTATTTGACATCCTCTTTGAATTTTTTTCAGAACTTTAAAAAACAAGATGGTGGCTTCCTAGCATTTCTCCAGAAACGCCTTATTAACTTCCCAGTAAATGGGAAGTTCTTGTAATCGCCTCGAAAATCGAAATTGAAATTTTCAACATTTCTTTACGTTTTGAGGTCTATAGAGTATATATAAAGTGTTTTCAGAAAGGGAGATGTGTGTGTGTACGTACGTACGTACGTACGTCCGTGGACACTTTTTTCTACGAGCATAACTCACGTAAACAAACTCGTATCGACTTTGAGGTGTCAATCGAAGCGTCTTTGCAATCTTAAGAGCTGATTAGTTTTTGGAAAACTTGGGTGGGGGGGGGGGTTTGCTGTTTTGACCCTTTGAAGGTCATTTCTGTCATGCATTATATTTCGCGAATCAAATATACGATTTGCATGGTTAAGGTGTCAATCGACGCGAATTAACATTTTTATGAATCTGTCAAATTTTGGAAAAAATCGTTGGAGCCGTTTTTTAATTTAAGAAAAAAAAGTGCAAAAAAATTAGGTTTTTTTTAATAAACAATAAATTTTTAACCTGATTTACGGAAGACAGTATTCAATTTTTATAAAATTTATATACTTCAAGCAGTGTTTGTAGAAACAACATCAAAACTTTTTCTCGTGATTACGTAAAAAATTAAATAAAAAGTAAAAAATCATTAACAGGCATCATGATCTTCAAGGTCTTTTCTGTCATGCGTTATACATATCTCGCGAACCATACATAGGATTTGCATGATTAAGGTGTCAATCGACGCGAATTAACATTTTTGTGAATCTGTCAAATTTTGGAAAAAATCGTTGGAGCCGTTTTTTAATTTAAGAAAAAAAAGTGCAAAAAAATTAGGTTTTTTTAAAATAAACAATAAATTTTTAACCTGATTTACCGAAGACAGTATTCAATTTTTTATAAAATTTATATACTTCAAGCAATGCTTGAAAAAACTTCATCAAAACTTTTTCTCATGATAACAAGAAACATTAAATAAAAATCATTAACAGTCATCATGATCTTCAAGGTCATTTCTTCCATCCACTATATATCACGAACCAGATAAAATATTTGCATCATTAAGGGGTCAATCGACGTGTATTAACACCTTATTGATTATTTTAACATTATAAAAATCCGTTTCAGCGGGTTTTTTTAATTTAATAGAAGAAAATGCGAAAACTTAGGGGTTTTTTCAGAAAAAAATATTTTTTTATTTTTAACCTGATTTGCACAACACAGTAATACATGTTTATAAAATTTATACATTCCCATCAGTTTTTGAAAAGAAACCAGCAAAACTTTTTTCATGATTCTCAAAAAAATCAATTAAAAATAAAAAATCATTTAAAGTTACCATATGAAAGGGGTTCTACTGAATCATATTACCTTATATCTTTTATTCTAAAGACTTTGTTGTAAATTTAATCGAAGTTTTAAACTGTTTTGATAATTTGAGCAGATAATTAATAGTTTGTGCAGTCTTTTAATTAAAATAAGCGGCTTAAATTTTGAAAACCATCAAAATTTCAATGAAATTTGCATTTGTGGTAATCAATCATCACCCATTCACCAAAAGCCTTGCGTAATCTATGGATGCTCCCGTAGATGATATGATTAATATTAACTCATTCCTGTTACTGCTATGAATACCTCTCATTATTATTATTTAAAGTAGTACTATTTTCAAAATTATTATTGTGTTTAATATTTTTAATGTTTATCTAGATATTACTGGGAAGTTGACCGTGTGGACTTCAAGGGTCGCACTTCGCGGCTTGTTATTTTGGGTGTTGTATAAGGATTACATTTTTGAAACAAAAAATCTCCAGACATCGTTTGAAAACTCATTTTTTCTTAAGGACGAATTCAAACATATAATCCTATTTATCAATTTTGGAGTTTGTGATTTGAAACTAGAGTTTTATCAATGTTGCACCAATCAGATAGATTTAAATAGTAATTGATTGGAGATAAAAAATCCTGGCTAAACAATTTTTGAGACAACTTGTTGATAATTTATTCGTCAATTATAACATGGGTCTCACTAAAACAGAAATTAGGCATTGTAAGTTACCAACTGGAAAAGTTATTTCCACTTTACACTTACCAACTTGTCTTTTTTCGCTACCTCTGCAATATTTTCCTGTAGATAAAACTCAAACTGTTTAGAATGCTTGCATGCTAGTAGTTGAGTTAGAAGAGTAAATAACATTAGTGGTTTAATTATCTCAGTGGTGGACAAGAAATATTTCTTTAATTTTGTATTTACCCTGAACGCCACACACGTTATATTACCAGCAAATGACAAAAATCCCAGGCTCATATTAGACTAAGCATCAGGCGGGCTTAAAATTGGCGCCATTTCATAAGTTTGTCATGTCCCTGTCTATGCTAGAATTGTTTGGAAATTCGCGAGAGTGTCTGTGGACAGCGTTGAGTTTATCAACCCCGACTGTGTATATAGTTTAGACAAATCAACATGTAATATTTGGGGATGTTTAAGGAGGCTAAGACAGGTTTACTAGCTTTAAGGGGGTGAATTCTGAGCAACATCCTAAATATTCTTTTATTTAAATCAATTTCAGCCAGTGTATGGCTAGCTTGGACTCCTTCTATTCATATTAAATATGATATCATTTACTGATCTGATTACGATTCTATATTGTTATTCAAAAAAATTTACTATGCGATTCAGTGAATTTTGCAAATAGGCGATAAATTTCTAGTTTAGAATGTATAATTTTATTCGCAGGGTCTCTTAAACGAATTTCAAACGATTAGTAGTAAATGCGAGTACCCCAAAATAGCACGTCATATGATAATTTACACGTTTCGCTTAATATTTAATTAGTTCATTGTAGTTTCAAGTAAATTTTCCTTGAACTCAGCTATCGGGTAATGTTACTTTTGTTGTCGTGTTAGATTTTTATAGACAATAAAACATCGAGTGCCATTAATTAAACAGGATTCCTTAGTCCACTTATTTACATTTGGCAGAACTTCTTCTAGAATAAAGTTAAGTCTGGTTAAGCTTTCTCGTTTAAGTAAATATGAGGAATTACGTTTCGTATAGGTGCAAAGAAAAACTACTGGACAATCACAGAAATGTCCTCGCAATGATGAAGGGTAGTAGATTGGAGATTGCAAATTATAATAAGGGCTTTTTAATGGACTAAAGTAACTCTTTTTGCATTTATTCCGTTAGTAACCTGTTTCGATTATCAACAATCGATTAAAAAATTCTTGTTTATTTTTTGGAAAAGTAGGTAATTTATAGCCATTGGTGATGAGACTGATATAGTACTGAAATAGTCAAATTAGTCTCCGCAGTGCGAGTAAAATTTCTAAATTTCTTCATGTCTAGTGACTAAAATGTTATTTTACTCAAAGTCTGGGTGATTGTTGTTGTGGTTAAATGTTTCGAGCAGAGTATGGAGGTCCAATGCCCGAAGTTCTGTGTAGGCTTTTGTATTCATTATGACGTGCACCATTAAAGTTATCTTTCGAATCTTTAGATCCTTAAAAACGTTTCAATGGATCGAAACGAAGCTCATTTGTGAATTTTTGGTTCATATTTAAGCAAAATAAATCTGATGTATCAAAATAAAGGTGATTAAAGACTAGCTACTTATTTAAATCTCATTTGATCTTTTCGATCCCCAAAATGGTTTCGCATGCAACGAAGGGCAAAATGTAAACAGAAACAAGCCGCGAAGTGTGACCCTTGAGGTTCATACGGTCAACTTCCCAGTAATATCTAGATAAACATTAAAAATATTAAACACAATAATAAGTTTGAAAATAATACTACTTTAAATAATAATAATGAGAGGTATTCATAGCAGTAACAGAAATGAGTTAATATTAATCATATCATCTACAAGAGGGTCCATTGATTAAGTAAGGTTTTTTAGTCGATGGGGACAGATTGATTTGATTGAATATTCACACGGATCAATCGGTGGGGGCCTTTTCTACGTTATTTGTTATTTTCATTTCCATGCTTGAAGGACAGCGCTAGCCAAAATGAATGCAGTTTTTGTTATAACTCTCATTGAATAGATTTTGTCGCGTGATGACCATTTTGAATAGTTGCGTTCAAAATTGCCATGACTTCAGCATAATCACTGAACAATGAAATTAATAATTACTTTATGTTGTGTATTGGTCTTGAAAAATTTTAAACATGCAGTCAAAAATAGGTTCAATTGCATGTAAAAAGTAAATTGTATTACAAATGATGATGGAGGAAGTAATTGAAATCTTACGATTACTAAAGAACGAATCTACTAAAAACTACAATTTTTACTTTGATGAAAGCTTTTTAAGGAATATGATCTTGCAAAGTATTGACTACAAAACATTTTACCATTCAAAGCGTTGATTACCACAAATGCAAATTTGATTGAAATTTTGTTGGTTTTCAAAATTTAAGCAGTTTTTTTAATTAAACGACTGTAAAACCTATTAAAAACCTGCTCAAATTATGCAAATATTTTAAAACTTTGATTGGCTCGACAACAATGTCTTTAGAATAAAAGATATAAAGTAATATCGTTCGTATGACCCCTCTTTACATGGTAACTTTGAATGATTTTTTATTCTTAATTTATTTTATTTTTGTAATCATGAAAAAAAAAATTTGCTGGTTTCTATACAAAAATCGTTGAAAGTTTATAAATTCTATAAACATTCATTATTAACTTCCCAGTTCCCTATGGGAAGTTATTGTAATGGGGTCGATTTTGCGAATCCCAAATTTTGACATATCTCCACGTTTTAAGGTCTCTAGAATACAAATCCATCGTTTTTAGAGAGATGTCTGTGAGTGTGTATGTACGTATGTGTGTATGTGGGTATGTGCGTATGTACGTATGTACGGATGTACGGATGTACGGATGTACGTATGTACGGATGTACGGATGTACGTATGTACGGATGTACGTATGTACGGATGTACGTATGTGCGTTCGGAATTATTTTTCGTCTCGATTATCTCGAGAACCAAAGATCGGATTGACGTGGAACCGGTTTCATTTGACGCGTAATCACGTAACTTAAAACTGAATGACTTTTCAGCAAAATCGGTTGGACCGTTTTTTATTTAGGATGAAAAAACTGAAAAAACGACTAAAAATTGCTTAGTTTTAAACTGTTGATACGCAATATTAATTCGTGCAGATACCAAATACCTTCATAGTAATGTTGTTATTATTGTGCGTTTTAGCAAAATTGTGATCAAATTTGTAAAAAATGTTATTTTAAAAAAAATAAAGATTAATTTATAAAATTCCAAACTTATATTATCAGGTTTGGGTGATATTTGAATATTTGGATATTGTTATAAATAATTTAATATTGTTAATAACAATCAAATAATATTAGTTATAATTTGATATATTATATATAAAATCAATTATAATTATTCAGTAACGGTCAAACATTCTTAATAACGAATGATTATTTTAAACAATAATTAAATACCCTCAATAATAGTTGTGAATTCCGAGGCCGAGATGGAGAACGAGGTTGAGGACGAAGTACAGGACAAGAAGGATGACGAGGACGAAGAGGACGAGGTTGCCGAGGCTTTGGTACAGGATGACCAGGTGGTGGAGACGTCTTCCTCTACCAAAGCTTTTATGATTAGATAAAAAATTGATAAAAATAATAAAAGTAATTGTATTAATTTAAAATAATAATGTTTAATAATAGTAATTATTAATAAAAGCAAATTATAGCTTTTTATTTATCCCACTGGGAAGTTAGTCGTGAGGGCCTCAAGGGTCGCACTTAGACCACATTTTATTTCAATGTGCAAATCAGGTTACAAATGTATCTTTTTATGAAAAAACCCCAATTTTCCGCATCTTTTTTATTAAATTAAAAAAACGGCTCAACCGATTTTTTTTATAAATTCAAAAACATCACAAAAATGTTAATTCGCGTCCATTGACCCCCTTATGATGCAAATATTATATTTGGTTCGCGAGATATAGTGAATGACTTAAATGACCTTGAAGATCATGATTACTTTTAACGATTTTATATTTTTAGTTCATTTTTTTTGTAATCATGACAAAATTTAGTATATAAATTTTAGAAATATTGGTTACTGTCTTTTGCAAATCAAGTTAAAAATTTATTGTTTGTGGAAAAATCCCTAATTTTTGCACTTTTTTTAAAAAATTACAAAAACGGCTGCAACGATTTTTCTTAAAATTTGATGAAATTACACAAATGTTAATACACGTCGATTGACACTTTAATCAAGCAATTGCTATGTTTGGTTCGCGAGATACAGCCCATGACAGATATGACCTTCAATGGGTCAACACAACAAACCCCCGACCGAAGTGTCCCAAAAACTAATCAGCTCTTAAATTTGCAAAGATGCTTCGATTAACACTTCATCGCATGCCGTATTCAATGCCTTAACTTACAACCTGAAAAAGGATTTTAGTGTCTAAGCACTTAAAATAATATTTTTCATACATGCAGAGAAAAAGAAAACTTCTAAAATTGTTGAAACGAGCAAATATTTCGATAAGTTTTTCTCAGTTGGTAAGCAGAGAATATTAAATCAAATCTGATTATTTTACAAGAATAGTTTACAAAACTGACGAAAGATGATGCTCTTATCCTGAAAAATAAAATTTGCTTTCGAATTTAAATATGTTTTTCCTGTTAACGTGGGTGGGTTAAGAGCTGGACGAACCGGGAGACCGATCGATGTTGTTTTATATTTGAAAATTTGAAAACAATTTAAGAGCAACAGGTTCCCGAAAGTGTTTTTAAGAGAAAATAGTTGATGCAGAAGAAATGGTCGGAATTTTCATACTGGGCCAGCTGAAGTAGAAGCTCTACAAAAAAAAACACAGATTGGTAGTGAGGCACGATTTGTTCAAATCACAACATTGAAAAGGTTTTATGGCAAAACTCTATATTGACTGTCGTTCACTTGAAAACACAACTTCGCTGTCTTCTAGACTCCAAAGTTCATACGTTTTGCACTGTTTATTTCAGTTCTAATGATTGGTTGCAAAATTTGATCAAATATACCTATTTCAAATCCATTACAGAGTGCGGCTATCATCCCAGAAAATGATAATGCACCTCCAGCCCATATTGTCCTCTGATAGTGGGCCACAGCATTGAATCTATTTAAATAAAATAAAAAATAACGGTGGCAATGGAAACTTCTCAGTCTTCCTGTCAATGTTGCTCGAAAAGAAAGAAATTTCTCAAAATTAAAACTAACTAAATTATATGTAATTGATGATGACACAAGATATTTGAGTGGGCCCTGCAATGCTGTCGATTGAAATTTGAAGTTCTTCAAATCGGCAAAGAACAAATCATTAAAGATTCCACAGAATAAAAATTATTTTCAAAAAAAAAATGAAAAAAGCCGACACATTCAAAATAGTTACAAACGAGTTCCCGATTTTTTTGTAAGTTACTAACTAGATTTTGAGGATGAAATACGTTCAATTGTTTGTTGTATTAAGTGTTTTTTAATTTTAATTGTTTGTTGTTTTCATTATTATAATCAAACCTATTTCTGAAATGTTTTTAAGTGGAACACTATTTAATGGTAATGAAAAGGCTGGAGTTTTTTTTAAAGAGAAGTAGGTACCAACTGATTTCTACATCAAAACTATTACTAGATACATATGTTCATCCTCTGAAACTGCTGATCCTCAACGATCTCTTCAACAACATGATCCCATTATGTAAGGCAGGCAATTTTTTTTCACGAGTCAGTACTTTCAATATAGTAGGAACTTCAAAAGTGAGACAAATATTCCTCATGTTTTTCTAACTTTTTTTTCAAAAACGAAAAACTGTTTGCAGAATTCAATTGAATAATTTGTTTTTAAATTTCCAAAAAATCTGTGTCCGCTTTATCTGAAAAACGTGATTTTTCAGCAGTGGCAAAACACACTTCCATCCATTTTTCCTGCTCGTTCTTACAACTTTAAGTGATTCTCTGTACTCGATTCAGTAAAACGACTTTTTTTATTTTATAAGGATACCACTTTCTTACACTTTTTGGTATATTGGACGCAGTAGCGTACCCAGGATTTTGATAAGGGGAGGGTTATATTTTTGAAGTCTTGACTAGGTACGTTTGCTAGTGTTTCATTGTAGATATGAAGATATAATTATGTAATCATACTTTTTCACCGGTCAAAGTTGGAGTCCTCCAAAAATAATTCTGGCAGACTTTAGCCCGATTGCATATCTGGTTTCATTTACTTGAATCCATTCATGATATTTTCATTCAAATTATAAAATTATGCGTTTGACGTGTGAAAGAATCTACTTCCTTGGAACCGTAAAGTGTATATGCATGTTTGCAAATAAATATATTGAAAAGCCTTCAATACCTACACGCGTACGCGTATGTGTTTATTTTTTTTACTGAGGTGTTAGGCCAAAACCTCAGATTACAAATCATATGACAAAATAAAACAATTCATTTTTCGAGGGTTCAGATCAAAGATAGAAAGAAACATTCAAAAATATGACTGTTGCTAC
Organism: Oxycera nigricornis; assembly: GCA_963942545.1. Lineage (NCBI taxonomy): Eukaryota > Metazoa > Arthropoda > Insecta > Diptera > Stratiomyidae > Oxycera > Oxycera nigricornis. The sequence goes on from OZ012659.1 coordinate 102,412,825, forward strand.
TAAGATATGGGTGCGAATTAATTAAATTACACTTTTCTGGAATTTTACTTCGAAAACTTTCAATCAGGTGACCATATTCTAATGTTCCTACCAACCAAAGATAACGGCACACACAGATCCAATTTGTGCAAATTATGCCCGTATCACCCCTAGCCTAGGTGAGATCTCTAAAGCACCATAGGCCATAAATCAGGGTTTTATTGTGAAATAGATGAAAGATCTTATTGCGTAGAGATACTGAATCTCACTCAACTCACACGTTCCAGAGTGTCTCGGCGAATAATTGTTCAAGTGGGTGACTTAGTGGGTAACGCTAGTTCAAGGCTCCTTGTCGACAAATAGTTTTCGGGAATGAGATTTGATGCCGCACTATCATTTCACTCAGCTGTGAATGAGAACCTGAATCAAATCAGGGTTGTAATCACGTGTGAGCGTGTTCCTGACCACTTCACATCCTTGGTCAAGTAGATAAAATAACTCTAATATTGCCTGAAGGCCCAATTTTGGCGGTTGCGCCATCGATTATTATTTTTAACCAACCTCTTCCCAGGCAATGACGAAGCCTTTTGTAAATATGCTTGAGATATATAATCCATAACATTCGAATCTTCGAATTTTTTAAATTTACGCGAGGTGATCAAAGTTTTAAAACGCCGATAATGATACAAACTTAGTATTCGAAACTCATCTATAGTAACGGTGAGAAACAGTGTAAAATGGGATTCAAATTTTATGTCCAAGCATAAAACAGAACCCTTCGCCGGATAAAATTATAGTGAAATATCTAAACGACTATTTTTGAAGTTATACTTCTTTACGCAGGGTAGTGAGAAAAATTTTTGGTCACGTGGCGTTACGTTTGAGTGTTCGTTCGTTCGTTCGTGCCAGATAGTCTTGAAGCTGCGATGGAGTGAGGGGGCAGGGTACTAGAGTGAAGGCAGCAGGCGCAGCAGGCGCAACATTCTCTGTATGCCATATACCACCCTGACGCTTTGCTTCGCCGGGTCCTCCATCTAAGTACGCATTGCGGCCCGCAATGCTTGACTTTCATGATAGACCGGACGACGACGCCTCTGCACAGCTACGTGCGATCATCGTTTGACTTGTCTATTGATTTTGATGAGATGTTCCATCACCGGGTAGAACAGTATCACCATCTAATGGCATGAATCGTTCGGATTGACGAATATTAGATCGAGGAACCGCCATTAAATTATAATAAATTCTGTGCAGCGCTTGCGGGAAACTGGGAAAGAGTTTTATTTGAACCTTTTGTGTAAGTGCGTGTCTGTTGTTTGTGAATTTAATGCAAAATGCATAATTTCGTATTAGTTGGTAAGTACAATGTTAACTCAATGTTGATAATTATTTATTTACCAATTATTAATTTAATATTTATAATATAATTATAATAATACAGTAAAACTTTTATGATACTATTTTGTTGTAAGTTAAATGAACTTTGTGCGTGAGGGAATCAGAAAAAAAGCTGGACAACTAGCATACGTACTGATCGTCTTAAGGTAACTGTAGAGGTATGTGAACAGTGTATGAGTTTGTCATCGTCCCATATAATGTGTGGGTCACAAAACCAGCTACCTTACTGGAAATTATTTTGTATAAGTAATCATATTAAATAATCAATTACACAAAACAACAATATTAATCAAATTTATTCAATAATAGTGAACTAAATGATAATAACGTATAATTTAATAATTATTAATAAATAATATATATCAAATTAATAATTGAATAATAACTAATTAAATACATTCAAAGACTTGATTATTTTGGTAAAAATACATACATACATACATACATACATACATACATACATACATACATACATACATATGTACATAGGCGCAAGGTACAGAAAAATAGGAATTCTATCACAAAAACAACCCTACCTTTAGATCAACAAAGCTAAAAAATGGCATTGCCCACTGAAAACATTTCCAGAGATGATTTTAACCAAAAAATGATAAAAATGGAAAAATAATGCTGTTTCATAATGTTGTTTTAGTTTGTCATTTAATTTTTGATTTCAGTATCACATATCAAATTCCACGAATCCAACAACTGCGAAAGAAGTATAACTTCCCCGCGCGTACTTGTTACACACACACTTTTTTTTTCATTAGCTCATTTAACACATCTTCTGTAGATGGATTGAGATCTCTATGAATATTTAGAAGTGCCAATCCATTTAGCCGTTCATTGCTGGTGGAATTTCGTAAGTATGTTTTTAGTCGTCGTAATGTTGAAAAGGATCGTTCGTTTGTACACGTAGATACTGGGAGAACAGCCAATATTTCTAGCAATTTCGATATATTCGGCAAAACGTTTGAATTACACATGCTTAACCCATCTATGACCGCTTTTGGGCGGTTTACTATTTCAAGATGCCCTATCTTTCTGTACCACAGAGTCAACTCAGCATTCAATTCTTCTTCAAGGGGGGGGGGGGGTTTGAACCCGGAAACCCCCCCCCCTTGGGTACGCCACTGATTGGACGGGTAAACCTCCTGTAGTCATCAGTTAACTGTCCTCAGCAATATTTGTATTTTCGTTTGCATCTTCTGTTCCTTGCGTTTAATTACTGATTTCTTTTTGTTACGATGCATTGCAACGTGCCGAATTTTAATAAGTAAACAAAAATATTTGTTTGCCAGCGATATCAAGAAATTTCTTTAAAGAAAACACCTAAAGCTTCTTCATCGATCCAGGTTGAATTTTTTTCATTTGACACCTTTCCTGTGCCAAAAACACCTAGTGCTGCTTGTGCAAAGGCCTCATTTAACTGACTTTTATCAAAGATGAATAAATAAATGCCAATAAAATTGGTTTTTTCGATAATTTTTGTGGGCACTTCTTTCAAAAAATATTTTTAAAGCCATCCTTGGATGCAAAACAAGATGAAGAATTTTCAAGTTCAAAAAAATTAAGTGCCTTATTTCATGTTGTTGGTACCTTCTCCTCTTAAGGGGTTATATCCACTTGTAATTTTGATAAAAATCGAATTTCTGTTTTTTGCATATTTTGAATGTACATATATTTGAAAATATCGTTCGAAAATTTCACATTGATCCGGCGAATAGTTTCAGAGAAATTAGCGTATTTTTAAAGACGTCTCCAAGCGTTTGAAAGTAGGCGAAGCGTAAACCGGAATAGCAACTGCTTCTCATTACCCCTATGCCCTTGTCCATGCTTTTCATAATGTTTTTATTTTTGGAATTACAATATAAAAGGTTTATTTTATACCTGAAAGCTATATTTAGAAATTTTAGGTATAAAGTTAGTACATTTCGTCAATTTAAAGTGAACTGCCACGATGTAAGTTGGAAAAAAATGGTTCCCAAAACTTTAAATGCGTTTTTCTCGAAACAGTGTTTTCAAAGTCGGTGAGGAAAATTTCTCCAAAACGGCTGAACCGATCGGCTTGAAATTTTCACACAATCTTCTAAGATACTTGTATCAGTTAATGATCGAAGGAATAAGGTTTCTGACAATAATTTCGATTTTTAAGCCCCTTTAAACTGTAAATTTTCTTTTAAATAACGATTTTTTTCTGTGGGAAGCCGCCATTTTGTCAACAATCAAAATTTTGACTATTCCATCGATCATTACCTGTATTCATCTATTCTAAAAATAAATCTTTTGGCTTTTTATTTCCGATAATTTGGATCAGAGATATCTACCTCACCGCCTGACACATTTTTGTGGAGGTCCTCTAGGAGATCTACTACAGGAACAACAGAACCGAATATTTCTTGTAATGCATCGCGAATTCTTGGTTGTAGTGACAGCCCTCTTTGTCGAAAAGATGGCTCACTTAGGCAAATTCTTAAAATACATTAAATTCGCTATATGTACATTTATTCTATGTATATATTTAATAAAAGGCCTCAACACAAAAAATTCCCAAAAAACATGTTTTTTCGGACTTACAATTGGATATAACCCCTTCAGTAAAATGACATAAAATGATTTTCAAACAAGGTCATTCATAAGATGTACAACAAACTTAATACTATAATACTATAATAATGATATTCTGTAGCAATGTTTTAATTCGGTTTTGGTTAAAAACCATGTTCATATTATTTGAGATACGTTTCTCCAAGTGTATTTCACTTCATTGAAGAATAGAGCTACATTTTACATTTTATTGAATTTTTCCAAAAATTAAATGGCAATTATTTTGTAATTGAATAAATGAATTTCAATTTTTTCCAGCTTTATTCATTGCGGGTAGTTAAAGTTCTATAAATGTAAGGCACAATAATCGAAAATTCACTTCTCAAAGAAAATTTCCACAGTGGATGAAAGTAACTAAATTCATCATGTACGAAAAGGTTTCGAAAGTCGCTGAAGTGTATGAATAATGAAAAATGTAGATTTCGATTGGAAATGCTGTTTTAGAAATCTACAAATAGTGCCAAAATTGCTTTCATCTATTATCAAACAAAATCTGGCTCTATTTTTAACTTCCCAGTATATGGGAAGTTCTTGTAATCGCCTCGAAAATCGAAATTCTGTAGAGTATATATAAAGTGTTTTTAGAAAGGGAGATGTATGTGTGTGTGTGTGTGTACGTACGTACGTACGTTCGTGGACACTTTTTTCTACGAGCATAACTCACGTAAACAAAGTCCGATTGACTTTGTTAAGGTGTCAATCGAAGCGTCTTTGCAATCTTAAGAGCTGATTAGTTTTTGGGATACTTCGGTCGAGGGGGTTCGCTGTTTTGCCCGTTTGAAGGTCATTTCTGTCAGGCGCTATATCTCGTGAACCAAACATACGATTTTTTTAAGCAAGGTGTCAATCAACGCGTATTAACGTTTGTGTTATTCTATCAAGTTTTTAAAAAAAGCCTTCGAGCGGTTTTCAAATTTTTTAGAAAAAAGTGCAAAAAATTAGGTTTTTTTTCAAAAACAATAAATTTTTAACCTTATTGTCAAGTCGTAGTAATCAATGTTTATAAAATTTATCTACTCCAAACAATGTTCGCAAAAAAATCATCAAAACTTTTTCTCATGATTACGTAAAAAAATAAATTAAAAATAAAAAATCATTAAAAGTCATCATGATTTTCAAGGTCATTTTTATCATTCACTATATCTCACGAACCAGATATAATATTTGCATCATTAAGGTGTCAGTGTACGTGTATTAACATCTTTGTGAAGTTTTCAACATTATAAAAATTCGGTTTAGCCGTTTTTTTAATTTAATAGAAATTATGGTTTTTTTCATACAAAATATTTTTTAACCTGATTTGCACAGCACAGTGATCCAGTTTATAAAATTTATACATTCTCATTAGTTTTTGAAGAGACACCGGCAAAATGTTCTTCCATAATTATGAAAAAACTAAATTAAAAATAAAAAAATCATTCAAAGTTACCATGTAAAGAGGGTTCATACGAGTGCTATTACTTTATATCTTTTATTCTAAAAAAAATGTTGTAAATTCAATCAAAGTTTTAAGATATTTGCATAATTTAAGCAGATTTTTAATAGTTTTTATAGTCTTTTAATTAAAAAAAATTGCTTAAATTTTGAAAACCAACAAAAATTTTCAACACCAAAAAGGCCCCCCCGATTGATCCGCGTGAATATTCAATCTGTCCTCATCGACCTAAAGCCTTACATAATCAATGGACCCTCCCGTAGACGATATGATTCATATTAACTCATTCCTGTTACTATTACCTCTCATTGTTGTAATGTTGTTGATGTTTATGTAGATATTACTGGGAAGTTGACCGTGTGGACCTCAAGGGTCGCACCTCGCGGCTTGTTCAAGTTACGTTTCGCTTTTGAAAGCATTTGAGTTTTAAGAGCATTTCGCTTGCAATTCGGGCTCGGCATTGCTAGTTTTCAAGAAAGTTGCATACAAACTTAAAAAGTACCTTTGTGAGCTACTTTTGTTTTAAATTCCCGCACAGCAAATAGTCCAATGGATATGAGTCTAGAAATCATTAAGGCCAATACACTGGGTCATTACCTTCTAGCCATCGATTTTAGTGTCCTTAGTGCAAACGGGTCGTACCCTCTCAAAAATTATGTGAAGCTCCCTCTCATTATTTTTACAAACTATCGTATACGATTGACGTTAGTTACAGTGTCTTATCTTCCGAAGCTTTAAAAATATTGCGTTTTTAGTTATTTGAGAACGGTGATTTTTATCAAAAAATGCAAATGACTGTAGCAACAAGTTGCTTCAGATATCGAACAAATTTCAACATATTTTTTTGCTTAGATTTGCTTGAAAAATCGTATTGTGGGAGAGGTCTATGCAGTAACTCTACTATATAGTACAAAACTATTACCGTACTATATAGTACAAAATGAATAAAATTTTGAAGTGTTAAATAATGTTTGCTCTTATTCTTATTATGTTCGCAAGTCAATACTTAGAAGGCCGTTGAAGTTGAGCTCGCCCAGATGCAAAATATAAGTTATAAGACCTCACCTGCCAGTGAGCATGAACAATTTTGGTGAGACCATAAATATTATTTTCCTATACATTTCCAATATACGAGGGCGGTTCAATAAGTATCCGTGTTTGAAGACAGAGGACGTTCCTGAGGAAAGTTGGTGTTATCATCGTGTGCTGTCATCTATCAAACGACGCGAAAACAAATTTCAGACTGATTGATAGGTTAATTTGCAGTGGCGGCTCTACCTTTGGGGCTAATAGGGCTCAGCCCCACCACTTATTGATGAGCCTATATTAGTGCAAATGCAATAAAATATCATTAAAGATTTCAATATAGTTTTCATAATTTCATTTCATTTCAAAATATAATGTAGCATTTTTTTCGCCCATGCTGTAGGTTACTTTCACATAATCTTCTTGCCACGCACTGTAGAACAATTTGTTTTTCTCTTCGACTCGCTTCGTTGTGCCTGCACCGAGTAAAAGCTAAGAGTAAAATTCAAACTTATTTTCTCTTTGACAATTTTCCACCTTTACTATGAGGAAGGGCTACATGAAATAAGCCCCGATTAAGAGAATTTCGATTTGAATGACAGTGTGAATTCTATGGTGAAGCAGCGAGAGTGTGCGTGTTTGAAATAACATGTGTATACTTCGGGAACGGGCTAATCATATGCAGCCCGTTCAGTGCTTCGACAACGTTTAGTCTTGCATTGGCCTGGATAATATTTTTGAGCAGGCATTGAGCAACATTTTTTTACGGCGGCCGCAGGGGGTGAAGGTGATGACTGTTAATGCAATAGTAGTCTCATCAGTGTAGTGCATGGTATTAGTACTTAGTGTGCCTTCGTAGTTTTTGGTATTTTTTAAAGTTTTGTAGTGCTTAAAGTTTGTTCCAGAAAAGGGTTCTTCAGGTTATGGTATTTATGATTTTGATTAAATAAATAAGTAACAAGATTTTCCTTGCATGTGTTAAAACTTGCTAGAAGTTTGAATTTAAATTTTAGTAAATTTTTTTCGGTATTTTCAAAATATGAATTCGGTAGAAAATATAATTGATATCAATATTACGCTATTCGAACGAAACGTTTCAAAATATGTTTTCCATTGTTCAGCTTTACAGTTTTTTTGAAGATAATAACCTTTGTTCGTCTTCGCTTGCAGTACTCTCTGTTTGTAATAAATTCATTAAAGAAATACCCAAAATGAATGAGAGGGTGATTGACTTGTTTGCTCAACAAAAAAATCGACGTGCTGAATATTTATACAAATAAAACGTATAGATAAAAGAAATTGCTTTTGTTGTTGATGTTGATTGAAGAACTATATACAATGTAAAACTGTTTTTGCTGAATTTATTTATTGATGGTTTTTGCTCTTGTTATTGTTGCTTTAGTTGAAATTATTTATTACTAGTTTTTTCGATTGTTATTGCTGTTTTTGTTGCATTTATTTTAGTAGAGAAATTATTTATTTTGATAAGTGCGACAGGCCTAAAAGTTGTTTCGTTGCAAGAATTCAAATGTTTTTAAACAATTTTTTTTATTCAGAGTGCACTGAACTTTTATTAAAGCTTTAAATGTTATTCAAAATACGATAATAGGAATATATCTTTGATTGCCAGCGAATCTACTTTTGGGGAAACTGATCACTTAAAATCGCTTAACGCTCCACATGTGGTACCTCTTCGGTGGAGTGGAAACTCACATAAGAACTTATATTGGTGATAGAAAAATTCGTACCAGTAGCCCCACCATACCTAACTCCCACGAGCCGCCACTGTTAATTTGGATTTGACAGCCATTCGAGTGAGGCGTGTTTCATGATTTTCGATAAGATGGAAAAAGAGCAGTTTCGTTCGGTAATTAGCTTTTTGTTCACAAGCGGATGCGGCTGTTAACTTCGAAGCACTGTTTGGAGAAATTTAAGCGAAATGCGAAGGACTTTTTGCGTCGAATTGTCACCGTAGATGAAACCTGGATTCATCATTACACACCAGAAACTAAGCAACAATCAAAACAATGGATTTCTCTCGGTGGATCTGCTCCAAAGAAGGCGAAGACGGTTCCATCGGCCGGATAGGTCATGGAGACGATTTTTTGGATTTTTTAGAAAAAGGAAGAATGATCACTGGACAATACTACAGTGAGTTATTGGACCGCTTCGACAAAAAATAAAGGAGACACGGTCGCATTTGGCGAAAAAGAAGGTGTTGTTTCACCACGATAACGCACCAGCACATTCATCCGGAGTTGTCGCCGCCAAACTGCATGAATTGCTGCCGCACCCCCCGTACTCAACCAATCTGGCTCCTTGCTACTACTTCTTGTTCACTAACATGAAGAAATGGCTCGCGGGAAAAAAATTTAGCTCAAACGAAGAGGCCATCGCCGAGACAGAGGCGTATTTTGGAGAGTTCGACAAATCCTATTTTTTGGAGAGGTCAAAAAATGGCAGGAACATCGGGAGATGTGTATCTTTCTAAAAGGGGACTATGTTGAAAAATACAACAATAAATTTTTGAAAAAATTGAGTTTTCATTTCTAACACGGGGACTTATTGAACCGCCCTCGTATAATACCAGTTTCTGAATATGCTTACCCATGTACTAGAATGAATTATCGGAACCAAATGATCCAACCAACTCCTTTAGGGATCTAAATTGAAATAATTGCTTCAATGTTGTGAGTTAGAATGCCCAAGCCTAGTTTCTAAGACTGCATAAACCATGAATTTGATATTGAATGAAACACATTATACCTACACGGATAGCAATTTGTTGCTCGTTTCCTTTTTAAAGCTACAGTTCATATATCATTTGATCTAATTGAAGATAGTCATGATTGTAGCTAGTAGGTCCAGGACGCGATACCTATTAATATTAATACAAACCACGAGCTCGTATTCCTGAATTGCTTTATGTTCCTGTCAAAAAACAATTCGGAGATACAAGGAACTTTACTTGAGTATATACTTATTTACAGCTACGGGATTAAAGGATTCACCCACCAATATTATTTTAGTATCTATTCATTCGATAGAAAAAAATGAAATATAATTGTTTCGGCTGTTTCGCACCGCAAAACCCAACTAATCTTCCTCTTATTTTATGTACAGCATCAATATCTCTTACGAATGTTTGATAGTGTATGCATTTATGTATTTTCAATAAATTATCGATAATTTGAGCTGCAGTTCTTACAGATAAATAGTGGTAATTTGTAGAGGGTTTGGCGAAGATTCATTTTATCGAGCGTGTACTGTAATTATATCTTTGCACATCAAAACATTAATCGGATAGTTACTCACGCTCAATAAACGGAGTTTTAAATAAGGCAGAAACTAATTCATACAACTAGGTGCCTGCTCACATAAGCTTCAATGGAATGGTTGCGGCCCATTTAAATTTACAAGTCTAGAAATCAATGGTAGAAAATATGAATAAAATATGCTGAACAATTTCAAACCATAATCGTGATGTTCTTTGCCTGTTAAATCGCGCTGTCCTCTGAATTCGAGTCCCAATTCGACTCTATCGCACAATTCTCATCAACTAGCGAAGTAAAACGCTAAATACCTGGAAATGATTGTAAACCATCCATTTGAAAATTGATCAGGGCTCCGCTAAGATCCGACATCCCTCAGCGCCGCGGATCCCCTAAAACAGCATTTATCAACCAGAAAATGTCGGCTCACTCCTTCAGCTCCACCAACCCAACCACTTGTACATAAGCACGCGGCTCAGCCGAGCGTCTTGCAAAAACATAAACAAACACACAGGCGAATCAAAATCGGATAAAATGCAAGAAAGCTTTAGCTTTACTGAAACGGGACGCAAGCGGAATTGTGCCCCCTTCACTCCACCACAGCTTGAAATGATTTTATTCGTTTCAGCCCAATCACAGCACCGCGGAGGCGGAGTTTGAGAGCTAGCGATAATCGCTGGCAGATTACACACACACACCGACTGGAAAGTCAGGTCCACTGGAACGTGGAGAGCTCGGCTCCAGCCCGATGATCAGCCAACGGCCCGAAGTCGAACCTGTTTCCTTGGCACGAGGCAATCCAGTTAGTGGGCGGATAAGTAAATAAGGCGCGCGAGTTATCTGAAAATACGGGTCATCCCCCGGCTGTTCGTCACCCGGGCAGGGATGAGATGGAGCTAAACGGCACATCTAACGCGAAAGGCGCGCGTAATCAACAAGCGCCCATTGCGCGCGCACTAATCTGCAACAAGTCCTCGTGGCGGGGAAGCAAGTACGTAAGCAGTGTCCTGCTGGCCGCTCGCGCTAATCGGCCAGCCCATCCCCGAGTCGTCAGGCTCCAGGACTCTCCGAGCAAGCCACGATGCGAGTCCGAATGAATACGGGCACGAGTTTAATTCGCGCCTAATGCTACAGCCGCCCCAATTCCGTCCGACCGGCAACGTGCTCCATCGGCGGCCAGTAGATAAGGCGCACACAGCCTTGAATCCGCACTCGCGTGGAGTGTGTGCGTGGTTCCCTGCACGCCGATTTGTTGGCCAACGTAGTATATAGCGGTCGTTTTGATGGTGTGCGCATATGTATCTGCCACGGATGGGGTTGCGCCGGCCGTATTTTGATATGAAGTTGTCAGTTGCGCGACAGCAATCGGCGTGATTAGACTTTGAGTGTGGTGTAGCCGCGTCGCATTTTGTGCTGAATTACATAAACGCAGGGATTCGCTGTTAATAGCAAACATGCTGGCGCCACGACAGTTCATCTGAGTGCTGAGCCGCCTCTGATCTGCTTGACCAGCTCCGGGCCGTCGCGGGTCCCTCACTCAATTCCAGTTGGAATCCGGAGCAGGACGGGTCGCCCGAATTCAATTGCAGAGTGGCCAATTTGGCGAGTGTGACAGGTGTTGACTTACAGGTGCAATGCGTAGGTAATTAGTGAATGACAATGCCGCGCTGTGTGACTGACAGCGGCACGAACCCCTCGGTGGAATTGCCGTTTGCGGCGAGCCAGTCGCAATCGAGCGCCAATAGTTGACTTTATATGCTCGATATGTGCGTGACCGAAATCCGTTATGTTCCTAGTTCTCCAGTTAAGTAATAGTTAGTGGCTAAGTGAAAATTCGCACCGCTTAGCGCTCAATTGTTTTTCGTTTCCGGCGATGCTACTTGCCTGCTCGTTTTTAAGTCCTTCGAATGTTATGTTTTTGTTTTCGTCACACGCTGGCGTTGCAGACGGTTCGGTCGGTGTTCTCTGAATGCGTCCGATTGAAAAAGGATTTTTGTAAAAGGATGTTAATTGAAGTGATTAGTGAAAAGTTAGAGCCTTGCTGTTACATTATATTATAATATCGCATCGAAAAACGGGAATGGATTTTCAGAGTGCCATGGAAACATTCGCTGAAGCTTGGGTGGCAGCGAATGCTGGGCAGCAGGTAAGCTGGATTCCAAATATTCCTCCTTGAATAAACATCACAACTCATAGACAGATAAATGTTGCACAGAAAGGATCACTTCCTGAATGCGACTGTCCCAAATGAACTTTCCCATCTCATCTTGTGATGGCTTCACATAAAATCGGAATCAAGGCACTGAATGTAAAACTTTGAAGAAGATTTCATCGCTTCCGTGCCAGATAATAAAACGTTAAACAACCTTTTTGACAAACGTACCTACCTATCAGCCTGAAAAAGATTTCACCTATTCAAACGGCATCAGAATTTAAACTAAATATGAACCTGAAATGGCACCAGCTGCACTTTTTGTGGAACAGCTTAATCAAATATAAATATGAATAAGTTATGGCGAATGAACATCCCTTTATCATAAAGATTGGGAGCTTTACCCTGGAAGTAAAGGAAGTATTACTTCCCTTACCAGAATACATTTAACTAAATGTTTCTATTTCTTCTGAGAATGTTATGAGGTACTTTTTCCTAACTTTCATCTATTAATAAACCTCTGGAAAAAGTATGGGAAGCAGATTTTTCTTTTAGGTGGTACCAGTTGTTTGAAATATGTGGAAGTAACGTTAGCGCCGCATCCAAATTTTCCCGTTGTTTTCCAGGCTTACTAGGCTTAGTTGCCCTGCCATTGAAGTAAACTTTTGGGCTCTGTATTGTTCTGCTCTCATGCCCATGTTTTGATCCCAGCGTATAAGTAGAGATGAGCCGGGTTTTCGATATTAAAACTTAAATAAAACTCTAAGAAATTCAACTAGAGCCGGCACTGCTTAGAGGAAGGGGTGGTAATTTGGAACCTTACTTTGTTTTTTGACTATTGTAAGAAAGCGATTCCATTAATCATCTTGAAAAATGGCTTTATATACTTCAAAACTTATTAACTTTTATATTTGGAACGAAATAACAAAATAAAACCACTCATTATAGGAAATAATTAGCTTTATTGACAAAATGAAAAAAATGTGTTTTGAGTTTTGGTGCTGGTATTATGGAACCCTACTTCCTACTTGCCTTTTCCCTCGTATACCAATCACTTCAACCACTTTACTCTGTACGATAGATAGCCCGGTTTCGTCAACGTTAAAAACTCTCTCTGGAGGAAATTTTTTTTGGAATTCTTCTTCAAGGATATCAAAGAACTTGTCCACTGCTTCTTTATTGAAACCTTGAGCCCGAGCATTCGAAGTTCCTGTTGGTGATCGAATGGAAAGTTTATCTTTGTGGCATAATAAGAAATGATCAAGCTTGACCTGCTATGTTATCTCTAAACGGCTGTTCGATTTTTTTTTTTTTGAAGCCAACTGATAGGCCATTTTCCGAACATCTTGACGGGTCAGGCCATAGAATTTGCTTTCCATAATGAGAAGGTATGACACAAGGCTTTCTTCAAGATGAGATGTCAGGACAGGTTTTCTTCCTATAGTAGTTTTTACAACCTCATCGGGAGGTTGGTCGCTGTGCACAAACATTTGCAGAGTAGTTTTCGGGACATTTTAAAGTTTAACCGCTTTTTTCAAACCCATTTTCTTTCATTGTTGGTCCATTGTTTTCTTTTCACCTCTGGCTTTGGTGACAATTGAGCTCGTGGCATGACTGGAACTAGAAAAAAATTAAGATGAATTCATTGCGGGTAATTTGGAACCCGGTTCCATATTACCCGCACCTATGGGGTTCCAAATCCAAAACCTTACTAAATTAACAAATAATCAAGAAAACCAAAGCTAGCTAGAAGATACATGAAAACTTACCTATGACAATCTGAACTTGTGCATATAGACTTGCTATAACACCCACTGACTTTATTTTAAACTAAAACAAAAACTTTTTACAATTTTTTCAAGGGAACGAAAAAAAACATTTGCGTTTGCCGTTAAATTTCAACTGCGTGTGACAGATAAAATTCGATGCAAAATCGGCACTAGTGGTAGCAAATATGCTCTATGGTATCAGTACAACGTAGTTATATAGTTTTTTTGATAGATGTCACTGTCTGTTATCAGCAGGTTCCAAATTAACACCCCTTCCTCTATTATTTTATTTGGTATTTGACATTTTACGAATCATAAGTACATAATACCTAGCATAACTTACTTACCACACAGGTATCGATAAGAAAATTTCATGCGGGCTTGCTAAATATGAAACTGTCATTAGAAATCAAGCAATTATATATTAAATCTGCTTGACTATCTTCTCATTGCTGATAAAATCCATTTTTCCTGTGAACTACTCTTAAAGATACCCTTATCTCTAAACTATCTGTTATTTTCTCCTTCACTAAGATTTGAACCAGTTGATTTGTTCATTTTTTCGATGGTTCTTTCTTTTTGGCTCCTTTTCAGGACGCGTCGTTAAAAAAGCATATCTACGTATTTGTCACTTCCTCTTTGGAACTATTTATAGTGTCTATTTTTAGAATGGGTTACACGAACAGTATATATGTATGTTTAATAAACATTTGAAAAATTCGCAGCAACTGAAATAATTTGTAGATTTTCAGCAGCAGTTGGTTCTTTTATTATTATTTATAATTCATTTCGATTCAGTCGCTAATCACAACCATTATCGAAATCTAGTACCAGCACCATTAACGACAATTATAACGGTGACGAGTGCGGATGTGATAACTTGGTTTTTTCTGTTTCCTTCTGCACCAAATTTTTTTGAGTTTCGAAATGAAAAAAACACTAGTCTTGTCGAGCTTCTAAATTTTCGATGGGGCGGCTGAATATGTTTAAGCATTATCTCGTTAAAGTTTGAAAAGAAATTCTGAACATTTTTCCTATTAAATTATAAGTCACAACATTGGAACTTATTACTTCCGGTGATATTATAGAAAAACTTGAGGTTATATTTAGAAAAGCAGTTATTTAATTTAGACCAGCAATACCACAGATGTTAATCATTAATAGTTAAATCTTCAATGTGACAGCATAAGCTTACATTCAAAATTCTAAGGGTACAACATACAGAAAAGATAGTCAGTCAGGCAATAACTTTTCTTGTGCTTGAGCCCTGGAAATATAATCATTTTATACCTACATTGCGTGAACCTATGATTCTAAAATGATTGTCATCAAGCTAAATACATATTTTATTAATTTTTTAAACCATAGATACGTCTCGAGATCGAAATTTGTCATTTCAGGGCTAATAAATAATTGTTACATGGGTTCACAGTCAACTTAGGTATCAATTTTTTTGTTTTAATAATACAAAAATTTTGAAAGTGCCATATGGTATTTTCCAAACATATTTTCTACAGCTTCTAATTTTCCCCATTATCGATCAATTGTGTTATAGCCTTTTTCATAAGGTATCTTCAATAAACGTGGGCTCCTCGCAGTCTTTCTTTTATAAATAAAGATTTTGAATGAAAAATCTTTCAGAAAAGTGTTTCGCTTTATTTCTAAACACAGGATAAATTTTTATTGAGTTATCTACAACTTAGGTACCTGATGATGTCGTAATATTAGTGCCAACAATATGTCTATTATCTGAAATTCATTCTCTGATTTATTAGCTAAATTATATTTAATGAAGCACATCTCATATGAATTAATAATTCACAGCAGTATTAAGAAGCTTTTATGTTGTCGTTTTGTAGTATAATAAATCATGTCATAATTTTGCAGCTCTACAATAAAATAACGCACAAAAAGACCAAATAGGTAGCATGATCAGGGTTACCAGGTTTTTCTCACTCTTCGTCCCCAAAAACTTCAATAAAAAACCCCCAAATCGGACGAAATTCTTTTAAAAAACCCCAAATAATTTGAAAGCACTCTTTTCTACAAAGTTTATACAAAAAACATTGATAATTAGCAAAAAAATGTTGTCAAAGAACTATATGTAACAAGTAAATTTTCATCATAGTGAGTTAAAGTCAAAATAGAACAAATATACTTTCGATACTTAAAATTAACACAAGTAGCAGCATAATGAAATTAAAGAAAAACTTTTAATATATTTTTGGAGTTTCATGTGTAATTCATTGAAATATGTAAAATTAAATCATATTCCTAAATTGTAGATGGGTTGAAACAAATAAATCTGTAAAAATTTATTTAAAATTTAAAGATAAAATGGAACACGCACTAACATGATTTGCGTTGCCTTAACGAACTAGAGCTGACTTCCCTTTTATAATTTGAAGGGTGTTTGCCTACATACATTTGTCGTTTGATTTTGCCCATCAGGGGAGTCCCAGGATGTTCTGCCTCACATTCATGAATTCCATTGTATCAATGATAATTTGCTGGATATGCCAATACTGGAAGTCTTCGAATGGCACAATAAAAATTATTTTTAGTGTGCAATAAGTGAATCAGATTTCATAAATTACATTTTGCAAACAATTGATTAATTTGATTAAACCCCCATTTCACCCCCAAAATAAAAATATAATTAACTTACCCCCAATTTCTCCCCAAAGGTATGTAAAATACCCCAAAATGGGGGTGAAAACCCTCAACTTGGCAACCCTGAGCATGATCCCCAGTTCTTTTTCTATTTACAGTAGCAAGCTATTTTTTTACTTCGAAAGCAATATTTATTGTTGCAGCCTCTACTAACCCCTTAACTTCACTACTTATTTTTTCACACACTTATATACGTTCCAACATTTGAAAAAATCTCAATTTTTTGCATCAACTTCAAAAAAATTCTGACTCTCCTGAATCCAACAATGGCATAAAAAATGTTTTTTGATGACTAGAAGTGCCCAAAAAATTATTGAAGTTAGGAATAGCATCGAAAAAGAGAAAGAAATATGTTTTTATTGGTTTTTACTCGTCCGAATTGAGGTTCAATTTTGAAAAAGTTGAGAGAATTGGGTCATTTGAAACTGCAGGACTGAGTATTTTTTTTACACAAGAGTGATTTGAAATGCAACAGCGTCGCCCGGGTCGATGGAGAAATATCGTGATATTTGCTACTTTTGTTATTTTATTAGAAGCGGACACGTCACAAGCTAGCGTGAAAAAAGGAAACAGAAAATTATAATGAAAATTAACTACATTCAGCGAAAAAGCTTTAATAGTTTTTTATTATTAATTTTAGTTGAAAGGTTTTGAAACTTTAACTAGAATATCGTATTTGACGTTTTTGACTTCATAGTTTTACAGTGTCAAATCAGTAGGATATAACATAAATCTTAATTACATGAATTGTTAGTTTAATAGTGTGGCGGTATGGCACAAAATTAATGTCAAAATAATAGGGCTGAGAATTCTACATTTGGTCCTAGTCAACCATATTCTTTTTATTAGGTCTAGATATTAGAGTATTGACTTATGAATCCAATAAGAAAAATCATGTTGAAACTATAGTGTTTCTCATTATCTTATTAACTATCATCTTTTTAAAAATAAAGAAGCATGTTTTATTATATCAATTTTATGGAAAACACACACACACACACACACACACACACACACACACACACAAACAACAAGACAATATCTTCAAACAGAAATTGAATTGACAATCTTTTAGGATTTTATTCTTGGAGTGTATTGAATACCAATAGATCAAAACTTTTGAAAAACTCTTCTTTACTTAAAAACTTATCCTTTACATCCAAAGAAAACGGCAGATAGTCAATTTCAAAATCGAATGAAGAAAATTCATCAAAACTGTCAGTTGATCCGGAAAAATGAATCGAATTTTTTTTTGCCATCCCTGAAAAATGACATTTTTTTCGGATAAAACATTTGTTTTCGATAAGCTATTGGGTACAATAAATTTTGTAAATCTAAAATAGTGCTACAGAAATTCCAAAGTTACAAAACATCAATTTTTTCTTCGTCATTTTTTAAATTTCTTCTCCTTAAAATAATAAAATACAGTTCTTTAAGAAACTTAAAAGTCGGACAATTGTGTAGATAGTGTCTCCATATGATAACATCTCCTTATGAGTACCTACCTATTCCCTTGAAGGGGTTGAGACACGTCAGAGGCTTGAAAAAATAGACGATTCCAAAAAATTTTTTGGAACTGTTGCATAAAGTTTTTAAATTTATATATGACACCATATTCTCACACTATATCTCACCTTATTTTTTAAATATTTTTTTCTGGACCAAGTTATATTACTTGATTGTTGACCGCTCTTTAAAAATGTGTGTGTGTGTGTGTGTGTGTGTAGTGAGAGCCAATGAATTGATTGATTTGAACATTTACAAAAATTGTTTTTAATTTATTTCTAATGTACTTAAAAAGTCTTTTTATAAATAAATTAAGATTAAAGTTTTCGGATAACTAAATTTTTTGAAAAACTGCATATTTCTAACTACTAGAGGAATGTATTTTTAATTTCTGATTAAAGTGTATTTTCGGAAGCTGACCTTCTTTCTACGTGAGCTACAGAACAGGAAATAGATGAAATCTTTCTCTATTTGGAACGTTTTAGCTTTGTTGAACCTACATTTCTGTTGAATCTACATCAATATTTATTGAACCGGTGACAGTGTAGGTACGTAAGCTAAGACTTTAGCCAAAATACGTTAAAAAATTAGCTGGATTACTTCAAATTCTTATAATTCTTTTAAAAAAAATTTCTCCTTGTGATGCAATGCCATGCAATGCCTTTGCATGAAGACAACAAATAAAAACGCAAATGTTCCGAAGGAAAAAATAACGAGGAATTATGTCATGACAAAGTAAAAGCATTCAACATATAATTTTTAACTTCCCAGTATATGGGAAGTTCTTGTAATCGCCTCGAAAATCGAAATTGAAATTTTCAACTTTTCTTTACGTTTTGAGGTCTATAGAGTATATAAAAAGTGTTTTTAGAAAGGGAGATGTGTGTGTGTGTGTGTGTGTTTGTACGTACGTACGTACGTCTGTACGTTCGTGGACACTTTTTTCTACGAGCATAACTCACGTAAACAAAGTCCTATCGACTTCGTTGAGGTGTCAATCGAAGCGTCTTTGCAATCTTAAGAGCTGATTAGTTTTTGGGATACTTCGGTCGGGGGGGTTTGCTGTTTTGCCCGTTTGAAGGTCATTTCTGTCATGCGTTATATCTCGCGAACCCAACGTACGATTTCCTTGATCAATATGTCAATCAATGCGTATTAACATTTATGTAATTCTATCAAGTTTTTGAAAAATTAATTGGAGCCGTTTTTTAATTTTTTAAAAAAAAGTGCAAAAAATTGAGGTTTTTTTCAAAAACAATAAATTTTTAACCTTATTTTCAAGTCCAAGTAATCAATGTTTATATAATTTATATACTCCAAAATATTTGTCTTAAAATTCCATCAAAATTTTTACTCACGATTACGAAAAAATTGAAATAAAAAATAAAAAATCATTAACAGTCATCATGATCTTCAAGGTCGTTTCTGTCATGCGTTATATCTCGCGAACAAAACATACGATTTGCATAATTTAGATGTCAATGGACGCGTATTACCAATATAATGAATCTGTTGAATTTTTAAAAAAATCGTTGCAGCCGTTTTTTAATTTAAGAAAAAAAAGTGCAAAAAATTAGGTTTTTTTCATAAACAATAAATTTTTAACCTGATTTGCGAAATAAAGTAATCAATGTTTATAAAATTTATATACTCCAAAGTATGTTTGTAAAATCATCATCAAATCTTTTTCTCATGATGACGTAAAAAATTAAATAAAAAATAAAAAACCAATAAGTCATTATGATTTTCAAGGTCATTATGATTTTCACTATATCTCACGGACTAGATATAATATTGGCATCATTGTGGTGTCAGTTGACGTGTATTAACATCTTTGTGAAGTTTTAATAATATAAAAATTCGGTTCAGCCGTTTTTTTTTCAATTTAATAGAAGAAAATGCGCAAAACTATGTTGTTTTTTTCATAAAAAATATTTTTTTAACCTGATTTGCACAGCATAGTGATACCAGTTTATAAAATTTATACATTATTACCAGTTTTTGAAGAGAAACCAGCAAAATTTTCTTCCATGATTATGAAAAAAATTAAATTAAAAAAAAATCATTCAAAGTTACCATTTAAAGAATGAATAATATTACTTTATATCTTTTATTCTAAAAAAATTGTTGTAAATTCAATCAAAGTTCTAAAATATTTGCATAATTTGAGCAGATTTTTAATAGTCTTTATAGTCTTTTAAGTAAAAAAAACTGCTTAAATTTTGAAAACCAACAAAATTTCAATCGAATTTGCACTTGCGATATCAACGCTTTGAATGGTAAAATGTTTTGTATTCAATACTTTGCAAGATCATATGCTTTAAAAAGCTTTCATCGAATAAAAAATTGTAGTTTTTAGTAGATTCATTCTTTAGTAATCGTACGATTTCAATAACCATCATCATTTGTAATACATTTTACTTTTTACAAGCAATTGAACCTATTTTTACTGCATATACAAAATTTTCAAGACCAAAAAGGCCCTCACCGATTGATCCGCGTGAATATTCAATCTGTCCTCATCGACCAAAAACCTTACGTAATCAATGGACCCTCCCGTAGACGATATGATTCAAATTAACTCATTCCTGTTACTGCTATGAATACCTCTCATTGTTATTACTTATAGTAGTATTATTTTCAAAATTATTATTGTTTTTAATGTTGTTGATGTTTATGTAGATATTACTGGGAAGTTGACAGTGTGGACCTCAAGGGTCGCACCTCGCGGCTTGTTTTTAATCATTTTGCAAAACGATATATGTAGGTATGTTCATTATGGATCATTTTGCTGTTCCAAAAAAATTAAAATGCATAAAGCCACATACTCTGCCGACTACGTTCCGTCTAGCCTTCATTAATACATGAGGAACGAAAACATTTGCGCTACGCTTTAAATGAAAAGGATTTACCTAAGCAGTTAACCGTGAGGAGAAGCTCTAGACCAATCACCCGATATCTATTTAAATTACAGTGCCCGGTAACGGTACTATTGATCTATGACCACAACGGATTCGATTATGAGTGTTAAAAATGTTAGTCTATTCACTAAGGAAAGATTACTATAGCCGCACTTGTTGACTTATTCCAATTGCTGTTAAATTTTTCAAAACCCATTCTTATTTTTTTGGAAAACTGTCTTAAACAATGCTTGCCCCTCCCCGCCATAAATAAATATTTTATAAAAAAAAACATTTAAACATTAGTAAATGCTCTATTCGTTTCAATAAATTACAGTGCACAAATATAGGATCCTATTAACATTTTTCCAACATCGTCCAAGATATATGGATATATTATCAATATCTCACAGCTTTCAACCATTTAAATTACATTTGCATAGAAGAAAAATCAATAGATTGGATTAACGGTTTCGAAAATTTATTTCTCAAACTACGTCACACAAAGCCGAGCGAATTTACGTCAAACTAAACTAATTTGAAGTGAGAGTGTCTTTCGCTTTCTTTTAATTATACGTATCAGAAGAATTTTATAGTGCTTTGATAATAAAAGAATAACATCGAATTGGCACTATTAATCATTCGTAGCGGACTAAGATTGTTTGTACAGTGAGCTTTTTATGTATTTTTATTCGTACAAAAATATAAATAATATGTATTTATTTTATGCTGCTGTAAAATTTCTCGTATATCTTGCAACACAGCAGCATAGCAAGTTTGTAAACTATTAAAGAAAAATTTAAATCAATGTATTCAAAAACTAATTTATTTACAAATTTGATTGAATTCAATTTTGATGAGACAATAAAATACTGACATTATCCGTTAGGCATCAAGTGTTTCTGTGTTTCTGTTCGAACATTAAAACTCAACAGAGCTTTAACTGCACCACACAACAGGTGCTATAATTTGGATCTTTTCAAATCCAACACCACCCATATCTTTGCATCTATTATTCTTTCATAGGTAGGTTTTTAAAATTGAATCACGTGAAATGCGAGCCATTTTCGCACGAAATTATATTAATATCATCAGCAAATGAATCACGCCTCCGTTCGTTTTACTATTTGTAATTTTTTTTGCAGTCGGCAAGCGAAATTACTTTCCAAACCATTTTCATTCATGCGGACCTCAAAACAAACCAAATGATCCTCTAACGATGCTTTTCCAATAATAAATCCATTTTCGTAGTGCAATTACCTTTTGTTCCCGGGAACTTCGCACAAAGGGATTATGGGTGTTAGGCGGGTCAGAATTTGTTTCGATTTCACACCAGGGTTGTGGGGGCTCGCATAGGGTTCGAATATTGCAGGAATCCCAACGCGTTTGCCAGCGATGGACAAATGTGGTTAGTTGTGAACGCGAACCAGTTAACGAGCGGATGATCATAACCGCTGATCTCTTATCAAAACATCGTTAGCGAATTTACGTCATGAACCTCTGATATATTCAGCGAGCGGACTACTTACTTTCGACGCGCTGTATCTTGTATCTCCAAAGCCGCACTAACGTTCACCGGACAGATTAACCATCTAGGAACGATGGACTATTCTGTTTAGATGTATTTAGCCGAAAGTCTAATCTAGCTACTCATATGGATGTATTGAAGATCACGCTAAATTGTTATTAATAGATATGGTTTCTGATTGCAGGCACCTGGAATCCGAGTGTATTGTGTCTGATTGTTTCACGTGTATGATATGTTACTGTTGGTGAATAAACATATCGATCTTTTATAGGTCTCATGGCAGGTTGGCTATTAATTTCATATTGGGGTCATGCAAATGGTGGGCAAATTATAAATTAGAAGACGTATTGTTGCAAAGATTTCAAAACGAGGCTGGAGGTTTTGGATCAGCGGTCGCGTAAAGCGAACTTGACCATTGGGTTCCTGTTGAGTTAAATTTTGAATCACTAGCTAAAGTTATAGGATCATCTGACCATTTATTTTCAATTTTCAGTTTCAAGGGCAATACGTATTCCTTAATAAGTTTAAGTACTTTGTGTCTCAAAATTTGGGCAGAATTGTTTTAAGTTCTGCAGTCTTGGTTTCGGTCTTCCACGAACAAACATTAAGACTTGAATACCAAGAACGAAACTAAAACCAAGACCCTACATACAATACCAAGACCTCGCGAGGTTTAATCATGAATAAGATTTAGCTGACCGATAAACCTTTTTTTAAGGATCGCTTATTTAAAATTTAAAAAAAAATTCTAACATTCTGAAATTTTAACAACATATTTATTAGTAGGTATGGTATTAATAATAGAACTTTTACACCCAATTTGAAATTTTTTAGTCCTACAATTTTTCAAATAATGTAATTTAGAATTTGATTGCTATCCAGAGATCAGCGTATAGATCTCTAGAACTAACGTTTCTTGAGTCTCGTGAACAACTTTGGGGCTTTTAAGATACTATTGATCAATAGATTGAAATTGTCTGAATGACTGATTCTTTGACAAACTCATCATTTCCTTCTATTTTTTTATTATTGACTAATTGAACGGTGTAATTAGCTGAAAATCGTTTACTTGATTTACTCATGTGGCCAACCAAACACAAGTAAGTAAATTATCCGAAATATTTAAATGATGAAATACAAGAGCGCCGCAAACGAGACTAAGATAGGCAGACAGGTTTACACGAAACTGAATCCCAACCTTGCCAGTCAAACTTGCAACCTGCTCCGTTAAATAGGGTCCCAAATATGATTGTGGGGAATGGATCTCAGCCATAACTGCCAGTTTCTTGCCCGCAAATATCACAATACCTCTTGAAACCACTATTATTATTTTGCGCAAAAATCCGCAATTCGACTGGAATCTCCTTAAAAATAATATTTTCCAGCAAATGATCATTATCATTGAATGCATTACGTACATCGTTTTACCACACATCAAGTCCGTATTCTGGCTAGAAATTTTGTTTTGGGCCAAATAAATTGTCAATTTCATGTCAACTTTGGTATGACTGCGAAACGAAACAAGCCGCGAAGTGCGACCCTTGAGGTCCACACGGTCAACTTCCCAGTAATATCTAGATAAACATTAAAAATTTTAAACACAATAATAAATTTGAAAATAGTACTACTTTAAATAATAATAATGAAAGGTTTTCATAGCAGTGACAGGAATCAGTTAATATTAATCATATCGTCTACGGGAGCATCCACTGATTACGTAAGGCTTTTGATGATTGATTACCACAAATGCAAATTTGATTGAAATTTTGATGGTTTTCAAAATTTAAGCCTCTTTTTTTTAATTAAAAAACTGCAAAAACTATTAAAAATCTGCTCAAATTATCCAAACATTTTAAAACTTTGATTGAATTTACAACAAAGTCTCTAAAATAGAAGATATAAAGTAATATCAATCGGAATCATATGGTAACTTTGAATGATTTTTTATTTTTAATTGAATTTCTTTTTCGGAATCATGATAAAAGTTTTGCTGGTATCTCTTCAAAAACTGATAGGAATGTTTAAATTTTATAAGCATTTATTACTGTGTTGTGCAAATCAAGTTAAAAAAATATTTTTTTATGAAAAAATCCTAAGTTTTCTCATTTTTTTCTATTAAATTAAAGAAAACCCTGGAACGGATCTTTAAAATGTTAAAATAATCAAAAAGATTTTAAAACACGTCGATTGACACCTTAATGACGCAAATATTATATCTGGTTCGTGAGATATAGTGAATGGAAGAAATGACCTTGAAGATCATGATGACTGTTATTATTTTTTTATTTTTTATTTAATGTTTCTTGTTTTCATAAGAAAAAGTTTTGATGGTGTTTTTACAAACATTGTTTGGAGTATATAAATTTTATAAACATTGATTACTACATTTCGCAAATCAGGTTAAAAATTTATTGTTTATAAAAAAACCCTAATTTTTTGCCCTTTTTTCTTAAATTAAAAATTCCTACAACGATTTTTTTTTAAATTTGATAGATTCGGACAAATGTTAATACGCGTCGATTGAAACCTAAATGATGCAAATCGTTTGATTCGCGAAATATAACGCATGACAGAAATGACTTTCAAAGGAGCAAAACAACAAACCCCCCCGACCGAAGTATCCACAAAACTAATCAACTCTTAAGATTGCAAAGGCGCTTCGATTGACACCTCAACTAAGTCGATACGACTTTGTTTACGTGAGTTATGCTCGTAGAAAAAAGTGTCCACGATCGTACGTACGTACGTACACATACACATACATCTCTCTTTCTAAAAATACTTTATATGTACTCTATCGACCTCAAAACGTAAGGAAATGTTGAAAATTTCAATTTCGATTTTCGAGGCGATTACAAGAACTTCCCATATACTGGGAAGTTAAAAAGGCAAGTTGTATAAATTAAAAAAAGGCTACAAATTTATTATGCCACTACCAATCACTTGATTCACAAACATTTCCTTTCGAATTTATTTCAAATTTTTATACTCAAGCGCACAGTCATTGAATCTTTTCAATTACGTATGTACTTAAAATGAATTTTATTTTCTTAATGAATCTTATTTTCTTAATCATCCCAAGTAGTAACTACTTACATGAAAACATTACAATTTGCTTTTCCCTAAAAGCGGTTGAACAGGTGAGCTTCTACATGTCAACTCATTGGGTAATTAGCGTAACATCGGATTAGCCCTTTTAGGAACACTGTTGGTGCATTAAATTTTAAAAAACAATTTCGTTTAGTCTAACTCCCGAACAGCTCTGCATGCGGTTTATTCATCTCTTGAACTATTCAAAATATTTGTCTCGTTTCAATGACGAGAAAAACATCTCAAATGATGACGGTAATCACCTTGACTTGAATGTGTTTAATCAAAATTGAAATACTCATTCTTATGTTCTAATCCTTTCTCTAACTACTGACTGCAGACTCGATATCTGAAATAAAAATCCGTTCCACTGAAAACGTTTGCGAAGAACAAATCCGCAGCTGACTACTCTGGTTGATAAGCCTACAAATAAATTTATGGATCTGCTGAACGCTTAATCCATTTTGCACATTAGAGTAAATCGAGATAGCCACCTTGAAAGTCATCCTTCTCATGCGATATCTCAGTTGTGCCCGAATAAGCACCATGACAAAAAGTGTACGCGAAGCATAGGGATAGAATTTGTCGTGGTATTGATAAATAAGTAAGCAACGATAAAGGAATGCCACTGAGTCGAAAAGGTGTGCTACGGTTTCTTTAGCTAAAAGAAAATCCGAAAATCTTTTCAGGTATATCCTGGACTTTGCTGTAGCAAGGATACACTCCGCCTTTTACACAGTCCTCGTCCGACGTTGCTTAAACCGGCGGATGATGACGATACTGACGACATCTTAGCGATTAATCATAAATCAGTATTTGCGACTAATCCACATTTTAAACGGCGAATGAAGGACTGACTGACTGCCGAAGAGTCATTGTTGTTGCTGGGAAAATCTGAAAAAAAGAAAAGAAAGATTGGAAACTGTGAGGGTTATAAAATGTCACAATTTTGTTGAAATCCATTTCTTTTTTGTTGGTGATAATAAATTTCATTCAAGGATTTAAGGTGGTGTATGAGACGAAGGTGTGAATTAATTGGCTGTGACAATAATTTGTGTTACAAATTAGCCTTTCTTGGCCAGATTCAACTGGTCATGAACTTAATGAGGAATGTTCAATCATAAACAATAACTTTTTCGACTATGGTTTATTAAAACGTTTCCGATACTGCGAGTGTGGTCCGATAGTTATTTACCATTTTATTTACGTTACCACCTTATCTGCACTAGTCAGTCCCATTTAAAAACATATTCACTTGGTTAATAACTTAAGTATTTCCATCACAAGTTGCATCTACGCTTTAGCAACGAAATGAGACGAATGGATGAGCAACAGGAATTAATCTGAAAAATAAATATAATCCCAGATTAAGTGTTTTTTTATATCACTCTGCTCGGAAGAATGTCCCTATAGATGCCCATTTAGACAGACACATTCACACATGTACATGGAATGAACGTGGACTGTCGAATATTTTGAGGATATTAAGATGAGAATATAGGGTGTGAACATGGTCGCACTTTAGTGTACGTTTACCAAATCCAACATCTTTCACATCCGAGCATTGTTTGATGCCAATTTATAGGTGGCGATTACGTTTAGGTAAGCTGAGTTCAAGTTCTACATATATATTAATATGTATGTCATGTGTACAATGTTTTATTTGAAGTGCTCCAACAATAGTATGGGAAAACCACTAGAAATGAAATACATAGTGGAGTATTTTGATTTATAGGATTAGTAAAAGTTGTTTTATTTTTCGGTCATTGCAATTTACCCAAATATGTAAATTGATCGTCGTATCGGATTATTGTATGTGGCTAACAAAAGGCTGTTGCTATCCGCCCGATATCGTCAAACTAAGGGGTCAAAATTAGAAGAGTGTTTGTGCATGTGTTGAGCGGGTGTGACGTAAAAACAACCGAGGGGAAATTGAGAATGGAAAATGTAGTAAGAAGAGAGGAATGACAGTTGATAAGTGACAGATGGAGACAATTGTACTTTTGATATACGGCAAATTGGTGTCAATTTCTTTGCAAAGATGAATCAATTGGTAGGATCTGAAATGGAGCGTCATTAAGAGAAGAGCCAAAAATCATGTAGGATTGTGTAGCATATAGCTGTAGACTCCGACGCAAGTCAAAAGATGTGTTAAATAATGTGAAAAGATATATATTTATAAGTTTAAAAAAATATAATTTATTGAGTAGGTCGTGCAAAATATAATATTATATAAATGATAAACGTAAGTTTCCTTTTTATTCGTCGTTTTTATTTTCAAATTAAATTTCACAGACATAGATGTTTCGAAACAGAACACTTCAGTGTAACCAAAAATTTACAGCCATGCCCAATTGAAGGGCATATATTTCTCAACACCACAAATCAGAGCAGATTTGAAAGCGTGGCCTGAAATTGTATTCTTAGATGGCACATATAAACTCCTAAAAAACGCCATGACAACGATGATATTGCTCGTTGACGATGGGAATGGCAAGGGGTTATTGGTTTGTGTAGGTCTTCTTGTATCTGAAGACAAAAACACTGTGTCGTGGTTTCTTAACACGTTCAAAAAAGGAAAATTTTGATACCGCCATGCATATTATTTTTTTTATGACGGACAAAGATTCCACGGCACGAAGTGTTCTACAAGAAACCTTCCCAAACGCTTGGCAATATATATGCTTGTTCCATAAATTATGTATATTTAAAAAAGTTGTGGAATCATCTTGTATGGGCCTAACGCCAGCCCAAAAAACAACTGCAAAGCTGTTATTACAAAAGCTGGCTTACAGTAGTTCACAAAAGGATTATAATCAGCTATATGCAGAGTTTTGCGAAAAACATCCTGCAAATTTAATTAAATACTACAGTGAAAATTGGCACACGATTTGCGAACAGTGGACTGTGTTCAATATGAACACCTATAATCTATCAAATTTCACCAACAATTGGTTGGAATCCCTTAATGGGAAACTGAAACAGGTCATACCAAAAAATTCGTCTTTGAAAGCAATGGTGGCGCGCTTTTTTGAGTGGTATGCCTCCCACCAGCAAGAACGACGAATAAGCTTTTCAAGGCAAGCGTTGAAACAGCGAGTCATCGAATATGACATGGAAAGTGATGAAAAAAATATATCACAAAATACGCCAGCGATATCGTTTTGCAAGAGTTGAGTTTGCACTGCAAAAATACATAATTAAGGATAATACGGCTGCAGCGACTGTTTATCCTGCATTTTGCGAATGCAGTTTATGGAAGTCTTCGCACTTGCCGTGCAGGCATATTTTTGCAGTTAGAAAGCACTTCCGCCTGCCACTATATAGTGAAACTTTATTTGCAAGTAGGTGGAGCAAATCTAAAATGCTCACTACGATTCCTCCAGCAAGATCTACTCCTTTATTACAGGAGATACTTACAACAGATGTGCTATCGACGAATCAAGAAATTAGACTATTGGAAAGTACCATGCACGAACTTTTCATTATTGTGAACACATGCACTGGCGACGAGTTCCATATGCGAATTGGAAAAATTAAAGAACTTACGGAGATTTTTCGCAATGGAAAAACTCCTAATATTTCTGTAAGCGGTGAACATATCCCCACGCGGCCACAAGTTGCAGAAGCTGACGAACTGTCCATTTTTACTGTTCACAATTACAAAGAGTGTGGAGGAAGTGTCTATGCCCATTCCTCCTATACAAAAAGGACTCAATAAATTATATTTTTTTAAACTTATATTTATCTTTTCACATTATTCAACACAACATCTTTTGACGTGCGTCCGAGTCTATAGCTATATGCTACACGATCCTACATGATTTTTGGCTCTTCTTTAAATGACGCTCCATTTCAGACCAACTGATACATCTTGGCAAAAAAATTTAAAATATTCATACAGTTTACATTTACACCAATTTCCCGTACATCCATAGTCTCGATCTGTCACTTATCAGCTGGCATTCTTCTCTCTACTCACTACTTATCCCATTCTCAATTTCCCCTCGGTTGTTTTTACGTCACACTCGCTCAATACATGAATGCTTAGTTTGACGATATCGGGCGGATAGACACTTCGCTAACAAAAAGCAAAGTTAAAAAGTTTAAACGAATCAAAAATCTACGTTTTATTTTACATTAGATTGATAGTTTGTGCTACGTATGGTTCTTACGATATAGCTGTTATTTATATCAACTGAGATTTTACGAACCGTTACGATGAGATGAGGGGTTTCAAAAATTTCACAAGTGATCCTGACCTTAATGGCCGTTCCCTGAAATCAAAAAGAAAATAAATCTGACACATGCTAATTAAAGCAGAAGAGGATATGTGAGTTGATTATTTTAGCATAACATTTTATCTTATACATTTTGTGCAATTTTTTCTCCCCAAACCACACGGTCAACTTCCCAGTAATATCTACATAAACATCAACAACATCAACCACAATAATAATTTTGAAAATACTACTACTTTAAGTAATAACAATGAGAGGTATTCATAGCAGTAACAGGAATGAGTTAATATTAATCATATCGTCTACGGGAGGGTCCATTGATTACGTAAGGTTTTTGGTCGATGAGGACAGATTGAATATTCACGCGGATCAATCGGTAGTGGGCCTTTTTGGTCTTGAAAATGTTTGTTGGTTTTCAAAATTTAAGCATTTTTTTTTAATTAAAAGACTATAAAAGCTATTAAAAATCTGCTCAAATTATGCAAATATTTTAAACCTTTGATTGAATTTACAACATTTTTTTAGAATAAAAGATATAAAGTAATTGCATTCGTATGAACCCTCCTTACATGGTAACTTTGAATGAATTTTTATTTTCAAATTAGTTTTTTTCATAATCATGGAAGAAAATTTTGCCGGTTTCTCTTCAAAAAATGATAAGAATGTATAAATTTTATAAACTGGTATCACTGTGCAGTGCAAATCAGGTTAAAAAATATTTTTTATGAAAAAAACATAATTTTTCGCATTTTCTTCTATTAAATTAAAAAAACGGCTGAAACGAATTTTTATAATGTTAAAAACTTCACAAAGATGTTAATACACGTCAACTGACACCTGAATGATGCAAATATTATATCTGTTTCGTGAGATAAAGTGAATGATAAAAATGACCTTGAAAATCATGATGACTTTTAATGATTTTTTATTTTTAATTTAATTTTTAACGTAATCATGAGAAAAAGATTTGATGGTGATTTTACAAACATTGTTTGGAGTATATAAATTGTATAAAATTAATTACTATATTTCGCAAATCAGGTTAAAAATTTATTATGTATGAACACTTTTTTTCTTAAATTAAAAAACGGCTCCAACGATTTTATTAAAAATTCGGCAGATTCACAAAAATGCTAATACACGTCTATTGATATCAAATCGATGCAAATCGTATGCATGGTTCGCGAGATATAACGCATGACAGAAATGATCTTGAAAATCATGATGAATGTTTATGATGTTTTTATTTCTTAATTAATATTTTTTTTGGAATCATGAGAACAATTTCGATGGAATTTTTAAAAAAACTGTTTAGAGTATATAAATTATATGAACATTGATTACTTGAAGTTGAAAATAAGGTTCAAAATTTATTGTTTTTGAAAAAAAACCCAATTTTTGCACTTTTTTTAAAAAAATTAAAAACGGCTCCAAGAATTTTTTCAAACTTGATAGAACATAAACAGAACATAAATGTCAATGCGCGTCGATTGACACCTTGTTCAAGGAAATCGTACGTTGGGTTCGCGAGATATAACGCATGACAGAAATGACCTTCAAACGGGCAAAACAGCAAACCCCCCCGACCGAAGTTTCCCAAAAACTAATCAGCTCTTAAAATTGCAAAGACGCTTTGATTGACACCTCAACGAAGTCGATAGGACTTTGTTTGCGTGAGTTATGCTCGTAGAAAAAAGTGTCAACGAACGTACATACGTACGTACGTACGTACATACACACAGACATACATCTCCCTTTCTAAAAACACTTTATATATACTCTATAGACCTCAAAACGTAAAGAAAAGTTGAAAATTTCAATTTCGATTTTCGAGGCGATTACAAGAACTTCCCATATACTGGGAAGTTAATAAAATTAGCCTTTGCAATTTTAAACTATGCTAGTTAGGTTTGAATAGTAACAGATCAAAGTTGCCGGGGGTTTGACAAATCAATTTCTCGAGTTCAAAAATCAAAAAATTAAAACTCGCTCTTTACATATAGATGTGTTATGTTAACATACGCCGGTAATATCGATGGAAAATTGAGCATTTTTGAACAATATTTCATAGAGAAAAGTATACTAAAGCCCATATCACACGGTCTGCACTTCATCTGCACGCGCATCTTTATAGACCGCCCGTAGACCCACGCATGCTCTCTTTTTATTCAGAATGTTTTTCATGTGTATTCAAAAGTAGTTTAGGTGCTTCTGATTGTTCTCAAGGAGCCCTGATATCTTGACTAGTGACTGTCCAAGAGCTTGGTTGCAGCGTATACTTCACATGGGAAAAGATTTACGAATCCTTTTTGGATTTTTTGGACAGTTTCAAAATATTTTAAATTATTGGTCGTGACGCAATTATAGACGCAGTCAATAAATTTCACTTCTTCTGGGTGCTACAACCATTCGCTAGTGCCTCAGCATTTTTCTGTAAATTTTAAGTTTGACTTATTTTGATTGATTGCCAGAACAAATTTACCAATTTAAATTCAGGAGCATGGATTTTAAATATAAGGTATTTATGTGTGAGTTACTTCAAGTCGTTATTTATGTAGCCTGTTTCCAGGCTTCTTTCCATATTAACAGTCCCCGACCTCAGAATATTCGTGCCATTCATCGCAACAGTAACTGTCACATTGTATGTATCTACTAAATTCGTTAAGTATCTTCCCTGCTCAGCTTTCATTAGCATGATTCTGTATCTATAGATATTATTTTTCACTGATTTTTTTACTATGAACACCCATAGGTCTATTAAAAAAATGCTAGTCCTAGATCGATATCTACTTAATTTTTATGGAATTTCGGTTGAAACACTCAAAAACATCTATTGATACATATTGGTCGAATTGTTCTTCTTTCTACAGTGGCTTAATGTTTCATATATTTTCTATGTCTACGTGACTATCTTGCCTAAAAATTAAAAGCAAGCAAATAAGTAGAATGCATAATTAATTCTCTAAAAATGCGCATAGCAATGCAATTTTGGAAGATTTGGACGCTAGAATCGGCCACCGCCGATCCCATCGGCAATGTTACTGTGAGCTTTTCTCCGGCGATTGTGCAAACCGTTTGAGCCTTAAGAATGCAAAGAAAAAGTAAAATTTGCTACTGTCACCACAAGCGTCATCGTCGGTATCATCTTTATCGTAACATTCACCAAAAAAAAAATAAGTCCACCATTGACGTCTTTGCCATTTATGTGCCACTTCTGGAATATGAAGACTGTCAACAGTATTAGCCATCGTATTAAATCTTTAGTTCAGTCGTGTAACTTTGCGCGCCACACTCCCCATATATGTAGTAGGTTTCATCGCCAACGGATCGGATCCACTTGTACCTCGGCGTGCCGATCTTCAGGCCACCGCAAAAGGTGTAAAGCGACATGAATTTCCCGTCTGTGGTCGTTAAGACGATCCACTTATACCCATTCAAATACAAACTCGCCCAGATATAAATTAATTATTTAAATCCGATTGGGATTATTATAATTTATAATGATTACATGTGTGGACGAGATATTCTACACATGCATACAGTTTGTGAGAGGTTTTTGTATCAGCGTGGCGCGCAATTTAAATGCGGGGGAGATTAGATGCAAACGATCTACAGCAAAACTCTTGGACGACTCGTTGAAACTTGAATACAATGGAGCGTAGAATAAATTGAAAAAAATTAGCAGTATTTGAATGCATTTAAATGTTGAACTGCAGGCTACTCTTTGAAGATAAAATATTACCGCCACTCAGCTATATCAAGATTGCACATCAACTAAATGAGAGTAAGACCAGTAGCGACAAAAATCTCAGAATAAAAGTTAGAAACATCGTTTTCCTTTAAGGTGAGAATTAACATCAATCCATGAGGATTCGCTGTCGAAGCAGCTCATAGATTTTTTTGCATGAAATATGAAGGTTTTAGGAAACAGGACCGCGTACACTGAGAAAATGTCTAGAAGATTAATCCATTCATGTTTGTCAATTTGACATGACACACGAATCGCAGGTAAATTTAAATATATTGTGTTTTGTATTATTCGTGGCGTGAAGGTCTGTTTCTGTACTTTAACTAAATCGTCGATTTCTTATTGAAATCTATGTATATATCTAGTTATCTTTCCTCAAATCTACAACGTAGGAATATTTTCATAGGTTTCAACTGACTCATGTAAATGTTTGAAAGTAAAATTAAAAGACAAGCCGTTAGGTGCGACCCATGAGGTCCACACGGTCAACTTCCCAGTAATATCTATATAAATATTAAAAATATTAAACACAATAATAATTATGGAAATAATACTACTTCAAATAATAAAAATGTACTTTTCATAAAAATTATTGGAATGATATGGATGGATATTAATCATAACATCTACGCGAGCGTCAATTGATTACGTAAGGATTTTGGTGCATTGGTTTGATTGATTATTCACGCGGATCAATCGGAGGGGGGACAGGTTACAAAGCAGTTTTTTCATTAAAGTTAAAACATGGCGCTGTGAAGACTATTGAAAATCTGTTCAAATTTTGCAAATATTAATAAACTTTGTTTGACTTTACAACAATATCTTAAGAATAAGAGATTTAAGGTATTATGATTCGAATGAACCCTTTTTACATGGTGACTTTGAATGATTTTTTTTTGTAATAATGAGAAAAGTTTTTGCCGGTTTCTCCACAAAAACTGATAAAATTTAATAAATTCTCCAAACATTCATTATGACGATGTGCAAATCAGGTTAAACATGATTTTTTTAATGAAAAAAACTCTACTTTTCCAAAAAAAAATTAATAAATAAAAAAAACACTTTAACGATTTTTTGTAAAATATAAAAACATCATAAAAATGATAATACGCGTCGATTGACTCCTTAATGATGGAAATATTATATTTAGCTCTCGAGATATAATGAATGACGCAAATGACCTTGAACGTTTAATGATTTTTTATTTTTTATTTATTTATTTTTTGTAATCATGTAAAAAACTTTTGCTGGTTTTTTCACAAGAACTATTTGGAGTATGTAAATTATATAAACATTGATTACTTCGGTTTAAAAATCAGGTTAAAAATTGTGAGTTTTTGAAAAAAATCTAATTTTTTGCACTTTTGCGCAAACGGCTCCAAGAATTTTTTTAAAAATTTGATAAAATCACATAAATGTTAATATGCGTCGATTGATACCATGTTCATAAAAATCATACGTTTGATTCGCGAGGTATAACGCATGACAGAAATGACCTTCAAACGGGTAAAACAGCAAACCCCCCCCCCCCGACCGAAGTTTTCCAAAAACTAATCAGCTCTTAAGATTGCAAAGACGCTTCGATTGACACCTCAACGAAGTTGATACGACTTTGTTTACGTGAGTTATGGTCGTAGAAAAAAGTGTACATGAACGTACATACACACACACATACATCTCCCTTTCTAAAAACACTTTATATATACTCTATAGACCTCAAAACGTAAAGAAATGTTGAAAATTTCAATTTCGATTTTCGAGGCGATTACAAGAACTTCCCATATACTGGGAGGTTAATAATATCATATCATGGAATATCGAGGAATATTAAGGAATCACCAAACTCACTGGTTTTCTTGTTTGTTTCAAGTTTTATCAGGATACCTTAATATTTGCCATCAAAATTTGCATATAAGTAGTACATATTTTTGTTTTAATTTATTTTCCCCACATATGTTATGATACTGCTTATATGTATCTAGAAGCCAAATGACGATGACAAGTAGTCTCTTTAACAAGTGAATAGATATTGAGAAGGAAAGTGTTTTACGGAGAACGTGATGAAGCGGAATGTGTGATTGAAGCTCAATAGGTACCTATTCTGCGGTTAATGAAAACATTATTGATGCTGTGACGCGTGGTTTTAGAACTGTTTCATGAAGAAATTTTCTTTTTAAATTACTTTATGGGTTCATAAATTGAAACTTGTCGATTGTCATAGTGGTTGGTACTAAAATAACATGATGCCACTTAAAAACCATCTATTGTTGATTTCCAGTTGGTTGAAATATAAGAATATTATGTGTTCATACATTTGAATGTAAAGTAGATACTTTGTACTAGTGTTTCGGTAAAAATCTTTGAATTATTGATTGACAAGGGCGTAAATGACTGCTGCAACGAATATTTGACACTAATATAGTTTAAACAATAAGTGTTGTAATAATATTTCTTCACGAAAGTGAAAGCCTGCCTTTTGAATGTCGCCAATTTTTTAGCCAATCAATGGGCATATCCAAGAATATCGCATGCCTTTTCGTAATGTGTGACATGCAAGCCTATAAAATTTAATAATAATTACTACCAAATTAAATGTTAAGTGTTTCAACATCCATTCTAGGAAGCAGAAAAGAAACCTAGCAAAGTTGCTGACGTTTCTTTTCATATCCACTAGAATGATTAATACACTGTTGTTTACGAAGCTTAAAATAAGATCCTAACTATTGCTTGCCCTATACTGCTTAGATATCGATAGGCTTCTGACAATTTATACCACAGCTAATGCTAAAAGGAGTCTATATGCCACGATTTTTTGTGACATTCGTTGGCAACCTTTGCTCAAGAAACGGATTAACAATGCTTTATTTTGACTCATCGAGAAAACAAACAATCAGGCTAAATCATTTCAAAAATTGATTTTGAAATTTTATTTTTCACGAAGCAACTTTACTCCAGGAAGTATGATAACGCTTTAGTTGTTCGACCTATATTTGTTTTGAATCAGGGCGTCGATTTTAATCGTTTTTTTACGTCAAATTTTGGTTACTTTAAAGTCAGAAAATTTTATTCCGATTTTGAATTTGATATTTGATGCTTCTTGAAAAACAGTAACAAATTCTCGGTAATAATTTACAAGTTCTCTGAAGCGCAGAATATTTTGATACACACATATGTACTAGCCAACATTAATAATCAAGGCTATGCAGAAAATTTCTAGACTTCATTTTAAACCAAGGATAAAATAAACACGATTTTGGAAAAAAATTAACTAATTTAATTTAATTGCAAAATTTGAGCAATGTTTATTAAAGCAGGTTCTAAAGACGAAGTAGAATAAATTGTTTAAAAAACTACTCGATGTCTGACGAGTTTAGACAAATTAATTTTGTGTCGCTACACAATCAAATGTGTAAGTAAACATAGAAGTTCCACCTTAAAGGGTTTACCCTCTTTGTAATTTTCAAAAGCCGATTTTTTTTGCATTTTTGGAGAGTATATATTCACAGAAATATCATAATAAAACTTATAAAATCGGAGCAGATCAACTGTCTATTTGGGCAACTTTTACTTTGTCACCCGAGCGGGATTTTTCGAAACAACGCTTTTCGACGCCGCGTTGATGAAATCTCGGGAACTACTGAACCAATTTTCACCAAATTTTTACCAGACATTTTTTTATGACTACAGCTATAGCGCGAATAGAGGGTGTTTCAAAATTTTGATTTGAAATATTTTTTTGGCCAAAAAAGGTACAAAAATGTATGTTTTTAGTAATTTTTCGAAAAATGTCCGCCATTTTCTCAATTTTGCATAAATCAAAAACGCTTTATTCGCGCTATAGCTATTAACATACTGAGCCTAAAACTATTTGATTTTTATGTTTCAGTTGTTTCGATATTTTTTCAACCTTCATTTTCATTGATAAAAACTCACAACAATGTATAAAAAAATATTTTTTGTGTATTACGAGAGGGAATTTTTTGAGTTTAACTCTTTCTTATCAATATATAAAATTTAAACCTATCGAAAAAATTATTGAAAATAACCCGTTTTTACACTGCTAAAAGTAGACCCTTAAATTCACAAGTTTCCGAATCAAATAAGTATATGTTCAAAGCAAACAATCTAGTAATTTAATTTTCGTGTAAAATTCACCCATTTGCTAATTAAATAAACATTTATTTAATGCGGAAAATTGCCTTTTTTAGGCAAACATGCTTTATTTAGACATTTTAAATGAAAATTAGAAAACATTTCATTGAAAAACAATCACATATCCAAAACATACACAAAATAATATCATACCAAACATTAAATTAGACACAATCGTTTCGAAGAGGAATGAATTATTATCGAAGAGGAATGAATTAATATAGATCAAATCTTTCACACACTGTTTCGATGAACATCATATTGGTCTTGATGTGTAACTACCTTTGTTTATTTAAATGTTCCTAATTTTCTATTAGTATGCACGTTTAATTTTGAATAGGACGAAAAAAAATTGTTTACAATTCAGTATTATTAAAATCCATCGTAAGTTATCACTTAGTGGCGATATTTATTTTATTTAACTATTTTGTAGTACAAGTTAGTGTCAGGCTAGTTGTCAAAACACAGTCTAAGGATATGAGAGCTTCAAGAATAATATGTGTGCTGACTTCATTGAAAATATCTAGTTTATTACATTTGAGTGTTGAAATGAACCTATTCTGGATTCCCAACAATTTATACTTTTAAAAATCCTTAATTATCAAAAATATGTTTTTCAAATAAATTCATTTGAGTTGCAAAATGAATTTCCAATCATGACAAAAAGGTTTGTTTACTATAATCGATAGAAACACCCAGCAAAAAAATATTTGGGACAAGCCTGTGTTTAAAACTATACCAAATGATCGTCATCCTTCCTCCGTCGTACGCATTTCTCAGAAAAGAAAAGTTAAATGCATGAACGATCTAGAAGACAATTTTAAGTCGCATTAAGTCGCTTGAGTATTTTTTAACCTTGATAAAATGTTCAGTTACAGACTGGCCTAAATGCAATTCGTCACACCCGAATTACGTCGGATCAAAAGGGGTAGATACTCCCAGATAGATAGATGCCTACTCAAGTATGCACCGCACTCACATGTACAGTGGCAGTAACCACCCAATGTACCTGTAAGACTTTTCCACCGGTCGCAAACAAACAGTAACGGCGATGCCGTCAAAGCTGGTGTTTATGTCCCAAAGCGGCGACTAATTCAAATCGGAAATGAGTGTGCGGCGACAGGAAAAAATTGTTATGTTGCCGTTGCCTCGGTCATACTTGGCTAGATACGAAAATTGCACCCTCTTGCATTTTTATCCCAACAGCAATATTCCCATATCCTGTTCGGTTGTGAAAATGCCAAAGGCAAAGTAATGGGAACCAGGCAAAAAACAATATCCTCTTGCAACCCCAGGCTTATCTAACTAGCCGGACAATTAACGAAATACTGAACAAAAACACTTACTGAGTCAATTAATCCACCCCTGCATTGTATTTGCACTTCCGCATTAGATCAGCCAGCAATTGCTGATAGGATGTCGCATTTGCGTCACATATGTTGTGCCAGGACAATACTCCATGTACTTGGCATGGTCAGTAATGATTTGTGGACGATACCTGTCCTGGTCTTGGTATATTACCATTGTCCTTGGTAGATTTGTTCCTAATAATTATTTTTTCGGAGTGGCTAAGAGACGAAGTGGGATCGATTTATTTGGTGGCTC
Organism: Oxycera nigricornis; assembly: GCA_963942545.1. Lineage (NCBI taxonomy): Eukaryota > Metazoa > Arthropoda > Insecta > Diptera > Stratiomyidae > Oxycera > Oxycera nigricornis. Next base: position 102,451,906 of record OZ012659.1, read on the forward strand.
TGCTATATCTTTGAGTAAAATGTAACTATTGCTCAAATTTTATATACAAAAGGAAATTTTACCTAGTGTTGTCGTGCTTGTGAAAATACAAGCACGACAACATGCTTGTGAAAATACACAAGATATTATCGCTTTTTCAACGATTTTTTTATCTTCTGCCTTGAAAATAAGAAAACGTTTCCTGAAGAACAATCGAACCATTTTCCAAACTGATTTTCAAATAGTTTAACATTTTCTCTAGGGAAATATATATGCAACTCGTTTGGAAAATTCAATCTAATAAACTCGACAGACAACACTTTCTCCAGATACTTAGATTGCCAGATAGGCTCTGATCATCCCTTCGAATGTCGCCTGAATTTAATGCACCAAAAGACCCTCGAACAGGTGCACAACGACAAATCGTCGATGTGCATGTTCACTTTTTGGAAGGTGTCTCGTTAATTGTCTTCCACTCGAAATATGCGTTTGCCGATGTGCTTTTCCTACTGCTTCTTACCTACTCAAACAGTTCTTGCTGTCGTAGTGATGATGTTAGATATCGGGTAGATATCAAACGACTAGCTCCCTAATTTCCCCCAATTCCCGAGCTGTCTAGCTGCCGGTCTATGCGTGGCGGTAACAAAACACAGGAAATGATAAAGTCCTTTTTAGCCTGGTGTTTTACGTTGCGTTTCCCTGCAAGCCTAAGCGCATACTGAGAAGCCACTTCCTTGGCATATCCTTGATCGTATTGTAATTTGAGGTGATAATGGACACAAGAAGTGTCATGTCAGCTTTCTGACAACCTTACATTGCACATTAAGGTAGGAAGCTGCTGATTTTACTCAATGATGAGTGGTATGGTAGAATGATGAAGTGGTGACAATGACTGTGATGATGATACCGACGTTAATGATTTTTATTCATTATTTGTGGTGAGCTTAAGAAGAATCTGGGTGGCATTTTGACATTTCCTGCCGGTAGCAAAGTGTTTTCAAAAAGCTGATAGAATCGTGCAGAGTTTAAGGAAGGAAACTTATCCACTTTGAACTAAGATATGTTGAGAGATATTATACTAGTGATAACGGTTGAATCTTGACTATGCATGCAATGATTCTGTTGATGAAAAGTGCGGTTGATATGTTTTTAATGAATACCAACTCTGGAAAGCTACTTCCTTTTCTTTTTCGATCATTATCACATTCGATATCTCCATAGATTTCTAATGACTTTATGTTTGTGTCTTATTATGAAATATAATTGCAATAAATCTAAATAGCGGTTAAGGTTTCATGAAGCGGATATCTCCTTATTTAAATACATCCTTCATTTGCATGCCTTTGTCGGTATGCCATCACATTTCGTATAATTTTTCTAGTAGTACAAAAATAGTGACAGTGAAAAAGCTAAAAAAATCATAAGATAAATATTAGAAAAATTACTCAATGCATTTTACAAATAATGGTTTTTAGGCACAACAATGTTGAAATATTTAATTATAGGAGTTTGATCATAGAACTGATCGTGCAATATCTACTCTAGATGTGGCGAAAATGGTCTTCATTATATATTCCATAGTTTCCATAGTTATAAGTAGTTTCATGTCCGATAGTGAAGGTTTTTGTTGCGGTTATCAAAAATGCATTTTCTAGTAAATCATTTAGCCAAAATTCTATCTATATTGGTGCGTAATCATCATATTCACCCAAAATGTGACGTAAAAAAAGAAATGCAGTAACACCATATTGATCAACTCTGTCATAGAAATATGGTATAGTTTAATGTACTACTTTATGCTATCCTCCAATCTTTTTTCAATGATATATGATCACATATTTGTTAAGAGATTTAATCATATTTCTATGGTCGTGTAATGCGTGCTTGAGGAGTGTCTATCAAAGCAATATTCTTAGTCAGTACAGTGTAGACCAGTGGTAGCAGATAAAAAACTTTCACATTAGATTCAAGGGTTTTCCCAACAGTTAGTGAGAAAATAACAGAAGCATGGTTTGAGGGTTTTATTTAGCAAATTTCGAAAAAAATGTTTTCGACGTTAAAAATCACAGCTGCATTATTTTTTAGAGAATTTAACAAAAAAAAATTATATCTGACAAAAACAAAACACTGAAATGAAGCCAAACCGGTATGAATAATGAAAAATAGTATCTGTAAAAAACACGCAGCTGTAATTTACTGAGCAGCTTACTTCTAACGGTTTGCAGTATATTATTCCATCTTCATTTATTTATGCATTTTTCTTTCAAAAACCTCATAATTTGGACCAAAAGTGATGAAACCGCTTTTTTAAGGGATATGTGAGATTTTTAAACATGAAAATTAATATTAGTAATTGATTTCATCTTCACAAAATACTACGAATGTTTGTTTTTCTAAAACGGAAACTTCCTTTTAATTTTTTGTATACTTATTTTGATTCGCGAATCAAAATAAATATACACAAAATTAAAATTAAATTTTCGTTTTAAAATAACAAACACATGAAAATTAAATGAATCTAGGATTTTATCGCATGAACTATCTGGTAACAATGGTGTGGAGCATGCTTAGATTTTTTTTTATAGCAAAAATCAACAAAATTCAGCGTAATTATTAGAGTTGATATTTAACTACAAAATAGAACCTATCATATATTCAAAATAAATAACCATATAATATTTTAGTAAATAATTATAAAGTGTAATATGTTACATTAAACATTAGCCGCTTATACACGTACCTTCCAAATATTTCTGCTATATTACATGCCTTAAACGGTAAAGGAAATTTGAACAAATGAAGCGTTAAAATGATATCTTTGAACTATGGAATGCAGAATTAGCTAGTATACACATAATTTTCATTTGCTACAAAATTAATACCGTCCTGCAAGTTAGTCTAGCTTAGTGTTTGACTCTTTCTAAACATTGATGTTTTATTTAAGGGGTTCAAATCTTCAACTATCATTTTATTTATCAATTTGAAATATCTTAAATCAGTCGAAATAACATATTAAACTACGATTTTTGATTTTAAAGGTTAGGATGTCTCGAAAACGAAAAAAAACACCATAATTAGAATTTTTCCTCGCTGGAACATGGACCGTATGGAGTTCACATCCGAAAGCGATTTTTGATTAATTTTTATCAGCCATAAATAATCTCAAATACTTATGAATTGAATATTTGTTAAGTTTCATTAGTTGAGCTTTAGGTAACACGTCTAAGCGATACTTACATTTAGGCATTAAACGAAAAGAATATTCAACGTATAAAGTGAAAATCAGATAAGTTTTTCAAAATATCGACAGTACTAGAATATTGTTAAGTACCATCAATCGTTCGTTGGTTTCTTCGTCTATTAATTTTAAATACATTCGCCACTGTATCGTCTGATATGTTTTTTAATGGCAGTATACCATTGTTAGACATTAAAATGAAAGGTTTTCGCCAAATCTCCAGGAATCAAAATTTCATTTTGATTGATAGAACTACAACTTCAAGACAGAAATTCAACATTAAACAGGAAGAAAGTCAAATATGTTTCAGAAAAAAGCGACATTAATTTTTGACGATTATAACCCAAGAAATTTTTATTCGCACGAAAGTTTGCATCTTGCTACCGGAAAGTGATTACCAAATCAATCATTTTCAACTTTTTGCAAATTACAAATAACATCAAATCTTGTAAATTGTTGTTGATGAAAATCGAATCCGATTAATGACCGCCCCATGGCAAGTACTTGGCCAAAATATGGAATCACCTATCGCCAATTTTAGGTTTGGCGCAGTACAAAAGAAAAACATAAAAAGCTTTTAGCGACGCAGGCATATCATTCACGTTGATTAAATCCACATCGGAAATTCGGTAGCCCTTTGCAAAATTGTATCCTCAAGCTGAGGATCCTTCATTATTGATGTTTCCATCGAGGCGATCTTCACGCAGTTTGCGATTATCGAGAGATTGGCAAAAACCAATTTGCCTGAGATCATAAAAAATAAGACTTTTTGACCTAACAGAAGGATTTGTATAGGGCTGCCATATTGTGGTTCTAATTCATGCGTAGATAAAATCTGTAAACATCACAAGAAGCATAGATGCAATTCAGATGTAAAATGAAATTTTTTCTAGAATGAATTCCGATTCAATAAAGTTAATAGAAAAATTTAAATTGTGTGTAGTATTAAAAAAAATAGTTTATAAAATGCTCACCCTGTTGGCAACCTAAGTTAGATTTTTAAGAAATTTTGTTCTTTGTAAAACTGCTTGGAGGGCTAACAAAATGTATACTTGCTGCGAGGTCATAGCACGCATCAGGAGGTGCGCCATCACCAAACTTGTGTCTTGCATTCCTTCTCAGTCGATTTATTTCATGACAGGCAACGTGGACAACTTCTGAAATCGGTTAACCAGCCCCTAAGGGTTCAATTAAAAATTTTGATGGAATTTATCTGGCTGAGCCACGTTGCACGTGTTCAACGTTCAAACCATTTATTTAATACCGCGAAATTAAAGGTGAGTAAGAAGATGGACGGACTGAAGCATTTCTATATGTAATGTAAATTTTTGATGAGCACGAGCATTTTGACATAGTTTTGGTACATACAAAATTTAATATTTTTATTCATTTTTGCATGCGGTTTCTCAAAGACGAAAATGAAAATTAGCCTTGTATGGATTATTAAATAACGGAATGAGTTGAAATCGGATTAAACTGCATTTAAGAAACCACTGAAAAATAGTGAAACTCCTGGTTATAAGAAGCTCTTAAAACTAAGCTTCCATATGGATCGATAGACTAAATTCTTTTCAGTAGATTTTGTCCAAAAACTATAAATAAATATACATTCAATGAAATCGTCTTAGGTTGAAATTTCTTCTTTTGCCGAAAGACGATCAGCAAAGATGATCATTTTGCGGAATTTTCTGATTTTATTGTTACTAAGTTGATAGCCTCTGAAATATGGCTTTGGTCGAGCGAGCGGATTATCGTGGAGCGATCAGATAAGGCATAAATGTAAAACAGCCGATGAATGACTAAGAACGCTCGTGAAGTGAGAGGCGAAAATAAGAGAACCAAAATACAGGCATATGTAGATAAAACTATAATTCTATGTAAGGCCATTTGATGAAGATTAGCCTTATACCACCAGTATGCCGGATATTCCTGTTTTGTGTAAGAAATTAATTCAACATTATATATAACTGAAGACTATTGGTTGTCGGGTCTTTGCGTAAGTCGAGCTTATGAGTGTCTACGACCTCATGGCTAAAGCCAAAAAGCTAATCCGTTCGAGCCGTAAATTACAAGTTTTTAGCTTTGCGGTCTGATAAGCTGAGAGATTTATGGGGAGATTTTCGAATGAATGACAGATTCTTGTTGTGTTTTGTACGTGTTTTACCTTCGACGCACTGTATCTACAGTACAGTGTTTCTTAGGAAAATTCAATATTAAATGATAAGCTTTTCATAATCTGAGGGCTTAAGCCTTAAACCGTCTTAACCGCGCGCTTTTTAAGTAGTATTTTGTTCTGACCAAGTGTTTATTGCAAAGAAGCAAAAAATTGGGAGCTTTGATTCGTGTTGATTAATTTTTTTCGGGCAAAACAACATTTAATGGTGCGAAAACGATTTCGAGTTGAGATTTAAAAGTAAATAGATAAGAACCGAACATCGATACTGTTAATGTTAGAGCGCTTTAGAAAAATTCAATGCCATTAGTGTTATGCTCAAATTAAAGTCATATAATGCCTCAGACGATTTCTTAGATGCGTCTATTATTGATTTTCACACTGCATCCTAAATAAAATGGAGGCAAGAATGGCTTTGAATATTTAGCGGGAAATAACCAGAGACTGGAAAATTCGCATAGATAGTTTATTAAATCATTGGAACAGTTGTCAAAAGATTACAAAAAATGCTAATGGCCCTCTTTTCTTACAATGGGAATCAGGGAGCACATGAGAATAGAGCGATCGGTTTTCCTGTTGTACTACATATACATATAACTAAATTTCCACACAAAGTGCTATTTTAGAAGCTTCACGCAATCAGCGAACTTTTTGTACACAATATTCCTATTTGAACGTTTAAAAAATTATGCAAATTTCAACGATAATTATTTCAAATCGCCCTGAACCATGGATCAAAACATGGTTGAAGTTGTGTAATTCTACTTAAATTCCAAAGGAATTAGTGACATCCGAAAATTAACATAGCATGTCACAGTCAAACACCAACACTTGTACATAGTGTCTCATTGAATCAGTGGAATAGTTAACACCATTTATGAAGATCGCACTCCACAAAATCATGGCGACAAAACCAATACGTAGAAGAAGATCGGATCAAAAGCTTTTTGTCCACAAAATATCTTTTTTTCCATATTGGGTGTAGCTCGAAACCAAAACTGTGTTCGGGTCTTTGCTGCCTAAATCAATGCCAATAAAACAATCAAAATCAATATAATCATAACTTGGCGACCGGTTACCGCGTCTAATTGCAGCTGATTGATAAACTATTTAGAAAACAATAATTCGTGTTAAGGCGTTTCGACTCTGATTTTGCTTAAGGCTTTGTGATTTGTTCAAAAAAATAGAAGCAGAAACATTGAGCGAAGAATCGTCATTGTTATCTACGAATCGTTTTATAATCTTTGAGATTCTTTTGATAATTTGATAGGTTTCGAATTAATTAAAACAAATATGATTGGGCTAAATTAAGCTCAGATTTTCGTAAAGCTGATTTCACACAGTATTAACTGGAGGGAATCTAGGTTGCTAAGTTAAGAAGAAGATTAATTCAGATTTAGATGGAATCGATAACTTTGAAATGTAGCCAAGTTGGGTGAATATAATTGTGCCAGTGAAGTGTTGTGTAAGCGTTAGATGTAATTATTTGCTGACACGTATCAAAGCGATGTGCTCAGGGAGCTAGTGTGTCATTAAAGGTAGATTCGATTCGATTCTAAGAGCGTTACAATCATTTTGCTTATTTTTGCCAATTCGATTTTCAAAATAATGCTGGCAAAGAGGATTTAGCTAGCTAATATTTATTAGTTTATTAAAAGAAAGCAGTTGCGACAGTCAAAGCTATAAATGGAGTAATTTTCTACCATTTTCGTGTTAATAGATAATCACAATTAATTAAAGACAATATTCGCGGCATCAATTAATTCTACCATGTAAATTTTGAACACTGGTAATTTAGTATAAGTTTGATAAAGAACCTATTCAGCACCATTGAGTTGTAAAATTGATGTCTCGAGGATGTTTTTGCTTAAACTAGCCTCGAATCTATCCAAGGATTAAGCTTGAACCTATCTTAATTTTTGTAACGAACTTGGTTGCCATTCATATCGCTTCTAAATCAATTTGAACGAAGTCCCACAAAAAACATTCTCGAAATTTATTAACTATGTTATTATCTTTGTTTAGCGAAAAATGAAAATTCGCAAAAATAACATTAAAAAAACAATTGCATAATTTACTTCAGATTCGTATGAGATTAATTAAAATTGATTGAAATAAACGGAAAATCAATTTATTTTTATAGTATGCGTGATTTTTAATTGAAAGTATGACGTTCCAAAAACCTAGCCTTGGAAAATTGATGAGAGAAAGGCCAGAGCCTAAGTCATGAAGCCGATGTTTAAAAATATGGTTATATGTGATCAAATTGCTTGCAAGTGATTTGTGCCCACAGCAAGACGTTTCATAATTGAGTATAGTATATAAGAAATCTACAAATTATTAAATATTCTAACCCATATTAATCACCTCAGTGTTTCTCTCCCGAATCTCTGTGGTACCTACTTCGGTCTTCTAATTTAAAATTCAATAAAAATATTTGTAAGTAAACAATGTATCGTTATATGAACTTGGTATCTTGTATTCTCAATTATGTCTATTTATTAACATAATGTACCTGCTCTAAATCACGTAATTTTGAAATAAATTTTCTTTCAATGAAGCGTATTCTGACCTTAATAGCTAAACTTTCAACTCCCTCTGCTAAATATTTTCATCCAATAATGCACAATCAATCCCAAAAAATAAATGGAATATTTTTAGTGTACCTAACATATTAAAAATTTTATTGTTTCAACATTCCAATTATTATCTGCAAATATTTAATGTTTATAATTTATAAATTCAATAAAAAGTTGAATTTCATTGTTGAGGAATTCTAGGAAGAAGCTTTGTTTCAGAACCACAAATGCAAAGCAAAGTAAAAAGTTCATTGAAAGGCATTTTGAGATAAGCTCAGTTCATTTTCTAAGCATCATTTGGTTTTCACCTAGGATGAGGGTATCAACACTTTTGGTCTCGAAAAATGTACTATCACCCACTAATAAGTGGGTATTTGATAGACCAACGTTCTTATCAACGAACCAACAATCCTATCAACATGTTGTCTTTTCAAATTTTAAAGTACGTTCCGTTCCAATTCATTACTGTAACTACATTTCATTACACTACAGTAGCATAAGTCCAAGCCCAATATCATACAGATCCATTAAATTCATGAGTGCACACCATAAGACATATCACCGAAATTAAACATTGCTAATGTTGCGTTTGGAGTGCTCCAAACTTCAAAGTTATTGCATCGCCTCACGTTCCCGAGGGATATGAACGGCTTATCATAAAAGACCTCATATATCCTGCTGACGATGACATAAAGTGTTTTTACTGTCCGCGCGGTCTGTCAAATCATCAATCACTTGTTTCGAAAAATTGTCATTAACTGTCGCAAAAATGAAATCATGTTTCAACATTCCCATCAAATAAAAATCCAGACGTGTTATTGCCCTCCTGCCATATTGGTCCCCAATACCGTCCGCTTCCTTTAATATCCAAGTGACCATCTCAGGTACATCAAACTGTTCAGTCGAAAAATGCAGACTATAATCGATCGATCAGTACAAATCGCACTATCCCTGATGATCCATTCGCGATCCTCATTTTCATGCAATACATCATATATGCGCGAACAGCAAGCAAACATGCAGTAAGTATGTAAGCATGTATGCTGATGGTCCTTTTGGTGGTACTGAGGTGGAGCTGAGTTGCTGCGGTCACCAAAAATCCAACCTCATCTTTGGTCGTCCCAAATCGATCGATGATGCTTGAGCAAAATTTAAGTCAATTCTAGTTTTTGCGATTAAAACAGTAGTGGTAGCAGTTGCTACTTGGTTTTTCATGTTACTTTATTATTCGACGAGGTAAGATCGATTCTTAAGACTATGATACATGATGAAATGAGTTTGAAATATAAATACGGGATTGTAAAATTTTCCATTCAATCGAACGAATGCTTTATCCAAAGCTTCAACGACGTTGAATTGAATTATATAAAAGAATCACGTACTGGCATATTTTGGTTGTACTTGTACTCGATTATGCAATAACTGAAGAAAGCTATTAGGCATTTTTTCAAAAGTCTTTATGCACTGAAATTTTTACTTCTAACATACTTTCTGTTCATACTCAATTGGAAGCACTTTATTCGTCTATCTTTTTTATTTCAAGTTCTTGCAATGTGCAACCACATGTATAGGCAGCCTTAGTGCCAAACCGAATAAATATACTGTCCACCATTGATATATGTGGTGTGTCTGCTGGTTAATCTCTTTGCAGATCGACTTTTTGCTCCTGAATTCGGTAGATGATCGTCAGATCCTTTTTGGTACACAACACCAACTCCGTCGGATGGGGGCTCTCTTCAGTTTGGATTTAAATGCTGCTGCATTTAAAGTTGATTTTTTGATTAAATTTCAGTTAAGGTTTTGCAATAAGCCGCTAACACGTATTGCAACAACAACAAAAACACCAACAAGCTACATACCAAAGCGTCATACGAGTATGAAATGTTAAGGTGGACATTAGTGATTACTGCTTTTGGAGGTTGAAAGACGACGGTTTAGAGAATTTTCAATGATGGGAGGCAATTTTTGGACGTTTGTTGAGGCATTAATAAAAAAGTGGCCTGCGATTGACTTTTAACTGTGTTTTAATGATAGGCTGGGTTTATAACTTCTGCTTCTAAAAGCATTGCGAGATGGATGAAGGGTAATTCTGTTTCCTTAAACAGTATCTTAGGCAGTGACGTAACAAAACGACTGTCTTGTGGACTGGTTAGCATACTATAAGATATCTAAAGTAATTGTTATAGAAGACACCATATTGCATACTGATGGTCTAGCCAAAACTACCACAGAAATAGGAGATAATGAAAGAAGGGGGCTGGTATCTCATTAGCGTGACTAACCGCTGCGATACATGGAGCTCGTCTCTAGTATCCATGTTTCACTTCGCCGCTGGTGAAGTCTTACCTCACTTGATAACTGTTTTTTTGGATGTTACATGGCTTGAGGTTCTTACCGATCGGTGGCTGAATCTGCCATCAATGGAAATTTTGGCGATCATGATGAGTGTCACATCCCGGGCGAATATTGAGAAGTCTGGATACGATCGGCAAGTGCAAGGTACCTACAGGTTATCGATAATAACTAAAATTATTGCTTGGTTGAATCCTGATGGGCAGATTGTGGCTTCTGTTGCAGACGCTGAAAAGTAGAACAATTATTTTGCAGAAAGAGTGCATTGGTATCATAATAATTTACTTGATTGCGTCAAATGCTAATTTTAAATGTATTTACAATTAATTCAAATTAGAAAATAATCCCGAAATTTGTCTTAAAGTTCCACATGTTTTGAACCATTTTGTTTTTCTTAATGACTTGAATCATTTGTTACGACGATTGAATCAAATAGTCCATAATTTATTTACATCGTCTTTATTTAAAAAAATATCCTTGTAAACAAATTATGATCTAATTGGTTTGTTCGTCGAAAAAAATAACAGATATCGAATTGTTTAAATTTAGAAGAAGAAAAAATTCAAACACTTACACTTATTCAATAGTTCCAGCTGAAAGTTAATTTTTGGCAATAATTTACATGTATTCATATTAATGCTGGAAAACCAAATCTTCAATTTAGTTCACTTTGAAATTTCACAGAGGATATCTTACTTTAGAAAATCGTTGAAAGTATATACTAAGAAATTTAACCATGATCAGAAATTGCCTCAATTTAGTCATCAATAGTGAGGCTTTGTCAAAGTGAGGCTTTAATTCGAGTTTTTTAAATTCTATTGCAAATAATATTTTTATTAACTTTATATATAATTTTCGACTTTAGATCAAGTGTACACATTGTGTATGAATTTCAAGTCGATATCTCATGTCGTTTCAAAATTGGGAGCTCGTTACAGATGTTCAAACACAGTTGCCACAACACTAAGGTCCCGTCACGCTCTGAGGTGGGAAATTCTAAAAATGAACTGCAGTTCCTAAATCTCAATCTTTAAATCACATTCTTTTCTTCTCAAAGACAAGTTTTTAATAGGGAATCGCTGTAGTATGCAGGTAACTTGGCTGTATTTTGAAAGCGTTTTATATAACTCTACTTTGTATGCTTTAGATGTCGCAATCGAATTTTTTATAAGTAAAATCAAAGCTGAGGACGACAAATTATAAAGTTTCGTTCGAGACAAAACTGAATTTTTAGGAATCATCAGCCTAAACTTATGCAACTTGTCTTGTTGTCTAGTGCAACGACATGAAATCAAGGATTTATAGATATATCCTTTTCCTGTAGATACATTAACTATTCTTTACAAAATGAAAACTTTCGCAGGTGATTGAAACCACTCATTTGAATTTGGTATTTTTTGGAAATTTTTTAGCCAATTCCTCCAGAACATCTTTTCGAATCAAAACCGAGACCCGAAAATACAACTACATATTATTATAAAGACCATAAACCCATTGGTGAACAAAGTCTTCACAAATAGATAACCAATCATTTCAATTATAGTGACCTTCACCGCGTAGAGATCATTTCTGATTGCTTTTATGAACGTCGTGCCAGAACGATGCGCTAAAGGGGTTGAGGGGTGTGCGCATAACGTGAGCATTGTTCTACTCATAGTATAAGGCTGAACAATTAAGTCCTCCACTTATACCGAACACGTCATAAGTGTCCTCGACACTTCAGTGTGCCACTTTAACCATTGCTCTATTCCAGAGTATCTAACGAATGATTTTCCGCTCTAAATCTTGCATAACCTAATCATCATCGATATGTTGCACTCTTTGGTAGGTATGTAGCTGAAGTTTAAAACAGGAGTAGATTTGCTGCGTAAAATGAGAAGATATTTGGGAGGTTTGCTTTCGATTTGGTTGCATTCAATTGAAGTTGAAGGTGTACGTACAGTAGATTCAAAGAGATCAAATTTTTGTGCTTATCAACCATGCTAAAGACTGCTCGAAAAAGATACTATCTTTTTCCTTGTTTGAAATCAAAAAGGAACATGAAGACGTCGGCCGTTATTCCCTGTGACACTATTTAAAGTCGAAAGTCGCTTTCTTTATACAAACTAGAAACTGTGGCAGAAGATAAACACCAGCAAACGACGCAAGTCATTTCGTCGGACGTGCACGTCGAAGCATCAAAACAGATATAAAAGCGCCTTAAATGAACACAAATTATAACTTTTGCTCAGCGGTGTCTTCGAATCATATCGAAGCATCTCAGTGCACAGTATCAGATTGACACATATTTTTGCAGATCGTATATCAGACTCAATTAGATGTATTCGTGATTCTACTTAACATCGATTGACCTCACAGATTATTCCTAGATCTTTTGCTGCCGTGACGTAAATTATGCTCCACTAACACTCAATTTCTAAGCCAAACGCAAGAACGCCAGCAACAACTACGGCAAAACAAAACGAATATCTGTTGAATATCATCTGTTTCTCGGGTGTATCTGACGACAGACGCCAAACGACTTTCAGAGATGCTTCTTGGATTGACGACGAAGAAAATGTTGCTGATGCGAGGAATGCCCATCTCTGCACTTCGCGCCCATCGGCTGATTGTTTTCAACATTTTATCCTCTACTCACTCATTCTGAAGACATTTATGGCATTTTTGGGATTTTATTATGCAAATTCAATATCAAAAGCTGAATCGCCCGCGAGCCAGAAAAGCGCACGCCAAAAAATAACGATTCCGTACTTTTCCTTATCACTCACTCAGCACAAGCTTCATTTTGATATACCACAAAAAATGAAATTTGCAGATATTTTTGTTCTTTGTGGTAGTAGTCGACATTATAGATAAATGTATTTCGTTTGAAATAGCTCGCATTCATGCGGACAGCACAGTTGGAATTATTCCGAATATTCGGGATAGAATCTGAAACGCTTTTTGACGCTGGTGCGCTACGAGACAACGATTGCATATGAACGAAACGAAATGTATCTATAGCATGTGTCGTGGAAAGCTTAATTAAACAACACCCGGACTAAATTGAAGATTAGTTAAAAAGAGATTCCATTCAATCATTCCAGATTGTAAGTGCGTTGCGCGGCATGAGACGTGCGTTATTCATTGGTTTTATATTGGTATGACTTTGATTGGAATATTATTACATTTTTCGAATACATATCATTGGTTAAATGAATTTTAACGAGACTTCACGGGCTATTGCAGACGTGCAACAATAATTATAGTTATGTTTATGGTGTTGACTTGAAAACCTTAAGCTTTTGATTGTGAATATTGGTGATAGTTACCAAAAATTATCCACTGGCTTCGTAAAATCCGAAATTATCTATTTAGTCTTTGAGCGCTACAATCCTTCATAATTTGAAAGCGTTAATTGCAGATTTTTCGATTTCGAACTTTTATTGCTAGTCCATGAGTAGGGGTCAAGTCATTCGGTTCAAGTGTTCCCACTTAGCAATTCAAATTGCTATAACATAAAAACGGTTAAAAATTTTCAAACAATTTTCCCACTTTTACTTAAACCCTTTTTACACCGCCACGAAACTACATAGTTTTCGCTCCAGTCGTGATTTAGACCATAATCTGGTTCAAAACTACATGTTTTGGACAAAATCACAGATCAAAACAAGGTTGTAGTTGATGTTGCAATATGCAATAGATGTTGCTAATTGAATTCACCACACATTTTGGCACAATAGACTTAGAAAATGTCTTGTTCTTAACAAGAGTTTTTTCACTGCAGGAAAAATGAATTGAATTCAAACAGGCGTGCTTGAAAATATTTTTATCGACATTTCCATTGGTTATCAAGAGGAACAATGACAATCCTGAGATTATCTTTATTCATTTATCTTGAAACCGTAACTGCTGAAAATGTGTATCTGACAAACGAAACCCTCTTAGTGTATAGATCATATCGAATAGGGTCAATCGTAAATACGATGAGGTGTAGACGAGCTATTACAGGGTTCTTTATCCTTTGAATAAAAAATATAATATCAAACGTATCTCTTTTAAATTTCTCACAAATTGAAAACAAATCAATTTCATCAACTTGCGTTCACCTAACCCATATTGCGGGTAACTGAGCCCACCACTGTTTGTGGAGTAAGTGTAAAACTGTGATTATGAAAATTGGTTTGCGTATTGTTGAACAAATCTTAAATTTACGAAATTGCAAATGTTCAGCCTTCTTTTTTTTTGATAGATGCATTCCATTTATCTTCAACAAAAATATATAGTAAGTTGAAAAATAATCATGAATTCATCAAACTAGTTGATAATAATGCTAAATCAAGTGAAAAAATTCATTTATTAAAATGTATTTATTGAATATTATATAATTCCGAATCAACTCGAACAAAATTTATCTTCAAAGTGAGAATAACGCTTATAAAATTTCATCAATCTCATTCTAGAATGTACAGCAGAGGTGTAAACAAAAACTTACCACTTATTATCCAAAAATCTGTCTACGGCAAACTTTTCCACAATATCGAAATTTATGTTTGATGTTCCCAATTTCCTTTTTTGGTAATTTTCTATGAACATAGTAACACTGTACACAATTACTTCCTTCAACTAAGTTGCCATTTCAGAGGGATTGCTTTTTGAAAACAAACTTATTACTCGATCATACCATTATAATTGAGCACAAAATAGCAGGGTTCATTAGACATTCGTAGTTGCTTGTATGTAGGTATATGCCTAAACTCAAGGATTTACGCTGATTTCGTCTGATATTTTTCAGAGAAACCAATCGGAAAAGGAACGGCATAAATGCTTCTCCACGCCGTTGACGGTGTGTTTTATTTGTCGAAAAACAAACACAAAAAAGTTTTCCCACCAGAGCTCCTTTAATAGTACCAACGAATTTACTTTATATTTTATCCTGAAAGAATCGAAAGCCAAATATTGCTTTATGTTAGCACAATATTGTCTAGAGAGAATAAAAAAACAATTTTCAGTAAAAAATAAAATGGCCCAGGTTACAATTGGTGCGGGGAACATTTAGTTAAATATTAAATTATTTGATATTTGACTGGAAAAGTATCGGAACTAGCTGTGCATTTGCAAAGAAGCTTTCCTCAGAATGCAATTACACGAGTTTTGAATTTAGTTGTCTGCAGGCCAGTACTGCCAGTTTTTTTTCTTTTCAGAACCACATTATCCTCAAATCTCATTCAAACTATTTGAAAAAAGCTGTATCGATTATATTTGCCATCATTTGGTCAGATTTGACCCGAATTGGTTTTAAAAAAAATATACATTTTAATACAAATCTTTATTATCGCCTTCAAGATAAGCCTCTTTTGAGTCAATACAAGCATGCTAACGGTTAATTCAATTTTCCATACACTTCTCATATGCCTCAGCCGGAATGGCCTTTACTTTCTCCAGCGAATTCCTCTTTAGGCCCGGGCTCCACGTCCGATTCCAAACCGATTATTATTTGGGAATGCGTAAACAATAAGAACGACGGGCGTCAGTGTCTACGTCCGATTCCAAATCTGAAATAAGAACGTGCAAGGCACTGCCGTTATCACCTGCTCCATGGTCTTCTCCTTCACTGCCTTTTAACGAATGACCAAAACGCATGCGCATACAGAAAATCGGTTTCTGAAAACCGGCCGTGGAGCCGGGTGCGATCCAATCTTATGGCGAAAGCGTGTAAATGAGCGAAAAGGAAGCGCCTTCGCTCTGATTATGAATCGTAACGTCGACCCAAGTCACCCTGAACCGGACGGGTCGTAAAACCGGCGTTCTTGATCTAATCGGACATGGAGGCAGGGTCGCCCGGTTCTCCTATAGATAACATGCAAAATAAGAAAAGGTCGCGCCGTAATGACGTTCACTCTTAAAAACAAACAAACCGAAACCAATTTGGAATCGGACGTGGAGCCTGAGCCTTAAGGTCTCAATCGATTCATTACGTGTTCCTTGGATCAGATATTTGAAATTAGGATACAGAAAAAATCGCAGAGAACCAAAGCCACCAAAAGTTCGGTGGCTGAGCTATGACTTTTGTTTTGTATTTGGGCGAAGGTTCAGTCGCAATCAGGCTGGAATGTGACAGCGCATTATTCTGGTGAAAAATCCATGAACTGTCTGCCCACAAATCTGACCGTTTACAACGAATAGCTTTACGTAGACGACTCAAAACGGCCAAGTAGTAGTCTTGGCACACCATTGGCTAAGTTGGCCCAGTTTTAACGTGATATTCATAAAGCCACACCTCGTTACTAGTAATAATGCAATTGATGAATGTCATCAGCTACATTGGTAAGAATTTTTACGGACGTTTTCCCTACTTTTTTTTTTGGAAAAAAATAAGATCTTTCGGCACGGGACCGATGGTGACGCGCTCCATACCCAAAACATCAATTACATTGTGTCGAGTCTATCTATAAGAGATATTGAGAGCCTCTGCTATCTTTCTAATGCCAACACGACGATTTTTGAGCACAATTTTCTTCGCTTTCGATGTTATCATCGGTAACAGAAGTAGATGGACGTCTCGCATGAGCCAATTCCATACGACCTCACGACTTTCACTGGAAGCTTGATGCCATCCAAATATTTGCGTTATCCTAAGAGTAGATTCTTCAAAACACTTCTACAACATTTTCAATTCCGTAGCTGTAATTATATTGGAAACACAAAATTTCAAGCAAACTCATTGTTAAATTTTTTTCCATAGGAAGAATCGGCAAACTTTTCGCGTCGTTAACAAATGGCTTCCAAACCTCCAATAATAGATATATCCCGCTCAAACTTGACACGAATGCCCAAGAAAATTGTACCAAATTTTACCCTTATACGCAAGAGGTTTAAATGAACCAGTCTGGGTCAAATTTGATCAGATGATACGTACAAAAAAAAACTAACGTCCCCAAAACGGACTTTCTTTTGAAAATAAAAAATTATTTCAGCCTTTTTGTAAGAAAAGCTTCGAGGAATATATGACCCAAGTTGGTATGCTTTAAACGTTCTATTTAATTGATTCAAGTGGAAATTGTAACTAAATATTTAATCATTCCCACTAACCAGAATAGCTTTCAAACACTTCAGAATAACCTTCATAAATTTCTCTATTTGAAATCATAATTTGCATTGTCCCGTTAAAACTGAGTGAAATCATGGCAAACTTCTCGCGAAATTTTCGATTCATATAAATCACTCAGCGCTATCGCCATTGGGAAAATAATTCAAGATTAGTCCAACAGCCATCTAAGAACCAAAAGATTCACATTAATTATCATCTTGCACACATCTACCTCACAACGAAGGGGGTGATAGCTCATTGGTGTTGTATCAGCTAACTACCCTACAGGTATTCAGTTTAAGACGGAGCTTTTTATCTTCGTGTTCTTTTTACCGGAAGGATCTTCACGTTTAGGTAGTTTCATTTGCTGATTTTACACAGAAAATTGAGTCATTCCATTGCCCATACGCCCGCCCGCCCATTGCAGTTTTATTTCCATTTACGCGAAATTTTCGCGCAAACTATTCCGCAAGTACGATAATAAAATTTACGACTGTTCTAAGTGTCATTTAGCTGGAGTATTTAAAACTGTTGTCACTCATTAAGATGATTTCTAGATGTAAGTAGGGTCGAATAAGTGTTTCAGACACATCGATATTCCGAGGAAATGGTAAGTGGGAGTTAACCATATCAGGAACTATTATTGGCAGTTCTTCCTAAATTTATGAGACTTAAATCATAATAATTGGCTTCAAATATTGAATGGAATTCATTTATTGTTGTAATCGGTAATCATGGTGTGCATCTATTATCTAATGCAAAAAATATAAGAACTCTGCAAACGATAATCTAAGCAAACAATATTTTCACAGTGAACACTCTCCTTGTCATGCAAATTTCTATAAGAAAGTTCGGTTTTTGTACAAATACCAGCCCTAGCTTCGTTATAGAACGGCACGTGCTGGAATGCAATCCAAATAGGGATGAGTATGACCAAGAGCTGATATGATCCGGCAGTTTGTCACACCTCCAAAGAGTCTTCAATGGGACACATCTTGGAAAAATAAAGCGTGTGTTAACCTGTTCTTTGCTTAATTGCAAACAGAAGGATGTTACACATTATTTGTTGGTGCTACTGCACGATGCGTGCAAGGCTAAAATAGCTAGAGTGTGATTAGAATGCAAAAATATATACTAGAATCGGTATAAATTTAGACGTATTGGCTTGGTGTTATACAAATCGTCGAGCATATCAAAATTATGTCGATTATTATGTACATGTCGGTCTACCGATCGAAGTAGGAGATACTGGCGGTAAAATGGGCATGTTCGATACTATTTTTGAAGATTCGCGGGGAAGTTAAATTTAATTTGATATTGTTTATAGTTTCATTTGTTATTAACTTCCCAGTATATGGGAAGTTCTTGTAATCGACTCGAAAATCGAAATTGAAATTTTCAACATATCTTTACGTTTTGAGGTCTTACGAGTATATTTTAAGTGTTTTTAGAAAGAAGTATGTATGTGTGTGTGTATGTGTGTGTGTATGTACGTACGTACGTCCGTACGTACGTGTGTGCGTTCGTGGACAGTTTTTTCAAAGAGCGTAACTCACGTAAAGAAAGTCCGATCGACTTCGTTAAGGTGTCAATCAAAGCGTCTTTGGAATCTTAAGAGCTGATTAGTTTTTGGGAAACTTCGGTCGAGGGGGTTTGGTGTTTTGCTCGTTTGAAGGTCATTTCTGTCATGCGTTATATCTCGCGAACCAAACATACGATTTCCTTGATCAAGGTGTCAATCGACGCGTATTAACATTTATGTGATTCTTTTAAGTTTTAAAAAAATTCGTTGGAGGTGTTTTTTAATTTTTTAAGAAAAAGTGCAAAAAATTGTGTTTTTTTTTCAAAAACAATAAATTTTTAACCTTATTGTCAAGTCCAAGTAATCAAAATTTATATAATTTACATACTCCAATTAGTTTTTATAAAAATGTCATCAAAATTTTTACTCATGATTACAAAAAAAATCAAATAAAAAATAAAAAATCATTAACAGTCATCATGTTCTTCAACGTCATTTCTGTCATGCGTTATATCTCGCGAATCAAACATTGGATTTGCATCGTTTAGGTGTCATTGTACGCGTATTAATATTTTTGTAAATCTGTCGCATTTTTAACGAAATCTTTGGAGCCGTTTTTTTCATTTAAGAAAAAAAACTGCAAAAAATTAGGTTTTTTTTTCATAAACAATAAATTTTTAAGCTGATTTGCGAAAAATAGTAATCAATCTTTATAAAATTTATATATTGCAAACAATGTTTGTAAAACACCATCAAAACTTTTCCCCATGATTACGTGAAAAATTAAATTAAAAATAAAAAATCATTAAAACTCATCAAGATTTTCAAGGTCATTTTCATCATTCACTATATCTCACGAACCAGATATAATATTTGGATCACTAAGGTGTCAGTTGACGTGTATTAACATCTTTGTGAAGTTTTCAACAAATATAAAAATTCGTTTCAGCCGTTTTTTTAATTTAATAGAAGAAAATGCGAAAAATTATGGTTTTTTTTATAAAAAATATTTTTTAACCTGATTTGCACCGCACAGTGATACCAGCTTATAAAATTTATACATTCTCATTAGTGTTTGAAGAGACGCCGGCATGATTATGAAAAAAAACTAAATTAAAAATAAAAAAATCATTCAAAGTTACCATGTAAAGAGGGTTCATACGAATGCTATCAATTTATATCCTTTTTTCTAAAAAAAATGTTGTAAATTCAATCAAAGTTTTAAAATATTTGCATAATTGAGCAGCTTTTTAATAGTTTTTATAGTCTTTTAATTAAAAAAAACTGCTTAAATTTGAAAAACCAACAAAAATTTTCAAGATCAAAAAGGCCCCCACCAATTGATCCGCGTGAATATTCATCGACCAAAAACCTTACGTAATCAATGGACCCTCCCGTAGACGATATGATTCATATTAACTCATTCCTGTTACTGCTACGAATACCTCTCATTGTTGTAATGTTGTTGATGTTTATTTAGATATTACTGGGAAGTTGACCGTGTGGACCTCAAGGGTCGCACCTCGCGGCTTGTTTCCTAATTATTTTTGGTATTTATAAAAATTTGTGTAGGCAACGTCCGTACATGTTAGGATAACAATTCATATCGCATCACGTTTAGGAAACGTCCATTAATTACGTTAAAATTCCAATAAAAATCAAAAAGTTTTGTCGTTTCGATTTAAAATATTTTGTAGATAATACTACCGCAGAAGCTCTGCTTTTCAATATTCTGGTGTAGATAATTTTCTGACATTGGCAATATGTAGATTATTTGAAGATGTATAATATAAGTTATGTTATCCATTTTCGTGTTCATGCATGGCAAATAATTCTAGAAATGTATGTAACTAAGAAGTAATATTAACGAGTTAAATCGTTAAAGTTCTTCTTAGTTTCACGATAAAACTTCTTTCGACTCAAACTAAAATACATTTTTATTATAAGATTAAGTTGTTACTATGAAACAAGGCGCCATTCAGCAAATTCGTTAAATTTCCTGCATTCAATGCTGGTGGTGGTAGAACCCAAAATTTAGCATGAACAACATGATTGAATTCTTTTCAATACAGAATTTAATTGAAAAGTAGTTTAGCTATCAATAAATTCACCTTGATATCAATTATCACGAATCCTTATGACCTTAGTATTAATTATTATGAAAACCAGCAAAACTTGTTTCACAAATGCTTTTTAGCTTGAAAGATGAAATTCAAATTTAACTTATTGTGCGTTAAAAAAATTACCATTACCATTTACTCCTTAATTTTGTATAAACCAGAAGCATAGCAATAATTTTCAGGCTACATATTTTTTGTGAAGCTATTAAAAGGTGAAGATATAGACTTAAACTTATTTTAAAGTAAAAAAATGCTTAAGTTGAACTGGAAAAGTTGGAGTTGAACTCATTGCATTATATATTTTGTGCGTTTTGCGATTCGCTACTTACATCTATTTTCATTGAATGAAAATCACGTATATCACTGATTCTTGACTTAATTACTAATAAAAAAACTATAGATGTCTCAAGACAAAACTACTCTATACTGAACCTCATCAGCATTGTTTGTGACGTCACACACATTTAAGCTAATTGGGGAGTATCTGTTTGTTCTCTGAATTTATATATGTGAATAAGATTTCCTTCCTGAAAAAATGTCATGCAGAATTTATGTTTCGACTTCATGATATCATTTGTTGACATTTCGAATTGATCATAGTGATTTATTCTGAATTTATAATGAGTTATCTGATAATTTCAATCTTTCGCCGTTTCTGGTTTTGCATCAAAAAATCAGCCAAATTATGATAAAACAATTGTGACAATATCAAATTATATTTAAGTAGAAATTTTTATAAACATTTTTGACATGCGTTAAAGTTTTGGATAGTTGAACTCTGGAATAGTTTTACCGTTTCCATTGAATTACATGCGATTGATCTAAAATTTCGAAGGTTGGACGTTATTTTATTTTCTGTTCAAAGAATTTTTCACGGAAGAAAGTTTTTAAATTTAAATTTTATAATTTCAAATAGTTCTTTGTGAAGTCTATCTGTCACGGTCTCAACAATACTTATACATTTTATCTATCGTGTCCGAAGATAATGTTCTAAAAAATTGATATGTGTATATTTGTTTATGCTTAAATATTCAAACAAGAACATTTTACAGATCGAATTATGTGGGTTTCTTGCTATGCAATAGTGTATATGGTGCAGCAGTTTGGGAGAAACTCCATGAAAAATCATAAAACATTTTGCTGATTAAGGATGTCTTCAAATTGCTATTCATTTTTCCTGGACTGTACGTGTCCTAAATATAAGATTTGTTGTGCACATTTGACTGAAAATAATGATGTGAGAGGACACGAAAAGAACATAAAAGATTCTAAATATGTACGGCTTGTCTTCGTATTCACTCTTTAATCAGAAAACCTGGAATTAACATTTAGCAGTTCACTTTGCATTGTTAAAGAACAATTCGATTCATTTTTGATGATTTGTTTCTTATTCAAAATAGCTTTTTTTGTACACGTTAGCTCGCGTGTTTGGGGCCGTTTTTCATTTGCATCCCTGCTCTCCTTTACAGTCCTTGCCAATTGTATGAACGTGTAAACCTTATTTGCGGCTAATAGTTAAATGTTTCTGCTTAATTACTGGCTTAACACAAATGGTAGTTGGGATGCCAGGAAGGCGAATTCGCTGACAGCCCCCGGAATGGGCAGCAATTACCAGCGCCGTCTTGGGCAGCCTCTGGTCCGGCACGAGCACGAGGCTCATGGTTGTCGCCATCGCTCGTGGCATGTGTGGTTTGGCGGCCGGTCAAGATAACGCGTCGGCACAGCAAGTGCTAGCGCAGACTTTTATGGTTATCTCTTAATCCAGTTCCGCTTCGAATGATTAACGCAAGTGTTGAAGATATCGCAAGGCGATTCCAATGGATATTTGAGTTTTTCACAATAGGCATTCGCCAGCCTGGGTCTTGGAAACGGCTTGTTTACTGGGTCCAGCCAGTAGCGGCCCGCCGGCCGCCTCACGGATAAGGCGATAATATGGGGCGGATGAGCGTAAATAGTTCTTATTTCTTCAGAACGGGCTGCAGCCCAAGATGCTTTATCATCGCCATGGGAAGTTATGATGTTATCAAGACGGAGAAGGAGAACGCCGTCAAGTGTAATGTTAATAAGCCATTTACCAGAGGCAAGATGGGTGCCAAACAAGGTGTGATGGAATTTAATTGTTTTACTTGGAAATGGGCTTGGGCTGTTGGAAGTTATTTAAAACATTTCTCCGATGACGTGTTATCGCAATTCAGTTGACACCATATAGAGAATACGCTCTCCACGAGTCGTAGCGTTTTGATTATTTTCAGACATGCATTCTTACCGTTTGAGTTTTGCCCTATGGAATTTTCGATCTCAAATAAAACACAGCCCTTCATACCCTTCTGATTAGCATAAGAACTTGTTCAAGCAGGGATCGGTTCATTTACGTAAGTGGCATTCAGAGCATGTCCTTAAATGCAAATATAAAATTTAAGTTTTTTACATAGTACTCTTGATATCGTTGAATACTTAGCCTCAATGAAATCATCGGTGATAAATGGTTTCTGCTGAATAAGGAAGATTATTTGCATTCAAACTTAGATTAAAAATTTTGTTCTTAAACTTAAACTAAATTCGGTAAATAATAATACATTTCTATGTTGCATTGATAGTCATTTTCTAGACATAACACAAGAATATTTGTATCCGTGCAACTATAGTACCTGTTCTCAGTTGAAGATACAAATATGCTATTCTATTTGTCTAAAACAACTTATCTAAGTAGTAAGGTCCGGAAGTGGACATAACAAACGTAAGTTCATATAACAGGAGTAATAAACCAAATGTACTCTTATTGTAAATCAGAAATATTTTAACTCAAATTATAGCCTATTCTAAATCTTGCGACCTTAAGGATAAATACATAATCTGGCAGCTTTACACATTTCAGATGTTACGTTCAGAGATAAATATGCTTTGGCGAGAAAAAATTTCCGCGATGTTAAAATCAGTTTGCAAAAGAATTTTTAGACGTTACATTAGACTCTCACTATTTGCGATCTTGTATTTTTGGATAACGATTAGGCTTAGATGGTAAATATTTTGAATAGGTTTTAAAGTCTGCAGATAAAGAGTTCAGATGTGTGCATGACATGTTTGTAGATACAAAACAAATGATAGATAATCCTGTTGCTAGTCTTAGTCTGAGCGTCTATTAACACATTAAAGGTGATTAAGAAAGTACAGTGAAGCGTATCTAAATATAGAAGTTTTCTTGTTATATTATCTCAAATATGATATAGTTAATCGTATTTACATGACGATTAAGTCGATTTGAAAACATTTACAAGGTATTGCTTACATTCCATAGAATGAACAGATAGCACATGACTATAACTACTGAATATAATCTATTTACTTCATTTCAGACACAAGCACTTGCACTGACACGTCCTAAAACTCCACCGATGTTGAAGAAGGAGCGTTCAGTTTCACCGCAAACGATCCGTGAGCACTCTGACCGTAGTCCTCGAGAAAATGATGGCAGTCCAAAATATACCGGGGGCCAATCATCAATGGTCTCACCTAACACGAATGCAGAACAGCTGAGCAGTTCAAGCAACAATCAAAATATAGCAACAGGTGGTGGACTAATGGCGCCCATCACAACTTCGTCAACACCTAAACTCCACACCCCCACATCAATCAACGAAAATGGTCTTCCACCAGCCTCGAGCCACCCACCACCCTCGGAGAGAATTTTGCCGTCACCGTCGCTAGAACGCAAGGATTTCGATTTCTCCAAGGTTAATGGTAAGTGCTTGTGTGGTATCTAGTTAATCTTCAGTTGCAGGATTGGCAAAACAATTATCCTCGTTTTTCAGCATAATTTTCCTCGTTTCCATCGTCACTGATATATCGTAGTTGAATTCTCATCGGGGTTTGTTGGTATGCGTTTCGAAGTATAGAAGATTGCCAATGAACCGCACATATTCTTCGTGCGATACTAGTCAGCTCGAAGATGGTTCCCTCCATTCCTGAAGATTTTACCCCCGTCAGACTGCTCTATCCTGCGCTTGAGTGTTCCTCTAGTATCGCAATAAGATGAATGCATAGAACGGATTCACCTTATCCTCGGCAATCCCTTCAACCTTGGATTACGGTTGAAACAGAAATTCCCCAATTCCATCTCATCGCATATCCGTCGGCTTAAGTGCTCACCCCCAGTTGCCTCCTAGCTTTTTTACCCGTCTTGGAATTTAAGTGACTGGGTTGTGTCGCTTGCAATATTTCATTGACACAGTGTGCTTCAAAAGAAAGTGTTTGGGTGATGAAATTAAGTGCGATTCGCATGAAAAGTGTAAGAAATTAAATATTCTCATCTAAAGCATTCTTTGCAGCCACAATGAGTTAGAAATCAATCTCTACTGTCTGGCAACATTTTATACAAATTATGAAAACTCTTTTAATACTAGAACTATTTCCAGTAAACTACGAAATAAACTAATAATAAAAAAATGTGTATTAGGCAAAACCCAAGAATGATAAAAAAATATAGAAAACTTCCTGCTCTGTAAGTTTTGTCTGTATTAAAAAGAAAAATAAATTTGCATAAAGAGTAAATCATTGATCCACATCAATTAAAGAAATAATTAAAAAGAATTTACAAAACCAGCATTGTATCCATAAAGACACAGTGCTGACAATGTTGCACAAATAAATATCCCTATGGATCCGATATATCCATCTGTCGCGATATGGGTTGATGTAGACATTGTTAGATATGGTAGAGTTACAACTATGATATAATGAAATCCATCAAACAATTCACTACCTTTATATTTGATATCCAGAATAGTTTTTTTTTAATTTTGCATGTACTTTCTTGATTTATTTGCGCTGCCATTGGAAATATTCTGTCATTTTCCTATTGACACACATTGTAGGATCACTTGCGTGTAAGGAAATCCATATTTCAAATCCCCAGTACACATCCACAAGCTCATAGGCCGGAAAATATAGAGTAATACAAGCCATTGCCGGCAGCGATGGCTTATTTCTACCACTCCGCATAATATGTGAACGTTTCGGTGAGCATACTGCCAAGATACATATGTAAGGATTAAAATGACGTCAGCAAACCGGATAACGCATTTTCCTCAGTAATCTCTTAATCCAAAAGCTGGAAACGTTCACGGATAACGACATATGATGCAGCTGTCTTGCTTACTCTTATAGCAAGGGTATACTATATCCTTGAAATTCGAATTTAGAGCACCACGTGAAATCCGATATTTGAAATCGGAGAACTATATAAATCCCTGATTGAGGGGTGCAAGTGTAGAAGGGCTGAGCGTTTTTATAATCCATGACATATAAGGATGAGTTGCCGCGTTCTTATGCTTTTCGGTTGGCTCATTATAACCCGAATGAGGTCTCCCTACAATACGAAAATTATGTGATATACATAATGGAAGAGCGGATTACGAGTGATTAATTTGAAAAGAAAATTCTTAATCGAATCTGAAATCAGAATGACTGTCTGCAATATTGATTTAGAGCTAACCTGAGCCATGTGTAAAAGTGAGATGAATGAGTTATATCATAGCATTCCAATAAATTTCACTAAGGCTGCAGTGCAATCTCTGATCAATACGATTCGGTACTTTGCGTTGAAAGGTTCATTCGTGAATGCAACGCGAGTAATAAAACATTTGTATGTATTTTGTAAACTATAAATCATAACAAACATATTTTTGTGATGTATCGTAAGCTTTCTACAGTATGCTACACATCAGCAACTGGTACTTCAATTTTTTTTTAAATGAATAAGTGAATTAAAACTTATACCATAGTAAGAAAATAAGAGACGAACAACAAACAAGGCTTCTGTTATCCCAGTATTACTCTTTGAAAATCATAGTTTATTATTGATGGATTTTAACTCTCCTCTGCATTTTATAGCTTGCATTTCGACGTTGAGAAAGGTGAAATTTGAATTTGCACATTTTCGTACCGACAACTCTCGGTGGCACAGTGACAGATTTTTAAATTTTTTTCCATGATTGGTGTATTATTTTTTGGCATTGTATTTACACTAAGCAGAAAGCCAATAACTTACTTGACATTACTTTTGTTTCTGCAAAGATAATTATTTACTGCAGTGTCCTCGTCTTCGATACATTGCTTAATTTCAAAAGCATGATAAATCCCAAACCCATTATTCTTTTCCTGGAATTTATGTCTAGATTAAAGACTCAAGTGAAACAAGATCTGCAAATATCACCGATAGTCGCATAAGAACGCTAGAAATAATGGCCAGTGTTAGCGTTCGGTGACACTCCTTCAAAAAGAAAGTGGGTTCAGATTTTTTTTTTATTTTCTTCATCTCTAAGTAGAAGTGTACTATTCAGTTAAAAAGAAAGTAATAATTTTGATTCTATTATCTATGAGTAATGACGTGTGAAAACATCCCGAGTCGAAATTTCGAAGGCCTGCAGCACGCCTGCAATACGTACCTAGTCTGCATTATGAACAAATGCGCACGGAGCGTTCAGGAGACCTGCACGCTTTTGTCGCTTGTTCGCAATGGCCGGCAACAGGCCTGCACGGTTTGCATCGTTGGGGATCTGGGGTTCCCAACTCCGTCATATCATTCTGCGTTCGGATTCCTGTTTGGGGATTGATATGATAAACAGATTCCGGCCGGAGTAAAAATAAATTATTCAATGTAAACCACCTTAAACAACATAACAAGTGATGTGTCTGTGGCTGTAAAAATAATATCAGAATCCATAAATTGACGCCTCGATGGAATAGAATCACATTGAAAAGACAATACATCTTTAATCTGGCCAAAATCCAGGTTCCTCAGGTTGATAAACCATGAAGTTCAAAAAATAGTTTCGCATAATCAAAATTCCTTTTCTTCACTAAACTGCTACATCTTTCAAATAAAAAAACTGTAAAATATTGAATCTCTATTTTTATCAAGACACAAGAGTTATATTCACTAATCAGGTTAGTTTCTTAAAAAAATCCGTGATTCTCTCTTCGTAAAGTGAAGCCTACAATAAGTCATCATTCAAATGCATTGCATAAAAATCAACTTGATTGTACTGCTGATCACGATTCGGTTACCATCTCAGAAATTATCACCTCACGTTTCTATATAAACGTGCTGTCTCCGTTTGAACCTCCAAGCCAGCTTTGTGTATATTTCGAACGAATTTCAAAACGTTTTAATTAAAAACACATTTTACCTCACCCTTAAAACTAATCAACGACTTATAGATTTATGTATCTGAATACTATTCCCTTCCGAAAAAATTAACTTCAGTTGAGACTTAACCCCAACCAAGTGAGACGTTAACTATCCCTTTACGGATAATACCATCATATATCTGCCACGCAACCGTTCGCATTGAAGAAAGTCGGCAAAGAAAATATCCTAAAACTTACCCTGCAAGTCTGTAAAACACTCTACCCTTAAATCCACGAGAAATGCGAATCTGTATCCCAATCTCGATCCAATTCAACCCCTACGAGTCTAACTCGCTTGTGATATCAACGTCTTATTATATCTCCCTCTTCTGTCACGAGAATAAGGATAACCATAGGATACGGCGGGCAAGGGAAACATCATCGAAATAAATCCGTTATCCTGGCCGGATACCAACTGATGAGATTAGACTAAATCCAGATAAAAGGATAAAGGATTCCAGCCAGCCTCACTATATCGTGAAAAGCAAAGGGAAATTATGTTATTTGCGGAGTTGTGTGCGAGTGTGCCGGAAAGGCGAAGGGTAGCAGGAAGGTGGTTGAACTTATCATGAATGTTGAACCTGTTTGCTATGCTTCGTCCTTGCCATTAATACGTTTCATGTGTTTTTATTGTGTCGACACTGTGCGTTGCCTGTATTCAGGCAGGAGTTCTTAAAGTAACGCGGTTCGTTTGTGGTAGGTACGCTTGCTGAATATGTGTTAACGCATCCTTTTGTTATCAGTCGTAATTGAGAACTAAGACTTTTGAGTAAGCTGCTGGAAAATTGCTTCAAAATCTAGAGTTAAAAGCTATCATACTTCATTGTAACATGCAACTGACTGCGCTTCAACAGAAGTGTAAGCATTTTTTCAATTGAGATTTTAAGGTTGACAAATTCATCATTGTCAGTTTCCTATAATATGCAGATACAGTGATGGTTTCCATTTTGTTTAACATTTTGCAAACAAATCATAGTACATTGTGAGGTGTGCGAGACAATGATACTTGCACCGTGACAATTCTTACAGGATAATAACCAGCCTGGAGGAAGTGGACGGTAGGCGCGATGACCCTTCCTAAACTGATGGACTGGCTGATGAATTTCGCGAAATCGAAAAGGGGGTCGACAGCCGAGTTCGAAACAAAGAGGGATTAAGGTGAGGCGGATTCGGATCGGATTAAATGAAATTATTATTAATAAAATGGAAATATAGGCCCCGCTGAACTGCTGGAGAGCAAAATACGGAGCTGTAGAGACAGGACAGTGGAGCGTTTTCACTTGCCATTCATTCAAATGAAAATTTCATAGTCTGCGTTAATAACAATTTTGGGTCTTCCATTTACTAAAGTCCCCGTTTAATCCTCTGGCCACCGCTGTTGCCGCCATCGCCGTTTTATCCTCTCCCTCATCTGTTCATCCCCCGATCATATTGATTTTGGGATTAAAATTTAAGCCGAGCAAGCTGACGGTACATTAAATCAAGAAGATTATTATAAAGGGTATACTAATGGAAAATAAAATTTTACCAAATGCAAGTTTTTTTGGGAGCTTCATGTCTCGATGGGGTCTTGGCCGCTAAATTAAGAAACCAGTGGAAGGCCTCCTGCTCCTTTATAAGGCAAAGTGAATGTTTTAAAAGCTGGAAGACCTTGTTCATCTCATATATTCTATGATATCGATTGCTATTTGGAAGTATTTATAATTCATTAATTTCTACTTTTCTTTTTCTAAACTATTTATTACAGATTTTTTTCAGTTTTTTAAAAGTAAGTATACTTAAATTGGCTCAAAGGCCTTAATTTGTATACGATAGTGAATCTTTAGGTATTTTCCTGAATGCGTTTAAATTTTCATATAGCTTAAATTTTTTGTAAATTTCAAAAAAAAATCATATGTTATCTATTAATCCTGAGCACATTGCATTCGAATGAGAGCTATCAGGCCGCGTTCGATTAGTTTATCCAGAGCGGATTTATCACGGCAATAGCTACTTATCACTTATTGCGATCCGTTACCATGCAGCAAATTGTGACCGATGTCTAGCGTTCAAAGCGCATTCGAGCCCACCAAGGAGCAGGACTACTATGACAGCTTCGACGTGGCAAATCTATATCCGAATATCCATCTGGCCTTACACTCTCTTTCTCGTCCCGTTCTTAATCCTCGGAAGTAGCCTCTACGCATAGTGGCTTTTTGGAAACGGGTAGCTAACTCCGCAAGTAGTGGGTATGGAGAGCAGCCAGATATAGGAAGTGAACAGAACACCTTCAGTATGTATAAATCTAAAGCGACTTAATTCGAGTCCTCACATATGGGTTTTGTGTGTATCCTTCCTAAATAGCATCCTATACAATATCCGTGTGGAGTGTAGCTTCAAATCCGAATTTGGAGAGGATACCATTTGTATTTGCCCGGTCGATGGAAAGGGCTTGGGAGAAGAGGATTGCGAAGCAACTAAAGGCTGGTATACAGCATATTCCGGATTAGATGTTACTATAGACGGCTGTATGAGTGTCATGTGAGCTTTAGAGAAAAGCGTGTGTAGGTCGCATACAGCAAATCCTTAATCCTTTGGATTTCAATACAAAACTCTTCACCCGTGCGATTTTCGGAACAAAACAATAATACAAGCTCGAATGGTGTAGAAATAATGGAAAGCAACGTGTGCACGCAAGCACGGAGATAGAGAATTGGCTGAGTGTGGGATTCTCGATTGTTCCTACACCTCAAGTCCAATTTTTTTCACACCAGACTACACCTTTTCTCTAGTATGTAATGGTGCAAACCGATTCGATGTTTGTTGATGATAGGAAACGATATGAGCCATATTATTGACTGTCAATCTTACCTATCCAAAACCAAAGGGCGGTGCTCTTGGCAACCGATCGAGTATTTGACCGTGAACCTGAATATTTCTTAATATGTCGTTTGTTGATATATAAAGTATATTATCGATCCATTGACACTCACGATTACGATTATTAGAACGGCATAAGCAAATTAGTTAAAAAAAATTCGCTCACTATCGTTTATTCTCACAGGCTTTTCATATTTTCATAGTGGTCATTTTGGCGTTATAATTATTTGAGCAGGGTTAGGCCGTCGTTTCATCTGTTTTCATCGAAGCTAGCATTGGGAGCTCCTGTTGGATTTTTTTAATATGGAGTTGCTATGCATAATAATTTTTACCGAAATATCTTACTGCCTTTCTATGCGATTATCTCCCTTATTGGGTGGGTATGAAAAATCTTTTAAAAAGATAAATAAAAAATTTACTTTCCTTGTCTAAACTTTTTACGTCAGGTTGAATTTATGTAAATAAATTTGGTTCAACGATTTTTGCCTTTGGTTATTTGGCCAAATATTGTGTTCTCAAGAGGATCACCGCCATGTACACCCAAATGCCAGAGATGTAACTCTACTTTTCATTGGCTTTGATAATTTTAAACATATAAATACAAATTTGCGTTATGAAAACGCCAGCCTCATAAAGTATCTGATATTAATATTTGAGAAAGTCCTTCTTGTCTGATTCAGTATATGATAGCAAAGATTTGAAATTCCTATCGACCCATTAATAAACTAAAGTGAAATAGTACTTTTCAATATGTTTTAGATTATAATCAGGCAGAATTAATTAGTCAATAAAAATAAAAGCTGGCTATTGATTTTAAATCAATGATTTGAATGCAAATGCACCGATTAAAAGAGTGCGTGAAACATGATACACACTTTGCAATAAAACCAGCTACGAAATTAAATCGAATTACGCCAGCGGGAATTAAGAAAGGCCTTTACGATAATTATCCAACAAACACTTTGCGGTTAAGGCGATTGACTACGGGGCCATCGGATGACAGCGGGGCTACGGCAAAATGGAAAAACGGCATCATCAGCGACAGCGATAGCGTAAGAACAGCATAATCGTCTCAGCGCAAATCCACGTACTTACCTTAGTCACCAGACTAAATCTGATCGCTCTCGGTTTGGATATAGGATTACACACATTAGTCGCCTGAGGTATCATCCAGTCGAGCCGGCAATCTAGAGGATAGGCTAGCGTGAGCGTGAGGTTTGCAAAGCTTGCGAGGTAGAATTTAAACCTCAAATCGTGCGTCTTAAAACTTTTTTGAGATTAATGCAGCTCTTGTTTCATCCAAACGACTTAAAGCCTTGATTTCGAACAAGTCAAGAAGATACTGAGCTGGTGCAAAGCAATAATACTGTAGATACATTACGGTTTGGAGTCAGTCAGCATTACATATTACATTCGCACAGATTTCTTTCGAAGGAAACATTTTTTGTTAGAAATATATACTGAGTTAGATTACGTACTTTAAAACGTCGAGGTTTTGATTACTCTGTTCTAAGATGAATATGGCCTAGTACCCAATCATATTAGAAATTATTCACGATTCAATTCGAATTAAGTAACGAATTTTATCGATTGAAGGTATCTCTGTACCCTCTATCTTTCACATTTTCATCCACAGCATTCATCGTAAGTAAATATATCATTATGTTTTGTCGTATCACAAGAGAGTTAATTTGCGTAAGCCAGTCCTGTTTGCCTTCAATATCTATCTAGGATATTATCGGCACCATTGATGCCATCAATGGTTCCATCAAAATCCCACAACGAATCGCTTAATCCTCGACTTTCGCTAATGCTCTAATTCACAGTATGTGTTAATCCCAAACAACAGTGTTCGATGCCGACGACGACCAAGTGTGATAGTATACGTAACAGCAGCGTGGCCATGTGAATCGTATTATAAATATATGCTATCCTGCAAAGGAAAAAAAGCAGAGACTTAATCCGGACACGTAAGTATGTGAGAGAATGGAAATTGGGATTTGGATTTTGGTGCGCAACAATATCAAACGTGTGTTCCCCATCTCGCCCTATGCGATTGTGACACTTGAACCTGGTATTCTGGGAGGAATGAAACAGGACATGAGGTATATATTTACGAAGATATTCGCTTGCTTATAGCGATTTCAAGAAGAATGCCACGAGAATGGATCTATCTGTCGCTTAACCCCTTTCGGCTCCTTCATCATGTTGCCGCTGCATGTATGAATGGTGAATGGTGATGTACGCTCGGATTAGTTGGTGCTGAGCATATGTGGACGGGTGAAATGGATTTCATCGCACGGATTATAAAATATATGTAGATGTGATGAGCACGCAACATTGACTCTGGCTTAGTCCTTATACGAATCGCGGATGCATAAGATGCTGAAGGATATCGGACACTAAAAAGATTCCTCGTTTTGTCATTGTTATGAATATGGAATGCAAATACACATGAACATTCGATAATAATCACGCAATGCAAATATGTAGAGTTCTAGTTGTGTTCTTAGTGGAAATGAATTATCAATCACTAGTGTATGAATCCAAAGCATTTGCTAAGTGGAAGTGTTTCTTATTTCGAAAACCCTAATCACATGGAAGAATCATTCGGAAGTTTATGGTATTCAACCAGTTTAAGTAATTAACTAGATGCAAGTATCCTACTCGTGCAGTTTAATGGTATTTTGATATTCTTCCTCAACACACATTCAAAGCCGATGGTTAGTTACTTTGTTTTGAATACATTATCTTCCTTGATGTGTGGCGAGACTAAAAAATTTCATCATCCTGGCTCCATCACTTCATCGAATCTGATCAC
The DNA here is from genome assembly GCA_963942545.1 of Oxycera nigricornis. Classification (NCBI taxonomy): domain Eukaryota; kingdom Metazoa; phylum Arthropoda; class Insecta; order Diptera; family Stratiomyidae; genus Oxycera; species Oxycera nigricornis. Next base: position 102,485,806 of record OZ012659.1, read on the forward strand.
AAATAAATCTTCTAAACGTAGGTTACCATTTTTGATTATCTTACATGGCACATAAAAAAAGTTGTACTATATTTATTGTCAGTCATTGCTTTTACATCTGCAACATGTCATTATTTTCACCAGAATACCATACCATCGATTTGTACGCCCACATTTTAAAGTTGTCATTTGCGCAGCTAAAAAGTCGCTCATTTTTCGTGGAACAATCACCGCCACATCATTATAATCCAAAATGAACAAGCCAAGAGGTGCGACCCTTGAGGCGCACACGGTCAACTTCCCAGCAATATCTACATAAATATTAAAATAATAAAAACAATAATACTTATGAAAATAATACTGCTTTAAATAATACTAATATGAAGTCCTCATTACAGTAATTGGAATGAGTTAATATTATTCGTATCAGCTACGGGAGCGTCCATTGATTATGTAAGGCTTTTGGTGGATGGGGGAGGATTGGCTTGATTGAATATTCATGCGGATTAATCGGTGTGGAGATGGGCAGGATACAAAACATTTTCTACGTTATTTGTTATTTTTATATCAACAAAAAATGAATGAAATTTTTGTTATTACGCCCACTGAAGAGATTTTCTCGCCTGGTGGCTATGTTTAATAGTTTTGTTTAAAATTGCCATGACTTCAACATAATCACTGAATCTGTATTTTTTCAGAATGTTAAATCAATGAGCCTAATAATTATTTCTTATTTTTAGTGGGTCTTGAAAAACATTGAATATGTAGTCAATAATCGGTTTAATTGCATGTGAAAAATAAAAACGTAAAATGTATTACTAATGATGATGGAGGAAGTAATTGAAATCTTACGAACACAAAAGAACGAAACTAGTAAAAACTAAAGCATATGATCTTGCAAACTATTGACAAAAACAACAACAAAAATTTACCATTCAAAGCGTCGATTACCACAAATACATATTGATTGATTGTTTTTTGGTTTTCAGAATTTACTGTGAAAACTTTTCAAAATCTGCTCATTTGACCAAAATTTATTAATATTTGCATAATTTAATGCAAATAATAAACAAGCCGCGAGGTGCGACCCTCGAGGTCCACACGGTCAACTATCCAGTAATATCTACATAAACATCAACAACATTACAACAATGAGAGGTATTCATAGCAGTAACAGGAATGAGTTAATATTAATCATATTGTCTACGAGAGGGTCCATTGATTACGTAAGGTTTTTGGTCGATGAAGACAGATTGAATATTCACGCGGATAAATCGGTGGGGGCCATTTTGGTCTTGAAATTTTTTGAATATGCAGTCAAAAATAGGTTCAATTGCATGTAAAAAGTAAAATGTATTTCAAATGATGATGGTTATTGAAATCTTACGATTACTAAAGAATGAATCGACTAAAAACTACAATTTTTTATTCGTTGAAAGCTTTTCAAAGCATATGATCTTGCAAAGTATTGACTACAAAACATTTTACCATTCAAAGCGTTGATACCGCAAATGCAAATTTGATTGAAATTTTGTTGGTTTTCAAAATTTAAGCAGTTTTTTTTATTAAAATTAAAACACTCTTAAAACTATTAAAAATCTGCTCAAATTATGCAAATATTTTAAAACTTTGATTGAATTTACAACATTTTTTTAGAATAAAAGATATAAATTGTGATCATTCGTAGGAACCCTCTTTAAATGGTAACTTTGAATGATTTTTTATTTTTAATTCAGTTTTTTTCATAATCATGGAAGAAAATTTTGCTGGTTTCTCTTCAAAAACTGATAAGAACGTATAAATTTTATAAACTGATATCACTGTGCTGTGCAAATCAAGTTAAAAAAATATTTTTTATGAAAAAAAACAAAATTTTTCGCATTTTCTTCTGTTAAATTAAAAAAACGACTGAAACGAACTTTTATAATGTTGAAAACTTCACAAAGATGTTAATACACGTTTACTGACACCTTAATGATGCAAACATTAAATCTGGTTCGTGAGATATAGTGAATAATAAAAATGACCTTGACGATCATGATGACTTTTAATGATTTTTTATTTTTAATTTATTAATTTAATTTTTTACGTATTCATGAAAAAAAGTTTTGATGATGTTTCTACAAACATTGTTTGGAGTATATAAATTTTATAAACATTGATTATTATATATCGTAAATCAGGTTAAAAATTTATTGTTTGTGAAAAAAACCTAATTTTTTGCAATTTTTTTTCTTAAATTAAAAAAACGGCTCTGACGGATTTTTTTAAAAATTCGACAGACTCAGTAAAATGTTAATACGCGTCCATTGACACCTAAACGATGCAAATCGTATTTTTGGTTCGCGAGATAAGACGCATGACAGAAATGACCTTGAATATCATTGTGACTGTTAATGATCTTTTATTTTTTATTTTATTTTTTTGTGATCATGGGAAAAAATTTTGATTGAATTTTTAGGAAAAGTGTTTGGAGTGTATAAAATTTATAAACGTTGATTGCTTGGACTTAAAAATATGGTTAAAACTTTATTGTTTTTGAAAAAAACCAACTTTTTGCACTTTTTTTTAAAAAATTAAAAAACGGCTCCAAGACATTTTTTAGAAACTTGATAGAATCACATAAATGTCAATACGCGTCGATTGACATCTTGTTCAAAGAAATCGTACGTTGGATTCGCGAGATATAACGCATGACAGAAATGACCTTCAAACGGGCATAACAGCAAACCCCCAGACCGAAGTTTTTCAAAAACTTATCAGCTCTTAAGATTGCAAAGACGCTTCGATTGACACCTCAACCAAGTCGATCGGACTTTGTTTACGTGAGTTATGCTCGTAGAAAAAAGTGTCTACGAACGTACAGACGTACGTACGTACACACACACACACATCTTTCTTTTTAAAAACACTTTATATATACTATATAGACCTCAAAACGTAAAGAAATGTTGAAAATTTCAATTTCGATTTTCGAGGCGATTACAAGAACTTCCCATATACTGGGAAGTTAAAAACTTTGATTGACTTCAGAACAATGTCTTTAGAATAATAAGATATGAGGCGATTTCATTCGTATGAACTCTTTTTACATGGTGACTTTGAATGATTTGCTATTTTTAATTTAATTTTTTTTTGTAATAATGGAGGGAAGCTCTGCTGGTTTCTCTACATAAGCTGATAAGAGTTTATAAATTTTATAAACATTTATACTGTGTTGTGCCAATTGGATTCATAATTTCCTTTTAATGGAAATATCTTAATTTCTCGAAATTTCTTTTATTAGATTAAAGAACGGTTCCAACAATTTTTTTAAAAATTTGATCAAATCACACAAATGTTAATACGCGTCGATTGACATCCTAACGATGCAAATCTTATGTTTGGTTCGCGAGATATAGCGCATGACAGAAATAACTTCCAAAGAGTCAAAACAACAAACTCCCTCAAACAAAGAGTCTCAAAAACTAATCAGCTCTTAAGATCGCAAAGACGCTTCGATTGACACCACAACGAATCCGATACAACTTTGTTTACGAGAGTTATGCTCGTAGAAAAACTGTCCGCGAACGTACGTACGCACGTACACACACATACATCTATTTTTCTAAAAGCTATTCAAATATACTCTAAAGACCTCAAAACGCAAAGAACTGTTGAAATTTTCAATTCCAATTTTCGAGACGATTACAAGAACGTTCCATATACTGGAAAGTTAAAAAGGAGTAAATTTTTTGACACCGTAATTACCAACATGAGTGGGAGATAAAAATAAATAATCTTCAAACCTATCAAGACAATTCTTGATAGAAATAAATATACTTGAGAAAATGAATTGTTTTAACAATTTATGAATTGAAGGATTCGCTAGATACGAGTCCTTGAAAACTCAAAAGACAATTAATTTTCAAGTCGGACAGCTTAGCCCACGGTTTCTTCTTAAAAGATGTTTGAAAATGATTTGAACGAATTGTATAAGCACGAATTGTTCTGCTTAATATGTTCCTATCATAAAGTTTTAGCGAGATTATCTCATTAAAATCTCAACTCATCGTAATTCTTTTATTTTTAAAATTTCGTTTTGTAAAACTACTATTAGTTAATCGATGACATAAAAACCATACCAAGGAAACTTTGAAAGAACTTAACGACCAAAGTGAGAGAAACAATTTAATTAGTTTTGACAAATTTAAATTTTCGTTTTTCATCAAATTAAATTAAATTAAATAGCACAATTTCAGTATGCCTAGTAAAATAAAGCAGCTTTTAGAAAAAGCCCTCCGTTAGTCAACATCAAATACTGTTTAACCGTTCCATCGATGAACTTTGCTTGATTCCATCAAATTATTACCAGCTTAATTATGTATAGAGTGAATCTTTATTAGCTTTGTAGAAAATCCGCTTATGCGAACTGATTTTTCATTCAATTCAATTATATAGTTAAAATCATTATTAAAATGAATCCCTTCAACATTTGATGCAATATTCTCACCTGATTAATCGCAGATAATTTCGATGTTATACATGATTTGTTCGTGAAATGAGTGGCAGAGAGATTTTATCAATTAAATTCACAACTCTTTTAATAATTGCGTACATGCATACGTTTGTGAAGCATCGAACAATGAATCGTTATTCCGTGATCGAATTCTATTTGTATTGATGCACTTTATCTGATAGACTTGTGAAGTCTCAAAATGTTTCTGTTTGAAAGGTAAATAATTTTCACAGGACATGTAGACAAATGACTTATTTGTTGAGACTTAATAGAAGCTAAATTGTAATTTTTAGAGGTATGGTAGATTTTTAAATAATTGGAGCAAGATTAACTTTTGGAAAAGAGCGTTGAGCTTATTTCGCCTTCTTAAAAACTAATGTGATGAGGTGTGTTGGTTACTCGACGATTATGTCTATAAACCAGAAGACTGACCTGAGAAGTAGGTACGTATGAAACTCACCTACGTCCTTGTTGATCATCTGTTTCTACTCCTGATCTATGTATATTAAAATTGCTCCGAAAATTTAAGTGTGCAAAGTTAAAGTAACTCTGCACGAGCACATTCAATAGTTTTTAAGTCACAATGTTCTAATACATGTCCATTTGAAAATAGTGTTGAATAGTTTACAGCATGACTTTTCCAACTTATAAGAGGAGAGAAGAAGAAGATCTTAAAGTACGGCAAACACACATGTAAAATATGAAACTAGCATTTCACAAGCAGATGTTCGACACTTTGAATCGTGGAGAACTTGACATCGTAGGTAAAATGAAATGCCGAATAGCTGGAAAAATAAAATTGGCTTTTCATTCGCCGCTTAGTTTTAAACATACATTATACCAGTCAGTTTGACCGTGCACTTTGAGAAGGCAGAGAAATTTTTATTGCAATGCGTGGGTATAGTTTGCTTAAGCTCAATTTTTTGGCGTCACAGCTCATGGCTTCTGGGCTCCATCTTAAAAACAAATGAAAGTGGGACATTCCCACATCTCCGAAATTGTGGCTTCCACAAGAAAATTTTGTATGGCAAACTTGGGTAGAATATAATTGCTAGCAAGTCGTCCATATATCCCTTTAACTTGGTGTCAATAATAAAAAACCACCCAGAAAGGGGGGAACAACTTTCTCGCGCCACAACTTTTTTAATTTCACGTTTAACGCGAAACACGTTGAGATACTTTTCTAAGACATTTTTGTCACAAATTGTTTGCGTTATTGATTGTTTCAATCACTGAGCATTAATGGGAGTTATTTGATCCCAAAGGGGGAGAAAGTCGCGTGGGAAACCCGTTTTACCCCCGTTGCGAAACTCGCGGAGCATTTTGGTAGGCAGCCAGATTTTTAGCTCAATGTGTAGTATTTCTTATTGTGAGCTTCAATACAAGTTTCTGAGGTCGCAACCCCAATCCTCTGGGCTCCATCTTGGAAACGAAAAAAGTGAGAAACCCTAATATCTCCGAAACCGTGGGCTCCACAAGATAGTTTTGTATGGCAAACTTGCGTAGAATTCAATTTATAGCAAGTCAGTCATACAACACTTTGACGTGGTATCAACAATAGAAGAATTCACGCCAAAAGCGGCGTTGAAAAAGGGGGGATCATTTTTCGGGCGCCAAAATTCTTTTATTTCCGTATTTCCGCGAATGCGCAAAGATTTTATTAACTTCCCAGTATATGGGAAGTTCTTGTAATCGCCTCGAAAATCGAAATTGAAATTTTCAACTTTTCTTTACGTTTTGAGGTCTATAGAGTATATATAAAGTGTTTTTAGAAAGGGAGACGTATGTGTGTGTGTGTGTGTACGTACGTACGTACGTAATTAAAAGACTATAAAAACTATAAAAAATCTGCTCAAATTATGCAAATATCTTAAAACTTTGATTGAATATACAACAATTTTTTTAGAATAAAAGATATAAAGTAATAGCACTCGTATGAACTCTATAGAGTATATATAAAGTGTTTTTAGAAAGGGAGACGTATGTGTGTGTGTGTGTACGTACGTACGTACGTAATTAAAAGACTATAAAAACTATAAAAAATCTGCTCAAATTATGCAAATATCTTAAAACTTTGATTGAATATACAACAATTTTTTTAGAATAAAAGATATAAAGTAATAGCACTCGTATGAACCCTCTTTACATGGTAACTTTGAATGATTTTTTTATTTTTAATTTAGTTTTTTCATAATCATGGAATAAAATTTTGCCGGTTTCTCTGCAAAAACTGATAAGAATGTATAAATTTTATAAACTGGATCACTGTGCTGTGCAAATCAAGTTAAAAAATATTTTCTATGAAAAAAACCATAATTTTTCGCATTTTCTTCTATTAAATTAAAAAAATGGCTAAAACGAATTTTTATAATGTTAAAAACTTCACAAAGATGTTAATACACGTCAACTGACACCTTAATGATGCAAATATTATATCTGGTTCGTGAGATATAGTGAATGATAAAAATGACCTTGAAAATCATGATGACTTTTAATGATTTTTTATTTTTAATTTATTTATTTACGTAATCATGAGAAAAAGTTTTGATGACGTTTTTGCGAACATTGTTTGGAGTACATAAATTTTATAAAAAGTGATTACTAAGACTTGACAATAAGGTTAAAAATTTATTGTTTTTGAAAAAAAAACCTAATTTTTTGCACTTTTTTTTTTAAAAAATTTGAAAACCGCTTCAAGAATTTTTTTAAAAATTTGAGAGAATCACGCAAATCTTAATACGCGTCGATTGACACCTTGTTCAAAAAATCGTATGTTTGGTTCGCGAGATATAGCGCATGACAGAAATGACCTTCAAACGAACAAAACAGCAAACCCCCCCCGACCGAAGTGTTCCAAAAACTAATCAGCTCTTAAAATTGCAAAGACGCTTCGATTGACACCTCAACCAAGTCAATCGGATTTTGTTTACGTGAGTTATGCTCGTAGAAAAAACTGTCCACGAACGTACAGACGTACGTACGTACACACACACACACACACACACATACGTCTCCCTTTCTAAAAACACTTTATATATACTCTATAGACCTCAAAACGTAAAGAAAAGTTGAAAATTTCAATTTCGATTTTCGAGGCGATTACAAGAACTTCCCATATACTGGGAAGTTAAAAATTGCTTAAATTTTGAAAACCACTAAAATTTTTCAACACCAAAAAGGCCCCCCCACCGATTGATCCGCGTGAATATTCAATCTGTCCTCATCGACCAAAAACCTTACGTAATCAATGGACCCTCCCGTAGACGATATGATTCATATTAACTCATTCCTGTTACTGCTATGAATACCTCTCATTGTTGTAATGTTGTTGTTGTTTATGTAGATATTACTGGGAAGTTGACCGTGTGGACCTCAAGGGTCGCACCTCGCGGCTTGTTTCAAATTGACTTTTTATGTTAACTATTTTCCATACCACCCATTGAAGCCGGAGATATATGGGTGTCCCACTTTCTTTTGTTTTAAAGATGGAGTCCAGAGGCCATGAACTGCGACCCCAGGAAATTGAACTTAAGCTAACAATACCGTTACCCACGCATTGCAATAAAAATTTCTCTGTCTTCCCAAAAAGCACGGTTTTCGTCAAAATTCTGACGCTTTGACTGGACTAGATACATATGTAGCGAGAGAGTTACACATTTGGCAAGTTATAATTTTATTCTGCAATACTCAAACATAAAAGTGTACGCTTCGCTCGCTTGATGCATAGGATGGTTTTTAGAGACATAGTATTTTTTATACAAATAAAGCACAAATAAATTGTTGAAATGTTCAATTTTCCGGCTTTGTTAGTTTGAAAACTATGTGGAATTTGGTGTTTTTAGATAGTTTTTGGCAAATGACCACCGCGACTGCGGCTTAGGATGGCTATCCTGTTGGTCCGATTTTGCACCACTTTTTCCATCATAGCCCGCCTTATTTTGCCAACAACGCATCAAATGGTTACTCCCAGAAAAAGAGTCCACTGGAGTCAAATCACATGATCTGGGTGGCCAATTCACAGGCTATTTCCGCACGAACAATGCACTTAAATCAATACAGAAAATAATGGGAAACAGTACATTTATATTATGAAATAGATGACAAATTTATTGATAAATGTACCAATATGAGGACAATAGGTCGCATTGATTGGCTATTCATTTGTGTGCATGTACATTTTATACATTTCGTAAGTAAGTATTCTTATGCAAAATTGTTTTTACATCGATGAAATAAACATTTATTGTGCACCAATTATCATTACATATATACATCATTTTGGTCCGTGTCGAAATCAGTTTCACAAATGTTTTGAAATATTTTTTTATTAAAAAGTAGGATTTGGTCATCGAAGAAAAGGGTTTTACATTTGCCAAGTGACTCTACTGAGAAAGTGTTATTTTCTTATTTGGAAGAGAATTGTAAAAATTTGACCGTTAATTTTACGAGAAAATTTTTTTGTCCATAGTTTTGTTCGATAAACAGTGTTCATTACATGTTGTTGATTTGTTTTTATCTGCAATTCGAACAACTTGAGTTTTCATTTAAGGGTAATAATATGCCCATAGAAGCTAATTTTTTGAGATGCAAGCATTTTTGGATCAATTTTTGAATCTTCAATTTGCTAACGTAAGATTATTGCAATAGTACAGTTTTTTAAAGAAAAATATCCATATGTTTTATGGTTGAAGAAATATACATACATGATAATATCAAACTTTAATACTGGAGAGCTTAATGCACAATAATCAGTAATTTTTATGGGCATTACTTCCAAACTGAATTAACAAACACCATCAACAACTTCCACATATGATGCGCTAATCCCATAAATGAAGAGTTCCTAATTTTCCGGGAATATTTCGTGAATGAAGTCGTTGCCTCAGGTCGTGGAAATTAATTATGTTCAGCTTTTATAAATAGATTGATTGATAATTTTCGGTGGATTGATGGTCGAAACTATTATGTAAAGAGTGTGAGTCGGGTCATATTTGACGAGTGGCAATGGATAGCCGAACAGCTTCAGGTATTTGAGCAATCCGCATGAAAGGTCGAATGAGCCTGCGGGACAATGCATGTAATGCTCCATTTTACTTATTATTACAACCTAGTTAATATTTCTCTCATGGTAAAGAACCTACTCGATTCGATAATTCGAGCGAATAGGTTTTCTATATGCGTATTCCATTAGGAAAAAGAGAGAGATGTTGATAACAGAGCATTTTCAGCTAGCCACTGATGGATTGCAAACGTTAATAATGCAATAAGCTGTGGCAGCACAGTAAACCTTTGCCAACATTTAGCAAATACTCACCTTCAATTACGAGCGAAATTCAATAATAAGTAGCGCTAATCGGAAAAATTACAAAACGGATTGTGGTGTTCAATTATCAAATGGAATTAAATATTTTAGGGTAAGTACATATTCAATGAGTGAAGGTAATTTTGAAAGCCGAGCTTAGTGTAGGGAGGGGTAAGTTTGTGCACCTTTTAGTTAGTGACTTATAACTCACTATGGAATATTTTACATACAAACTGTTTTAATTATTAGAAATCCTTACTAGTAGTAAGAGTTTACTATACTTTGTAATCGCTTTGTTTAAACAAGTCGCGAGATGCAACTCTTGAGGTCAACACGGTCAACTTTCCAGTAATATGTACTTCATACATAAAAAAAAATTAAAATGTGTTCTAAGTGTGACCTTTGAGGCCCACACGACTAACTTCCCAGTGGCGTGAATAAAAACTGTAATTTATTTTTATTATTGATTACTATTATTAATAATCACCATAATTAATAATTATTTTTCTAGATTATTATAATAACTTTTATTGTTTTAATTTATTTTTCATCTAACCGTGAAAGCTTTGGTAGAGGAATACGTCGTCCTCTACCAAGGCCTCGGTAACCTTGTCCTCCTCCTCGTCCTCCATTTCGGCCCCGGAATCCACAACCATTATTGAGGGTATTTAATTATTGTTAATAATAATCATTCGTTATTAAGAATGTTTGATCGTTACTGAATAGTTACAATTGTGTTCATATTTACAATAGCAAATTACAACTAATAATATTTTATTGTTATTAACAATATTAAATTATTTATAACAATATCCAATTAATATCTGCATTAGCGTCACACATACCAAACCTCATAATATAAGTTTGGAATTCTACAAATTAATCTTGATTTGTTTTTAAATAACATTTTTTACAACATTGATCAAAATTTTGCTGAAACACACAATAATAATAATATTTCTATGAAGGTATTTGGAATCTGCATATATCAATAGTGCGTTTCAACAATTTCAAAATAAGCAATATTTAGTGTTTTTTTCAGTTTTTTCAGTTTTTCATCCTAAATTAAAAACAGCTTAACCGATTTTGCTGAAAACACACACGTCAATACGATCTTTGGTTCTTGAGATAATCGAACGAAAAATGATTCCACACACACGTCCGCACATACGTACATACACACACACAGACATCTCTCTTAAAACGATGGATTTGGATTCTAGAGACCTTAAAACGTGAAGATACATATGTCAAAATTTGGGATTCGCAAAGTCGACCCCATTACAATCATTTCCCATAAGGAACTGAAAAGTTAATAAACACAAAAATAAAAAGGTGAAAATAATGCTTTTAAATAATAATAATAGTTACTCTTAACAGTTCTTGGAATGTGTTGATATTAATCGTAATATAATATAATAATTTCTTCCTATTTTGCAGTTGGTTTTGAAAAACATTGAATATTCAGTCAAAAATAAACCGATAACCGTACGTAAAAAATATAAAGTATTAAAATTGATGAGGGACCAAGTAATTGAAATCTAACGAACACTAAAAACCAAAATAACTGAAAACTACAATTTTTTCTTTGATGAAGGTCTTTAAAAGTATATGATTACCACAAATTCAAATTTGATTGAATATTTGTTCAAAATTTAACACGTTTTTTTTTATTAAAATAAAAACACGGTTCTGTGAAAACTATTCAAAATCTGCTCAAATTATGCAAATATTAAGAATCTTTTATTGACTTAACAACACTGTCTTAAGAATAAGAGACATCTGGTAAAACCATTCGCCTGAATCCTTTTGATATCATGACTTTCAATGATTTTTAATTTTTTTTTAATCATGAAAAAAATACTGGTTTTTATAAAAATTGTTCAGAGTATAAAATGTTTAAACATTGATTACTGTCTTGTGCAAATCAGGTTAAAGGATTATATTTTATGAAAAAAAACCTTATTTTTTGAATTTTTTTTATTAATAACGGCTGCAACAATTTTTATAAGAATTTGATAGAATCACAAAAATGATAATACGCGTCGATTGACACCTTAACGATGAACATCCTATATTTGGTTCACGAAATATAGTGCATGACATAAATTACATTGGAGGGGTCAAAACAACAAACCCCTCAGACCGAAGTTTTCCAAAAACTAATCAGCTCTTAAAATTGCATAGACGCTTCGATTGACACCTCAACGAAGTCGATACGACTTTGTTCACGTGAGTTATGGTTTTAGAGAAAACTATCCACGAACGTACGTACGTACACACACACATCCTTCTTTCTAAAAACACTTTAAATATGCTCTAAAGACTTCAAATATAAAGATCTGTTGAAAATTTCCATTTCGATTTTTGAGGCGATGACAAGAAATTCCGATATACTGGGAAGTTAATAAAGTTTGAGTAAATAGCTAAAAAATTACAAGTTGGAAATCGCACAACTTTATACACTCAATATCTTAAATGACGCATTAAATTCCATTCAAAAGCTACATTGAATTGATCCGTTATTATTACTCTGTAGTTACAATATAATAAATTACAAATATAACGTATAGTAAGCACTATCATTAGGGATATAGTTTAGACCCATATATTTATTATTATATTTGTGTCACTCTTTTCAAAAGAATTCTTTAATGTATGGTCATGACCATGAATTTGTCGACTCTTAAAGCCAGAAAAACAGTGTTGTCCTCTTGTTTTGCCTTTGACGTGATTAGGGGCCACATTAATGTGGAGTAATTAACGAATAAAATAAAGCTTAATGTGCCTGTAAGAAGTACGCGTAATAGACGTTTACTAACTGAATATCACCATCTTACTAAGTATGCAGATAATGAACCAGTTAATAAGTGCTGTAAAATCTTTAACACTTTGAGCAAACACTACTCCCCTACCATCTCCAAGTTCAATTTTAAACCCAGCATTTCCAAAACCCTTCCATTATCCATTCCTAAATTATGACGTGCATACAACAGTATAAATTAATGTTGAATGTAGCATGTATTTTAGGGTTCAGCATTTGTTGTGATTTATATTTTACATTTTTATATGTTGACATGTGATTGCCTTGCTTTGGCGAAATTAATAAATAAATATTTCTATCTTCTTTTCGCTTTACTTTTTTTAAACATATTTGTTTGAATTTCCAAACCTGGTCTCAAATTGGAGTATATTCTTATTTGTTTCCGTGTTTCAGTTCAACTTTCCATGGTCAACTGCTAATTGTATTCAATCACTATGCTTTTAATTAAAGAATCTTCTTAGTCCTGTTGCGCCATTTTACACACATCGACATCATCAAAAATATTCATAAATTCCTCTAATTTCAAAGAAAATAGTGAAAACATTATATCTGATATTTAAATTAGAATATTGCTAGCGATTAGAACGAACAGCAAAATAATGTTGTGTAATACCATCAGGTTTGCGAAGAGTCCTGGTTTTAATTGGCTGAAAAATAAAAATAAAATATTTTTTAAAACTTACCTTGGCTTCTTGTTTTCAATCTTGTTTCAATTTTTGCCTGCGAGTGCAAATCACTTACGGACATAAAAAACTACAGCTGAAAGTAGTAACCAACTTCTTTTGGTTGTCCTTTTATGACATGTGCGCAATCCTGTCCCCCACGGAATCTTACACTACAAATTTCGATCCTCAAATAAACTTACTGGCACCTAAATAAAAAAAAATCTTGAATTGTTTCAGTCAGAAACAAAATTTTCTCTGAGCATTTATTGTCCTTCACACTATCATCCGTTCAAACACTATCAATACACCATGAAGTGGAGTTGATAAGTAGGATTCAAGCAATACATTACCAAGATATGTTTCGTCCTATAACAGGATTAAAGCGTCCAAAGACGGATTTATTGGAAACCAGCTTACGTAAATCAAACGTATTGGCAAGAAGGTGCACTCTATCTTGCCTTCATGTGTGTAACATAGTCAATGCTTCTTAACATAAATCGGAAGATTCTTACCTTTGAAACCGGACGACTATCGTGTTGTAGATGGATCGCAGCCGGCTTGAGTAGATTATGTGCTAGTCTTATGTGTAACTCAAGTCTGAAATAAACACCCCCGTTCGTATTCGGATAATGCATACATGTTTCCTTCGTAAGTTTGAATATTTCTACTATTCGGAGTTGTATTTACAGTTGACTAAATTTTTCAAAATTTTATCTGAGAAAGTAAACTGTATGTAATGCGTTACTCTTTATTATCTGAAACCGACATGTAGTGGATTGGTTGGTATAGTTATGAATAACAAGCCGTGAGGTGCGACCCATGAGGTCCACACGGTCAACTTCCCAGTAATATCTACAAGGATATTAAAAATATTAAACACAATAATAATTATGGAAATAATACTACTTCAAATAATAAAAATGTACCTCTCATAAAAGTTATTGGAATGACTTAATATTAATCGTTTCATCTACGGGAGCGTCCATTGATTGAGTATTTATCGGAGTGGGGACAGGTTACAAAGCAGTTTTTTCATTAAAGTTAAAACATGGTGATGTGAAGACTATTGAAAATCTGCTTAAATTTTGCATATATTAATAAACTTTGATTGACTTTACAACAATGTCTTTAGAATAAGAGATTTAAGGTATAATAAATCGTATGAACCCTTTTTACATGGTGACTTTGAATGATTTTTAACTTCCCAGTTCCCTATGGGAAGTTATTGTAATGGGGTCGATTTTGCGAATCCCAAATTTTGACATATCTCCACGTTTTAAGGTCTCTAGAATCCAAATCCATCGTTTTTAGAGAGATGTCTGTGAGTGTGTATGTACGTATGTGCGGATGTGCGGATGTGCGTATGTGCGGATGTGCGGATGTGCGTATGTGCGGATGTGCGTATGTGCGTATGTACGTATGTGCGTTCGGAGTAATTTTTCGTCTCGATTATCTCAAGAACCAAAGATCGGATTGACGTGGGACCGGTTTTAAACGACGCGTAATTACGTAACTTAGAACTGAATGACTTTTCAGCAAAATCGGTTGGGCCGTTTTTTATTTAGGATGAAAAAGCTGAAAAAACAACTAAAAATTGCTTATTTTTAAACTGTTGATACGCACTATTAATTCTTGCAGATACCAAATACCTTCATAGTAATGTTGTTATTATTGTGCGTTTTAGCAAAATTGTGATCAAATTTGTAAAAAATGTTATTTAAAAAAAAGATTAATTTATAAAATTGCAAACTTTTATTATCAGGTTTGGGTGAATGGGAGTAGAGACGCTAATGCAGTTAATAATTGGATATTGTTATAAATAATTTAATATTGTTAATAACAATCAAATAATATTAGTTATAATCTGATATTGTATATATAAATTCAATTATAATTATTCAGTAACGGTCAAACATTCTTAATAACGAATGATTATTTTAAACAATAATTAAATACCCTCAATAATAGTTGTGGATTCCGAGGCCGAGATGGAGGACAAGAAGGGTGATGTGGACGAAGAGGACAAGGTTGCCAAGGCTTTGGTAGAGGATGACCAGGTGGTGGAGACGTCTTCCTCTACCAAAGCTTTTATGGTTAGATAAAAAATTGATAAAAATAGTAACAGTAATTATATTAATTTAGAATAATAATGTTTAATAATAATTATTATTAATAATAGTAATTAATAATAAAAGCAAATTATAGCTTTTTATTCACTCCACTGGGAAGTTAGTCGTGTGGGCCTCAAGGGTCGCACTTAGACCACATTTTTTATTTAATTTTTTTCATAATCATGAAAAAAACTTTTGCTGGTTTTTTCACAAAAACTCTTTGGAGTATATAAAGTATATAAACATTGATTACTTAGGTTTAAAAATTAGGTTAAAAATTTGATGTTTTTGAAAAAAAAACCTAATTTTTTGCACTTTTTTTAAAAAAATTAAAAAACCGCTCCAAGAATTTTTTTAAAAATTTGACAGAATCACACAAACGTCAATATGCGTTAATTGACACCTTGTTCGAAAAAATCGTATGTTTGGTTCGCGAGATATAGCGCATGACAGAAATGACCTTCAAACGGGCAAAACAGCAAACCCCCCCGACCGAAGTTTTCCAAAAACTAATCAGCTCTTAAGATTGCAAAGACGCTTCGATTGACACCTCAACCAAGTCAATCGGATTTTGTTTACGTGAGTTATGCTCGTAGAAAAAAGTGTCCACGAACGTACAGACGTACGTACGTACGTACACACACACACACACATACGTCTCCCGTTCTAAAAACACTTTATATATACTCTATAGACCTCAAAACGTAAAGAAATGTTGAAAATTTCAATTTCGATTTTCGAGGCGATTACAAGAACTTCCCATATACTGGGAAGTTAATAATATTTTTTGAAGTGATACAAATACAAATCTTATGACTGCAAACAACGTAAGATTCAATATTTTTTTTAAAAATCAAACAAGTGAAGCCCTATATTCGAAAAAAATTCATAATCTGCTAAATTTTTATTTTAGAAGTATTCTATTCAATACATTCGCTCTATATTTGCCTGACTGACATCCGAATTCCCCGTGCAATATGCTGGTCACACTTTTCGATTTCTATAGAAAATATCCGCACTGAATGTCTTCCCTAGGGTATTCTTGCGGATAACGGGGTGGTACAAACATCACAGAATAAAACGCACATACGAATGAATAAATTATGCCAGCTGTTATGTAAATTTCATTGAATTTTATGAATTCAATTAGCTTTGACACTTTCAACATTGTTGTGGAAGATTCGATTATGGGATTATGGATTATACAATAAATGGAGTATTAGTTTATATTTCTGATTTTTTAAAGCGAGCTTTATATTGGTTTCAGAATATGCGTAACATTGTAACATATTTGACTTATAGTCCATTGCTTATCTGGAAATTGATGACAATAAAATTTTAGCTGTCAGAATACTCTAATTTTGATTGGAATCGAACACCAAAACATTTCTTTTTTGAACAGTTTTGAAATATTGAAACGCCATTCGGCAGGGAAACCACGCATAGGCTAATCCACATAGCAAATTTCTATTGAGATTCACAAACAGGAAGACGCGAGGCAATTGTAATAGTAATATTAATTCTAATAATTAAAAAAACCGAAATTAGGCTATTAAAAGTATTGTTAACTTTTTGACTAACATAGTCTGCATGTCATACAAAATTAGAATAAAACCAACGAATGTCATACAATATATATTTTGTATCGCTTTTATTTATTCGTCAAATTTAAATCTGTTCTTTTAATATGATTCTTGCTTGCGTGTAAAAGTATTACACTTTAATTGAATCTGTCTAAAATATAATCGTAATGTATTTAATCAATCTCATTTGATAATTTGAATCGCTTAAATATTTTCTTCTTAGCAAAATTTTCTTTTTAAATATATAGTATGCAAAGTTTATTATCAAATCTAATACCAACTTATCTATATATTTTAATTAAACAATGACCCTTAGCAAAAGTAAAATACACATCAAGGTCTACTATTTGCTACATTTTGAGTCTAGGTTCTACTTATAATTTAGTGTAAAGACCACGAAAACAAGCCGTAAGGTGCGACCCATGAGGTCCACACGGTCAACTTCCCAGTAATATCTAAAAAGATATTAAAAATATTAAACACAATAATAATTATGGAAATAATACTACTTCAAATAATAAAAATGTATTTCTCGTAAAAGTTATTGGAATGACTTAATATTAATCATAACATCTACGGGAGCGTCAATTGATTACGTAAGGATTTTGGTGCATTGGTTTGATTGATTATTCACGCGGATCAATCGGAAGGGGGACAGGTTTTTCATTAAAGTTAAAACATGGTGCTGTGAAGACTATTGAAAATCTGCTCAAATTTTGAAAATATTAATAAACTTTGATTGACGTTACAACAATGTCTTAAGAATAAGAGATTTAAGGTATTATGATTCGAATGAACCCTTTGGCTTTGATTTTTTATTTTTTATTTGATTTTTTTTTTGTAATCATGAGAAAAGTTTTTGCTGGTTTCTCTACAAAAATTGATAAAATTTTATAAATTCTACAAATATTTATTATTACGATGTGCAAATCAGGTTAAAAATGAATTTTTTTATGAAAAAAACACTACTTTTCCAATTTTTTTATTAAACTAAAAAAACGCTTTAACGATTTTTTAAAATATAAAAACATCATAAAAATGATAATGCGCGTTGATTGACACCTTAATGATGGAAAGATTATATTTAGTTCTCGAGATATTATGAATGACCTTGAACGTTTAATGAATTTTTTATTTTTTATTTAAGGTTTTTTTTGTAACCATGAAAAAAACTTTTGTTGGTTTTTTCACAAGAACTATTTGGAGTATGTAAATTATATAAACATTGATTACTTAGGTTTGAAAATCTGGTTAAAATTTTTGTGTTTTTGGAAAAAAACCTAATTTTTTGCACTTTTTTTAGAAAAATTAAAAATTGGCTTCAAGAATTATTTTAAAAATTTGGAAGAAGCACATAAATGTTAATACGGATCGATTGACACCATGTTCGAAAAAATCGTACGTTTGGTTCGCGAGATATAACGCATGACAGAAATGACCTTCAAACGGGCAAAACAGCAAACCCCCCGACCGAAGTGTCCCAAAAACTAATCAGCTCTTAATATTGCATAGACGCTTCGATTGACACCTTAACGAAGTCGATACGACTTTGTTTACGTGAGTTACGCTCTTTGAAAAAAGTGTCCACGAACGTACGTACGTACGTACGTACGTACGTACACACACACATACATCTCCCTTTCTAAAAACACTTTATATATACTCTATAGACCTCAAAACGTAAAGAAATGTTGAAAATTTCAATTTCGATTTTCGAGGCGATTACAAGAACTTCCCATATACTGGGAAGTTAATAAAGCAGAGTACGAAATTTGGGTGACATGTTGCAAATTGCGAAAAAATATTGCTGCGCCCTCAAAATGGGCGTTTAATTTATCATTTTACTGGATTACCTTTCAGTAGAGTCAAAGGAGAATTACTTTATCGTGTCGTGGCTAAAAAAATCTAAACGAAATGTCATTCTATTTATTCACTGCATGCATTATAATTCCATATCCCGACAATTTCAAACTGGTTATTATTTAAAATGGGTAACACTATCTGCTAGCTTTGCTCACACAATATCTCTACTGAACTAAACCAATCGTACCGCGGCATATTTCTTCAAGTTTAAAACGTCTTAGAATCAGACATGGCTAATCCTCTGCGGTTTAGTTTTACTTTCAGTATCTGCTACAACAGATATCGGATTTCGTTTGGCTAATGAATTGCAGCCAGTGTTGAGGCGGGCAATCCTCCAACCTCAGCCTTCTCGCCAAAGTCAAATTGCAACGTGCAGATCTCATTCACATGCTAAATGTTCTGTAGAACACATCGTTACAGAAAAGTATCTGCATCTTAAATAAGTTTCTGCTTGTATTCTGCAATCAGTTTAAGCTTTAAGTGGTTCATTTTAAGCAGGTTAACTGGTATGGCATTAGCTGGGGAATTACCTTACAGATAAGAGATCTGAATGCGTTTGAATATTGCAACCAGAGACATGAATAGTTATATCTACTTTCGTTCATACATGGACACACACTTTTAGACAGTAGTTTTGAATCGGAACAAACTCCTCACATGTGGTCTCCCTTCAAACTTGAAGCTAGTATCCAGCTATCGCATAGGCAATATTGCGTTAGAGTAAGGAATGGAATTGACATTTGGCGCTTAATCCAAAGTTGACTCGAGATCTGTTCAATTCGTGACGGTTAATCCCTTCCGATAGTGAACACGAAACGTGCAGACGCAGTGATAAATTCCCTTCGATTCCCTGCAAGTACGTCTGAAGCTAGCTTTGGTTTAATCCTAATCTGTGGCTTTGCGCTAGTGTGATGGATTCGTCTGCCATCTGCAGCGATAGTCAACATCATCTATCATATTCACTAGCGTTGCAGTGTACTAAGCTTTAGCGTATTTACAGACACAATCATAGAATGGCAGTAGAAAGGAAAGGACTCGCGATAATCGCCGAGAGATAAGTTACAATCGTAAAAGGTCGAATAATCAATGAGTGTACTCTTGACCTACAGATGCTTTCACTTTCGAAGACAATGTACAAGCGAATAGCACAAGCAGCTCCTCACTTGAATTAAGATTATTCTATCTTGCGAGCATGATAGGAACTGCTAGCCCAAACAGTGAATTTGAGGAACCGTCGAAGTGTCTCGGAATCGTATACCGAATTCGACTAAAAAGCACCCGGTTGACCGGTTCCCGTTGTCTTCCTCTCATTACGGCGTCGGCACTATGCCAAGGACTAAGACTAGGAGAGGCAGTAAGCATGGTTATGTCGGCTACACACAGATGACATATTATGGTAAAGAGAACTCATTGTTTATACGTGTCTGTCTATGTGCAGGAAGCAACCGGCAGGGGATTCTTATAGATGTTTCGTAATCCCTGAAACAAGAAGCATTAGGACTTACACTAATTAGAATGGATAAGCTGGTTTCGACTTAAGGATCTTCGAGTCAAACTTATCATCTCCCATACCAGTGGTTTCCGAATGTAATACGTTCCGTCTCTGGCTTCGTCTTTCATCCGCAAAGCTCTGTTTGTTGTGTGCAACCGATTACCAAGCCTGAAATGCTGAAAAGGATTCAGATAGTATTCGAATTATGCTATGAAGAGATATTTAGTTTGGAGATTCTAGCATCGACTTTAGTTTGAAGTTGTGAGTTTAAGAGGGCAAGCGAGGGTGTTAGAACTGCTAAAGCATTGGTACAAGGTGGCTGCAACATGATGTAGAGGTATGATAGAAATCATGATCTCTTATTCTAAATGAAGTAGGTAACTAGTAATTTCTAGTTTGCAGTACACCGACAATCGCTTATGCGTCTAACATTTCCACAAACAAACGTATCAAATAGGATAAAGAGCGGTTTGAAAGCAGGATTCGGCATAGGAACTACTTAGATGTAGAGGTAAGGGATTACGCAAGAATCCGATCAACCCCGAAAATCATTCTACAAATGTATGTAAGTTTGAGATGAAAGTAGCTAGCGATTAAGATGGAAGATATTGCTAACAGGTTTACACAAGGATAAGGTAATATCTCTTGGAGGGGATTAAAATAATAGGGTACTCATGCACATCACATGATTCACTTCGTTCTAATTTTTGAATATCACCAATTCATATCGTTTGAAAGAGTGGTTGGTTTATACATACAAGTTCATCTGAACTCTATATATTTCTTTAAAGAACAGAACACACATGTTTTGGATTAAAAGCGAAGTATTTAATGCGTGGCAGGAGAATTAAACTTTGGATATAAGCTTAATCGTAAAGTAACTTGGAGAATCAGAGAAAGTTTTTGGTAAACATCCAAACTTGGAATCAGAAATTGATTTGACGCGTTCAGGTTATGGAAAAAAATGGATATTTTCACTCAATCGTCACAAAGCCTAGAACAGAAGTTTATCGGTCAACGCATTTCTTAAAAAGATGATGCCTATCTACTTTGGAACCTTAAAAAATATGTCAACTATCCAAGCAAAATAGATTAGATTCTGCATTCATATTGAACGTCAGCACAAACAAAAATTAAGAATGATTTTTTTAAAGAAAAATCACTAGGCAATAAACAAAACTAACTAAAATTACCTATAAATTGAAATTGATGCATATGGTTGCAGGTGTTTGGCTCAAAAGATTAAAGTACTAGATGAAATTCGCTGAAAACTTCTCTTCGTGTACTTTCCAACTTTCTTCGTGTACTTAAAAAAACGCTAAAAATGGTTACCGTAAAATATGACAACCTAACCTCTTAAGTAAGATTTTGACAATGTAATATTTTTTTGGAAATTTTTTGGGTAAAATTATGTAAAAGAAGTAATAGAATTAAAAAAAATAGTTATAAGTTTCTATTTGACAATTTTGAATACCTATTAAACATAGCATAATATATGTGTGTATGTAGATCATAAAGAACTTATTATGCTTTTCTCGAGATGTCATACGATAGAGAAATGACCTCACATTTACGCTGGTGTATGCATTATCATAAATACTAAACATTATTGCGTTAAAAAATAGTTTAAAAATAATCTCAAATTTCCGGATCCACTACAATAACCTCCATATAAATTAGGAAATTAAAAAGTGTTTAGAAGGCAAGTCATTCAAAGGTGAAACTAAAAGCGAATCTTTTAGAATCGGTAGTAAAATGGCTCTTTTTTCAAGTTATAGCGTTTTCAGGTCATAATTTTTGCTTGTATGAGACTAGAAACATTCTTATTTTTGAAACAATTTTTTTTAAAAAGTTTACTTCAATGAAACAGAATATTTTATTCCTTTACTCAACGGATTAACATTTCTTAAAGACGATTCTGAAATCAATATGCCCATGTCCATTAAAATAAAACTGCATTAATAACAAAGTAAGCTAAGTGCATTCTAGACTTAGAACCAAACGTAAATGCACGACAAGTAAGACACCATCAGGCGAAAGGAAAACATTCCATTCTGTAGATATGCCATAGCCCCCTTAGCACGTATTCACGTTCTACTCTCAAACGTCTTATTGGATTAGAATAAAGAAAAAATACCACACTCGACCATCATTGCTTGAAGAAATCCCTTTACAAGAGAACTCAAGACATAGAGATTTGGGTTACTCTAATATAGCAAGCAGTATCGAACGTAGTGTTTGCGCCCGCCACCCCTTATATTATCTAAACTTCTATGGCTCAACGATTGTAAATATCTATCCATATACCTAGATTCCTCATATTCCTCAAACGGCTTATAATTCCAATGGCTTTACGCTTACGGTCAGTCGCGCCATAGAAAGTTCTTAAAGATGTTTGTATCTTTCGACAATGCATGTATATATGTATATACGTGTGTGCTCATGGAATTATGCTAAATAACAATAATTTTATCATAGAACTAACACTTCATTCACAGAAGGTAAAATTTTGAGTCTAACTATCAGTCCGCTCTTCATGAGCTAGGAAATATCAGGATATATTTTTGGATGGAGAAAGCGTCTTCTTGCTACTGACCATTTACCCTTGTCTTCAACGAATGTATGTAATCACTTCCGAAGATGCCGAGTAATTTTAATCAAAGATCCTTGAAAATCCCTTACACCATTAATTTTCTATTCCGGCGAGAATTATCTATTAAGAAGGATTTGCCTTGCTTTCGAGTATCATATCACGTCCAGGATTTGCTCCCCTGGAGCCTGTTTGCATTTGGCGATGACATAAGTATATTCTTACTAACCCGTATGTGAGCGCAGATAATTGGATCTATTTACTTAATTAATCTTTCCTTTAAAACTTTTGCGACAATCTTTGCAAGCTGTAGTTCAATATTATAATGTTGCTATCTGAAAATCTGAATCTTCGAAAAACCAACATAAATTTAAATGATAAAATTTTAAGAGTATCAAAAATATGTTACAGGCTTCCAAATATAGCTTCCTTTACCTTGCAAATTTTGAAAATATTCAACAACACTGTGCGTTCACGAAACACTCAAGGGTTAATAATACTCAACCAGCTGTAACTGAAGGTTAACTGATTCAAGATATTGAGTATTAAGACGCTGTAAACCTCTACGGGTAATTCTTAGACAAACATAAACGCTGGTCCTACTAATCACCATTTGAATACAAGTATCCAACAAACTATTCTGCAAAAGTATCTACACCTTGACCGCTGACCAGTCTTACGACCCAGGCAATCCCTTGATCATTGAGACTTTGTGTCTGCACCCTCATCAAATTTTTTTAAACTCGAAGAAAGATGAATATGTAGAGCATATCTCTCAAACAAGGCTCTCATCTAGTGAATAATAATAATGGATAGGCCATAAAAGGGTACTGGAGGCAATCATATCGAGAATTAAGGACACCAGAATCATTCCCCTTTTGCTTTCCTCATTATTTTTGCTATGGTCGGAGCTAGGGTAGGATTTTTACTTAACGTGGGGGATAGATTAAGAGTGTATTGACGAAGACGACGTTCTTATGGTCAAATTTCCTTCTATTTGGATTGTTATGGGGCATTTCGCGTTATCTTTCTGGAAGCAATGTCGTTACCGTTGACATCACCTTAGCGACTCTCAACAAGTCATCAAAATTTTATAAGACCATCATTGAACTGCTGGATACTAATCCGCTTCTAAGTGGCTGAATGACTCCCACTTTAGCTTCTTGCTGCAAGGCAATTGAAAAGCACACAGCGTTTATTCCGTCTCTTCTATTACCACAGGATTGGTAGGTCCTCATTAAGTGGGCTTAAGTAATACAAAAAATAGATTTACTCTTCACAACAGTATAGATTTGATGAAGAACCAAGCATACAGTTGAGGGACATTGAGATCTTAGGATTGTCATTCGATTTCCACGGGATCCTGGCAATAGTCGTCGAAGTCATTATCGTAAGGAAAGTAATGATATCAAATAATCCAAAACCGCGCAGCCAATCATAATTTTTTTTTGCGTTTTCAAGGCACGATGTATTAATTTAATTCGCTTCTCCCTTCAGTAGTGAAAGCTTCCCCCACTCCTTGCGTAATCTGTTCACTTTTAGTGCGGCGAGTACGATGGCTGCCTTGACTTCTTTGCGTCACCTGTCGTCTTAGATTTTTTTCCCGCAACAATGTTCTCTCTATATTTGCTTCACATTACCACGGCACTAGTGATTTGCCCTACGAGAAACCAACAAAGAAATTGGCGGGAGGTTTAAAATGTGTACAGTAGACATAGAAATTATTTGTAAGGTTTGACGCATAGCTAAATAAACAATTGTTTGGAAAAAATGTTGGGACTTATGATACATTTTTTCTTAGTGTACTCGATGTGATTGGTTTTGAATCTGATACGAAATGATCAATGTGTTTAGCTAATTTCGAGCATTTCACAAAAAATTTAAAGACTGGCAATACTGTGAGTTCAACATCTTTGTGGATGTTTGAAGCTGTGCCAAAACTCTGGTTTGAATTCTTCATAGATAATTTACAACTTTAGACAGTTTGAAGGTCTATGAATTGAATTATTTGTTGAAACAAAACTTTACGATTAAAGACAGTTTTATATACAAGAATTAGTGAAATAATGATCAGCAAGAAGTTACATTCAGTTTCTAAAAATTTCAATATTTTAAAGGTCGGGAAAGTATGATGATGATCAAAAGTAAACACCTGATCAAGTAGAGATCACTCAATTGTATTACAAACATATTCTGTATACTGTTGATTTAAATGTTTTGTGAAATAAATTAATAAGTTGAATGACAATTTTGGCACCTTTCACGCCAAAAAAATTAAAATTATGGTCACTAAATAGTTCATCAGTCCAGCAATTTCAAAATAATTTAACCAAAAATTTTGAAAAACCACGATGCGCTTTAATTTTCTTCTATATTGAGCTTGAAACTTGTCCAAAGTTTGGGAATCATTTTTAACGTTTGTTTGTTTAGAACAGAGAAGAACTAATCAATTTGATATGGCTTCAGTTTTCGTTCTGCTTCTCTTTATCTTTAGCTAACAAAATCTGTCAAATGATGACATTAAAAAAGGCTAAATTGTTAGATACGTGTTACTTCGGCCAATCAGTTAATTTCAAACAATCAAAATTGAAATTGTCAACGTTTTGAGGTCTTTTTGAGTATATTTAAAGTGTTTTTAGAAAATGAGATGTATATGTGTGTGTACGTACGTACGTACGTTCGTCAACAGTTTTTTATACGAGCATAGCTCAAAAAAAGTTGTATGGGCTTCGTTGAGGTGTCAATCGAAGCGTCTTTGCAATCTTAAGAGCTGATTAGTTTTTGGGACGCTTGGGTCGGGGGGTTTGTTGTTTTCATCCTTTGAAGGTCATTTCTGTCATGCGCTATATCTCGCGAACCAAACACAGGATTTGCATGTTTAAAGTGTCAATCGACATGTATCCGCATTTGTGTGATTCTGTCAAATTTTTAAAAGCATCCTGGCTGCCGTTTTTTAATTTATTAAAAATAAATTGCAAAAAATTAGGTTTTTTTCATGAACAATAACTTTTGAGCTGATTTGCAAAACACATTTATCAATGTTTACAAAGTTTATATACGCCAAACAAATTTATTAAAAAACAGCAAAAAAATTTCTGATGATTACAACAACAACAAAATCAAATTAAAAATAAAAAACATTAAAAGTCATCATGATTTTCAAGGTCATTTATGTCAATGGACGTGTATTAACATTTCTGTGATGTTTTTGACTTCATAAAAAATTTGTTTGAGCCGTTTTTTATATTTAATAAAAGAAAATGCGAAAAATTTGGGTTTTTTTCATTAAAAATAAATTTTTAACGTGATTACCTTGAATGAATTTTTATTTTCAATTTATTTTATTTTTTTAATTATGGAAAAGGGTTTGGCTTGTTTCTCTCCAAAAACTGATAAGAATTTATAAATTTTATAAACATTTATTACTGTGCTGTGCAAATCTCGTCAGTGGGCGTAATAAAAAAAAATGCATTCATTTTTGCTAGCGCTCTTTGTCCTTCAAGCATCGTTATTAAAATAACAAATACAATACAATAATTTTTTTTTTAACCTTTGTCCTCCCTCCGATTGATCCGCGTGAATCTTCAATCAATCCACCAAAATTCTTACGTAATCAATAAACGCTCTCGTAGATGATACGATTAGTATTATAATATATTGTTATTATTTTGTTTAATATTTTTAATACTTATGTAGATATTACTGGGAAGTTAACCGTGTTGTCGGTGTTAACCGTTATTGTGTTCAAACAATAAGCAACGCTGTTGCGTAAAAAAATAAACAAAGAAGGATCCTTTATGAAGTAAAAATTGTGCAGTTGTTTTGTTTTCCAAATTGAAGATTGAAAATTAGTTCAGACAAAAGATAGTTTTACCGTCAAGTTTGTACAAAATATTCATTGTAAGTACATTGATATTTTATAGCATTTGAAAATATGTTATGGGACTAATTTGCTCCCTAGAGATTTTCATTGAAAAATTGACTGCCTCCTGCGAAACATTGCAAAAATAGACGACAAACATCTCATCTATTTCATATTGTATTGCATAGAATTGTAATTAATTTTCTTTTTGAGCACCTCTATGAAAAACTTCTTTAATTATTTTATCATGAATATTTTCGATTTGTTTTGCTAAAAAAATCCAACAAAATTTTGGCTGCTTCATCAGAAATTTATGGTGTCTTGTAATGTAGGCGTTTTGAAATGTTTAAGTTATTTTGTATAACTTTTGATATAGACTCTGCAGTTTGCAAATATTTCAATAGAATTTATCGACCAAAGTCTACCTAAATATATTCTCCAGTGTTCTGTTTGCAATTTTTTAAAGAATAATGATATGTGCATACATATATATTTATAATTTACATATATGGGATATAATAGAAGAGGATATAATAAAATAAAGCTATGTTTGTTTGGATTTTTCATCGAGTCTTTGAGACTTTACAATGATGAAGTAAGTTTTTTTTAGAAAATTATTTTCTGAGCAGCGAATCTCTTAGCAATTATTTTCGCTTTACGTCATATTTCTTGGGGATTTTCTTTAAAATAGTATGAAATTAACGTAGTAGCTTTTTCAAATTGGCAAAAACTAAATTGTTTCCATAAACTCAGATTTGTAATTCTCGTCTGCGCAATTAAAGATGTTTTAAAACTGTTGATTGGCACGTGGAAACAAATGCAAACCATTAATAAAGAGTCATATTCGCACAGATTATAGCTGAAAATTAATGCGAAATGTTCTTATTGAGCAAACCAAGTATTTCGTTCGTCACTGTTACATTGGAAAGGCCCGCAAGCACCAAAAACACAAATTCTGTGGATGAAAGTGGTATCGGTAGCTAATACGGATCTCCCTTGTCTCATTATTTCTGCTTAAATCTATCTTTCGTTATGCTACTGATAATTCTTCTTCTTTACCCGGATCTCGACAAATCTCTCATCTTAATATTCCCTCGGTATTTTGTCGCAGTGGTATGCATGTCCTCTCGTTCGTCTCATGATCAGGATTGGAAGCGGGACTACCAACAGAGTGATTAGGATTTATCGTTCATATTTCTCAACCCCCGTCCTTTTGGAACGCGCTTAGCTTCTTTCTGTGCGATAAGACACAGCCGTGGATGAGATTGAATTCCTACCCATGGCTGTGTGTACAGCTAAAGAAAATCTAGGCATGATGAAAGGGAAATTACTTAAATCCTCGCATTCGGGTTAAACGTTATTTTCATATAAACTCATTTATAGGTGTACTCGTTAGCGGTTTGCTGACTTTTTTCTGATTTCGAAAGAGGAAATGAGCTTGAACTGATTTAATAGTTATTATCTGTTCACACTTTTGGTGTAAACAGCTTTCAAAATTTGAGCGAATATTTTTTTTATAAATTTTGAAGGATCATGTTTAAATTAAGTTAGTATTGCTAAAAGAAAGTTAGATTAGATGTGCATGCATGGAGGCTGGAAAAGCTGGCAAAAGGTTCTAGGCCGCTCCCGCATAGAAACTTAAGTAGTATAAACAAATCAAATTTTGAAAATGCCTGCGATTGGTTTCTATAATCTAGGAAACATTAAAGCAACAAACAAACAAACAAACTAAATAAAACTTTGTTCGTGAAAACTTATCGCCAAAATCTTAATACGCAACATTTACAAAAGGCAACGCTACGAAATAATGTTCTCAAATATCGCTTCTACTTTCCTGGGTCCAAACCAAAATCATCTTAAAACTGGTATGCAGAACTTAAACAAAGTCTTTTGGGCAAGTTGAATATGGTCTCAACTTAGACAATTTTTTGCGTAGATCATCTGGATGATTTTTACGTATTTTATATTAGAATGAGAATTTTGCATCTTTTCTCTGTTGAAATTAGTTTGTTTTCATCATCGCGACCCATTCGTATCTCCTGCTTTGTAATAGCAATTTAGTCTTCAAAATTTAGCAAATAGATGTCTATCTTGTCGAACGATGTTTATATTTAAAATCTTATCTCCGTTCAAACAAATCTTGACTGTAATACCACTTCAAAACTCCTCACGTTTCTCACCCAAAAAATGTTCGGCACTGCAGTCAACAACCCAATTGAAAGGAATACAAAAATCATTTGCGGTACATTGTACAACGAAGTTGAAAGAGATTTCAAAAATACAAAACGAATTTTCCAAACCATCAACTGGAATTGAAATTCGTTGAGCTGTAATGAATTGGCTCCGAAGTATATTCACGTAAAGCTAAGAATATCGTCTGAAAGCAACTGTCACGATGGTGTGACATTGATTCCAACCATACTCTATCAGTGCGGCAACATATCAACAAATGTTCAGATAAAGAATCTTTTCTTGCCAACGAAGAAGCAAAACTGTCGACAGTAAACAACATTTAGCAGAGTTTAAGTGGTGCCAAAACAAGGAAACCATCGCATCCGATTCAATGTTACCTCAATACGACGCACTTCATGAAACACCTAAAACATTCTTACGTGAACGACCTTATTATAACGTCTCCTTACTTTGTGGGTAATCCTTTCACAGTCACCTGATGTTCCTTCAGCCGCGACACGTAGACGATGTTGTAGGGATAGGTTCATGTCTATCTGGCTGCACTACGTCCTTGAGTAAGCATATAGGGCAGTATGGGCTGGAAAGAAACTAGGAGTACTTGAAAAGGACTGTTTAGCTTGAATGAACAACATTTCTAATAATTTTCAAACCAAAAATGAGAGCATGTATAGCTCAAAGGTCTTATGAAAATTAAAAAAAACATTTTGATCACATGATTCTTACGAACGCAGGACTACCTTAACTACACGCGAATACCATGCAACGAAATGCTAACGGCCGTCTTTAATTCAAGCTTTCCCTTTCCATCTCAGCAATATTCTCACCCTAGCTATTTCTTTTAAATACTTTATAAGAGATAATTTTAACGCCCTTTTCATGTCTCATGGTGAACAAGGAGCGGCTAAGGCAAGAATTAAAACTTTCAACTAACAATTTTAAGCACTAAGCCGGTGCTGAAGACTTTGCAAAGTGCTGCGATTAAACTGCAATAGTTTTAAGCAATAATAAATTTAAAATTCACTTCACTTGGTACATGTGCAACGAGAGGGTACAACCATGTCACGTCAGTTCACTTCACCCTTGTTGTACATAGTCGAAGTTGTTCTTAACAAGTTTAAGGATGAAATTGTATGTTTCGAATTTACAGCGAAAATGCTACTTATGTATGATCAAACGGATAATTTTCGTGAAAATTAAAACTTCATCAGAAGACTATGAAACTACAATTTTCATTCGAACTCTGATTTTTCAAACGTGTTGTAATAAATAATTAATCTATGAAATTTTCAATAACTTGTAATTATCTTAACAAAGCGCACACGTTATTAAATGACTTTTGTATCCTGCGATTAATTGATAATAAGACAGAAAAGTTACCTCAGAGAAAAGGAAATCAATTGCAACATAATACTTCAACAGCATTTGATTTTACAAACAAGCTCAATCCTTTTGGAAAATGAAAAAGGTTCGAATAATATATTATATGGCAGGAAATATAATTGCTTTCGGGATATTTACGTGAACCCTCCCTGGTCACATTACCAAACCAAAACAATCATAAAAATTCTAAACATACTTATTTAACCATAATCCTTTCGGTAAACTCGCAACGTTTTCCACCCTGACTTTTCGACATTTTCGTGGCAAAAAGTTCAAACCACTCATCCTTTGACAATGCAATAGGCTGAATGAGCCTTGAATGGAATGGACCAAAAAGTCAATGCGATAAATATACTTTTCCACTCAATGAAGAATATGAAGTATCCCATGCACAATAACAACAACAAGCAGCGAAAAATGTTCCTGCAAATGAAGAATCGGTTCAAGCGTTCGCTAATCGTCAAAACTTGAACCCTACTTGAAAGAGATGATTTGAGGAATCATTCGATTCTTCTCGTTCGTGCTTTATGAGAAATCCTCTTGATTTCTATGGCACCCGTTACGTCTTCTTACTTTCCAACTAGCATTCCACCCAACATTGATGGATAAAAGATAGAGGAACAGGATGTATCGTATCGTCATCGGGTATTTGAATGGAATATAAAATCTTTTCCTCGTTCCTGGCTTCGGATACTATTATAATCGATAAGGGGTAAGTGTGGATTAGCAGTAAACAGTACTCAACCGCACATTCATGCACGCTTGCTATGGCAAGAGGATAAAATATGAAGGGAAGGCAACAAATAATCTAATAGGCTGCATAAGGGGTTGTTTTCGAGGATAGCCCATTCATCCCAAGGCATGCAAGACAGCGAGCGGTTACAATATGAATTGTTGGGGGAACTAAATCCCTTTGAAGGAAAATTTAATGGCTTAAGCCGCGAAAGAAGTGCAAGGGTGAAGTAAGGGATTATAGATTTGCGGATTACTCTATTATTGAGGGGTTGCATTTTATTCTTAAGTTGTTTAATTGGGATGAAGCAACAGCGAAGCGAAATCAGTTAAAATTATGAAGATTTTTTCATGCAAAATTGAAATGAAAACAGTTTTCAGAGAATATTATTGTATGAATTTATTTTTTTACCAATTCAGCAGCGAACCATTTGAAATCTGAAATCAAAGCTTACGATATTGTCCGTTCTAGAGAGGCAAATACGTAAAGGCAACGTACATCATCAACCTTTGTCAAGTTATCTATGTATTTAACTTTCGCATGCTTATACGTTTATCTAGCGTTGATTCCTTTACATATTACTACAATAATTCTATTTGCAGGCTTACCAAATATCTCGCCTTTTGAAACAATCATGATGTTTCCTTTTTACTTTACTCCATAGGAATGAAGGTGCATTTTATATTTAGCCATTCAATAAATTTATCAAATCATTTGAATATTTACCGTGAACAGAAAGCTAAAAAATGGATTTTTTTTGGTAAGCAGCAAATAATCTTCACTTGGAGCTTGGAAAGTGCATTCTACAATGTCATGAAAAAATATATTACAGGACCCATCTTCATGTTGAGAAGCTTAATTTCTATTATCTGTAGTATCTGGTTATCTTGTTTTAAGATTAATTATTCAAACATATCGTCTTTAAATATTTTTGTTTGTGAAAAATGTGAAATTTTAGTTTAAACCAAACATATTTCAAATTGTGGAAGTTTTTCTTCACAAAGAAGTTTATGAATTTAATTCTCAAAAAATAAAGTTTTAAGTCTATGTATTTCTCATCTTAAAACGTGACTACATATTGTTTGAAAGCCAAACTATACCTTATTAAACAATAAAGAGTTGATTTAAAAATAAAATAAAGAAATTCTGTAAAAATAATGCTCTATTGTTCTGGCAATTTTTTGAGATGTGTGTCTCTTAAAGCCTACAATGATTTGTTTGATAAGATTATCAAATATTTTAGTTCATTTTTGATCTATGCTAGTTAGAATTTGAAGTTTGAAGTGCTAATCTTAAAATCTCTCGTTCCAATGGTTGGAAAAATTTAAATTTGGTATATTCGATGAAACTTTTCCCAAAAATCAAAAGCTTCCCACTTTTTTTTTTAGAAAATTTTGCTTCATTGTTTGTAAAAACTTTTTGTTAAGTTTTGAAATTTTACACCGACACTTTTCACCTTTTTCCACTTATGCTGAAAAGAAGAAGAGTATAGATTCATCTAAGGTTGTTTGAAAGAATGAACCATAATGCAGGTTAGAATATTTCTGTAGAAGAAGATTTGACTGCAGCCAAATTTGTGTCTTGTCCAATCGTTTTGGAAAATCTGTTCACTGTATGAAAAAATGTCGTCGGCTTTCATTTCAACGACGTTGATT
Source organism: Oxycera nigricornis (assembly GCA_963942545.1). NCBI lineage: Eukaryota > Metazoa > Arthropoda > Insecta > Diptera > Stratiomyidae > Oxycera > Oxycera nigricornis. The sequence continues at coordinate 102,518,536 of OZ012659.1, forward strand.
ATACCTAATAAGTTGACATAAAAATTTATTTTTAGCTTTAAAAAATGTCTCCAGGCGTAAAATCAAACTTCTGAGACTGTTTTAGAAAAATCAGAAGGACCTTAACTACTTTGAAATACACCTGACAAACATTCAAAATAAGAAGGAAGGATTCTTCTCGAAATTTTATTGGCATTGATCAGAAAACAATATTTCCGTAGAACAAGTTTCTAATACTGAATAATGAAGCTCCACAGGAATTAGAAAAATATCACAAATGTTAATATAAACGAAAATAAATGACTTTATATATCGAAAATTAGGTACTGTCTCTTATACCGATCTTTATCGTCTGGGAAGTGCCAAGCATTTTGTTTTTTAAAATATGGATGGATAAATAAATAGTTCTATTGTATTGGATACATTGCCTAGAAGGACACGGAGGTGGGTTTAGTCGGTAGAAATCCGGCATATCGTGAGGCTGGAGCTGATCGGTATCTTTTGAAGATACCCACTTTCCAGCGACGAAAAAAAATACTTACGCTTTCAAAAATTTTGTAATTGACAAAAATTTCAAATCTAGAAAAAAAAACTCCCACGAATAGAAAATCTGCGATTCAATCTCCGAAACACAAATAATCTATAAGTTTTGCTTGATATTGCTGACTTGCGTGAAAATTGATTGTTATCGCACCACCCAGTTAAGATCCCAGCAAACATTCGTAAAATTGTTCAGACAAGCAGAAAAATTAGCGTTTAGCGTATTGGGGAATTCACTGCTACTAATGATATAAACAGATATTTTCAGATCACATCAAAAATTTGTCCTGAATTGTTCGAGTAAAAAGTAATTTAGTCAGTCAAAATAGGTCATAGGCCATTCTATGATTGTTTCCATGCCAGAAATTGTTCCAATGCATTCTTAACTTCTGTTAACGATGCCGGACCTCCTATGAGTCTGGTTCCCAGGACAATTTCACCAACAGCTCTTCACCCTCATCGGGCTATTTTCTTGAACCAATATCCGTTGTCTCGTAGACAAAAATCGACAACTTAGGGACACCTACAATATCTACTATAAATTCGAATAGTACTTTTTAATTGCAAGTCTAGTTCTGTCAAAGGAGGATTTTGAACACGTCCAAAATAGCCTACCATGACTCCGATTCATCCCACCATCTCGTCAGACTAATAAAAATGATCTTCCATAAAGCTTCGACTTCTTTCTTAAATCGAGTAATAGGAACATTGCACGATGATGATATGATGATAATATATTTACCATGTATTATGTACACATACATATTTCACGAAAGTATCAACCCACTCGTTTATTATTTTGAAATCTTATGAAAAAATCTAAAAAAAAAAAAGATTTTAATGCCCGTGTCGATTTAACTACGAAAACTAAGTCAGTATTTTGTAACAGTTTTTCGACGCATTTAGCCATACCGGAGGAAAAAAGCTTCTCGTAAATATTTATTTATCACAAAAGGCATTTTAATCTCTCGCACTAGCCACTAATCTGTGGTTAGGAGAATTTCATCTCAGCACAATAAGATGCTAAGAAATGTCGTATGAGTGTGACCCAGAAAACAAAGAAGATATTGAAGCATTTGCTGTATGGTAGATAAGTCAATGCGGCAAAATGTGTTATCACCCTGGCGAGTAGTAAAGGATTATTTTTCGTTTTCAAAGATTTTTAATGCGAAACTAAAGATGTTGTTGAATGTTTCATTTTTTCGGGAAATGATGAATCAATGCTCTTAATATGCAACTGATAAGTAAATTGTTGTTTTCGAATCTGTAAAGTTAATTTAAAAGAGCAAAATAGATTTTAATGAAAGAATTTATTAAGCTGGTTCCATTTTTTGTAGCCGGTAATAAGACGCATCAGTTGGAACTTCTTTTCGGTAACATGTTTGTTGCATCCATGGTCATATGTGAACAAATTTTTACCCCCAAAGACGTTGCGTACCGTCGAGTTTAGAGCTCATTTATTTCGGGATTTGAGCGATTCAGGACAAATGTTTGCATTTCAGTACCACAAATTAGTGCATCGAAATCATTGACAATATTTCCATTTCCATTTCCATTTCCGGAGAATATGTGAAATAATCGAGAATCTTTGCATAGATTTATGAAACACTCATGTAAATTAGATTCAAGAAATGACTTTTGTAAAAATATGTATTTTAACAGTTAATTTCTTTTATACGCAGACGTTGCATTTTTTTGGGGGAAAGGAAAATATTTTTCACAAAAATTGGCATAACTACTTTGCAAAATAGTATTGTGATACAACAATTTTTCAGAATGAATTTCTAGAAACAAATCAAATAAAAGTGTTGTCCTTACAACTGTAATTTGTAAATACATGTACATTATTTTGAGAATGTTTCAAATGTTTCAAAGCTGTTATTTTATTTTTATCAACACATATAAAACTTTTACCAAATATTTTTTAACTCTAGACATTATTCTGATTTCTTAATAAAGCCAACAGGCGATTGTCCACGTTCATAAACCATCCCATTTGAAGTCTGTTTCTCCTTCAAATCTTTATTTCGAGTAAATTGAAGTTATTTCACACTTTTAACAGTATGTTTATTATTTGTTTGACATCCTGATCTAATAATAAGCAAAAAGTAGCGATTATTACCGGCTGAAGAATAAGTACTGAGCAGCATTAAATCCTAGGATGAATCCTAGGTGAAGATGCAAAAGAGGTAGAAAATCGAATCCAATAAGCCAATTATCAAATTCCTTTTGTCCATGGATTTCGCTAATGGAAAGATCTCGCTTATGAATATTCTGGAAAATTTTGCCCTCATGCTTTATTGTCGGTAATCCTTTTTGTTTTAGTCAAGACATTGTCATTATTATCGTCATCAGTTCATGTCAGCTAATAATGGAGAAGTGAGTGGATCTGAAAGTTTAGTTGTTAAACATTTTGAAGACGTTGAGGACCATGACAAAGCATCGAATAACAAACTGGTGAAAATTTTGATAGGAACGAATGTAGGTTCTTACTACATTATTATTGTGTAGTAGCCCTTTATTGATTTTCATTAAGTTGGCAAAAGAGTTATCCCCATTATTTGATGCTCCCACCAGCCAATCAGATGTTACAGGCAGTCAATATATTATTCATTGAAGTCAGAAAATGTCGCCCTCCATTTCAACGACACCAATATATCCTTCGTCCACCAGCCCTCCATGAACCGTATTTGGAAGAGAAGTGAAGATTCTCTTTGACATTATTAAGAAATTGTTGACAAAGTAAGATGAAGGTAGTAAGAATAAGGATGGTTGCCGATTAGAGAGCAGAACATGCAAAACTCTTGTCTTTTTCGACCGTTAAATTCTTTAAACAATTGAAAATTCTCTTTTATATAATATTTGGTTGCCTGTACAAGAAAATTTGTAAGGCTTTCTTATGGTTTTATTATTATCGCAGAAATTTTCTTGTTCGCAGTAGTAACTTCGAACGAGAAGAGTATGGTACTTATGGATCAAATTGAAGAAGATAGAAACCCTGCTGATGGATCTGTTTGGAGCGATGTCAAAATTTTGAAAGAAATTAAAGGATCACTCGAAACTGATTGTAATATTGAACAATGAAATAGACTATTAGCATTTTATATTTCCAGCAGACCTTAGGTTACTATGTATATTGATGAACTTTTGATATTATGGCATTCAAAGTACTTTAAAATATGAGAGCGAAATTCACATGCTATAGACTGACGTTTTCTACCAGGTTAGCTTTACCGATTCAAACTTTAAAATTTTAAGTAAACCATAAAGAAAAGCTATATATTTTTCCATAAAAAGGAAAGTTTCATGACTACCTTCAATTGTAGACAAATCTGTGGACAGAACCTTCGAAAATATCTAAGCTTTATTTGATAAGGCTGATTAATTAGAAACAGTCGCACAATGCTAAGTTCTGTAATGTTACGGATTTTCAACAAGGTGGGGTAAAAGTTTTATTTTTTCATATTTACACAAAAAATATTGTGCATTGATTTTTATGTGTTCATTATTTAATGTGTTCATTGAACTTGGGTATGTGATTGCTTAAAAAAGTATTTTTCGTTGCCAGTGATTTTTCTCAAACCTTTCATAGCTTGCAATAATCAAGTAAATATATCATTAGCATATATTACTTGCCGCTGGAAACTCTCAGCCCGTTAGCATAGCAAACTATTTTTACAAGTTGTAAACGCATATGACAATGTGGAACCGAAAGAAGAAGATCAACCACCAATAGGGAACATTGACAAAATGGGTAAAAATATTTGTTTACCTTAAACATCATGTTGAAATTTGAATTATGGACCTTTTTCGAATGTAGAACTGAAAAATCACATTCTTGTTGATAATTTTAATGTTTCAGCACTTTGTTTTACATAAAAACCACTCAGCAATAAATATTCTGATAGAAGCTGAAAACGTATGCTTATGTATTTACTTGTAATAGAATCTGGTGGCTAGTTGTTTTTTGACACTTTTGCTAAGCAGCTCAGCTTGAACATATCCTTTCCTTCTTGGAAAATACTTTGGGTTTCTCGAAATAAATCATAATCGTTAAAATGTCCTCTCACCTCACAATGAACTCTTATATATACTAAGACTAAGACGAAGTAGTATGAATAAGAACCAGGTACAAGTTCAACTCATGGAATCCTTTTACATCTGGGCAAGTTTTCGAAAGCAGATTTACAACAAATCCATCGGATAAATCCTTAAGCTTACTGACCGTTTACAGTCCATTCTGCTAAGACATGCACACGGAAACTTTAAATAGGAAATTCCCATGAGCCTCATGGGTAACGAAGAATGCTTTCTAAGTCTTACGATTCGTAGGATGAGCACTATTCGAAAGTCAGAGGTAGCTAGGATTGTTAGTTGGTCAGAACTGGGGCTTATGAGTCACAACTACTAAAATGTATATGAGCTATAACAGGACGTACCTCCAATCCTTGAATTATGGATGAGAATTTGTTATCAGAAAAGGATTTCTATTGAAAATGTCATGTGGTGTTAGAAGGGTAAGTAAAATTAACATGGAATATTAAGCTCAAAATCACTACAAAGATTCTAACGATGCTCGAGGAACTATCGTCTTGCATTAATAACATCTTAAGGATTTCTCTTTTCATTCGTAAAGCCACCTTAAGAATTCTCCAAGCAACCCTTTCCTTTTCAGGAAACTTACCATTACATGCTAATTCCCGGTCAGTGGATTGGTCAAATCTTAACTTGAAATATTCAAAAACGACCCAAGACTAGAATGAATGGGCTTTGTTCGTTTCGAAAGCATATATCTTTCAACTCAGCATGCAGATGATGGAGGACTTAGCTCGTTTTCTAACAACAGGCCAGGAGCTAAAAAGGTATTATCGGGTTAACATTTCGGATTATGAATGTACCTATCTTTTGGATAAGTCCTTACTCTCGACCGATGACCTACCTTTACAAATACCTTTCTCCACCAGAAACCACGGTGGTAAATTGTGAAAGAGGCAAACATCTAACGAAGCAGCTCTCGTCCACTGTCGACCGGATGTATTTAAAAGCGAGCGACCACTTTCCCTTGCCTTCGAAAGGAGTGCAACTTTTTAAAAGTGCCATCCTAATAGCTTCAGCATACGCTACTACTTTCCGCACTGACTTTGGCCTTCAAAGGGACAACAGCATTTCTGGTCAATTCGGCCGTCGAAAAGGGTTTCATGTGTAGTTTATCGGACTAATTAACTTAAAATACACTCGGGAGATGGTTTTCAAGTATCATTAAGGTTTTCATCTAAATGAATTTTAGGTGGGAGTGATGTTGATGGTACGATAGATTGATGAAATTTTGGCAAGTGCCGCGTTGTTTTCTGTATATCTGGTGAAATACTTGTAGAAAATGTAAACTCTAATCAGATTTCAAATTGAATATTAGCATGTTATTGATTCAAAGTATTTTCAATATATAAGAAGTATTTATTTTATAGTCATCACATTAAATATTACTCAAATTGTCCATTGCAGCCAAATCGCTCCCTTTACACTGTGTAGTGGAATCTGTTACTTCACTTCAAGCATCTCTAGCTGTGGATTTAAGGAATCCATGGAAACGGCGGCCAAACATTGAAACAGATAGCTATGTGATTGTTGCAGCATCGACACCGTGGTCCGAAATAGTCACTACAGCACTGCAGAGGCTAGGCTACTCAATGGACATTGCCAATACAGCAAGAGGTAAAACCATATTTCCTTTAATATTATCCTCAGGTTTTCTTTTAACTAAATGTGTAGGCACATATGCAAAATGATGTAAATCCTTCGCGTCGCATTTAACATGCTAAATCACTTTATATTGCAGGCTCCCTGATCATAAAGAACTGGAAACCGATTCCACTCGAGAGCATTTCGGATAATCCTGTTGTTCCAGTCAGCGACATTCTCGGCGAACTGACGTCCATTATTACGCTACGCATTGTCATTTTACGTGCAAAACCCTCCACCTTCTCGGAAATCAAAGATAAACTGCTTAAGTTACTTGTTTTACAATCTCATGCTGTCCTCCGATCCACAGGATGTCCGCTAGATGAGGTTTGTACAATCTTCATACTATTGTGTGTCTGTCTATTTGATTCTTATGCTAGTCTTAAGTAGTCATTGTTATTCCTCCTGAATTCATTAGGAAATCCTGGCCACATTCCGAATACTATTTAGGTATTTGGGATTTTTTTATTCATTCTCATGCATTTCTCCCAAGAGTTAAAAGAAGATGAAGGAGATGAGCAGATAGAATGAGGAAACCGGTGTGAGGAGTACAATAATTTTCTTAGAGTGGTTTAATTAAAATGTTTCTTTGGGTGATAGAATTCCTTTGGAGTTTGTAATCGCATTTTAAGGACTTTTGATTTACAATCAGTGGTAAGGGAAGTTAAAATTCAAAAAGGCATTGTAATTCGAAATGCTTCGACTTGGAATTTGGAAAGCTGCGGAATACCAAATATTTATGTTATCAGCGAAGTGGGTTCTAATTAAATATTTTCCGTGTGAAATTCGTTAATCAGTATCAACAACAACTAGTGAAAATGAATAATTGTCATGAGAATTACGTAATAAAATGTTCAGTTGATGAACACTTTTTTCATGTGATTTTAGAGGAAACCGTCCTTAATAATAAATCGGAAAAAACTACTTAATCAGCTGAAAAGCCAGAAAATATAAACCAATCGTTTTTCACTTCTTGTTAGTCCAAAACTTTCAAATTTTTCATTGGCAGAAATAGAACAAATGATGCCATAATAAAAATCTCCGAGAGCTTACTTTCAATGCATTTTTAAGGTGCATGGCCACCAGTTTTTTAGCAATGAACCTAATTCCTTGCCAGGTCAGAACTAAGATAAGAATCGCTCCCAAAACACCGATTAGTTTGAAGTATTTAATTTCTTCGTATAAATAATGCAAGAATCAAAGAACAGTTTAAAGATCAGGGAAATAGGTTAATGGTAAAATCCAGACAAAACTTTATTTGGATGGAATCAAATGTTAGATTACTGATATTTTTTGAATGAATAACAAATGTTGCAAAATCAGCCTAATATTAGGTAGATAAATTTTAATGCGCTCAGCTTTTGTTTGTCCCTTTATCGCCAAGTACTCTTCCGCTCTCATGTTTGTTTAACGGTAAAATCACGTTGTTCCTTTTTTGATAGAAGTTATCGGGACCTAATTAGGAACCCTTTTTCAAGGTTAGAAATAAGAAGCAGTTTAACATCTCATGGAGCTTTGATTGTTGATTCTGGCAGTTAACTTTTTTTTTAAAAAAAATTGAGGATCATTTTCAGGGTTCCACAATTTAAACAAGTCTTGATTTGAATTTAAATTTAAGTTCCGGTGTTGATAATTCAACAAACAAGTTACTATTATAGTCTATGACTTACGACTGTACTTGTTTGTGTAGATCTACATTATCTGTATTCATAGATTTCAAAACAGTCCCGAAAAATTTCAAGATCGATATATTGAATTCCCTGGCATCCTGTGCTGATTTTTATACTTCATATCCCAAATGTATGAATGTAAGCAAAGATTTTTCCTACCTCAGACCAACAAACGCAACGTAAGCAAATCACATCCCATTTGCACATAGTACGCTCAGTGCCAAATAAACCTCCAAACTCATCCTGTAATGCGATAAGATGCTTAAAATTAAGTCCTAGATCAAACGTTAGATCTAACAACTAGGAGTTTTATCAAAACTAATTCGCATCGCTCGATTCAGACGAAAAGCTCAACGTACAGACATGGAAAAAGATGATCTTGAGCACAATTTGAAGTATTTACTTCATCGTCGGCAGAAGCATCAAAATCACTCAATGGTGAGACAACGACAAATGTACCCCAAATGGTGTTGAAGTTCTCACACGATACAACTATTCAAACAAAACATATATGTACGTATGTATGTACAATATGCATGCTTTAGATGAGGTATTCATTCTTGTAGGCGAACCAACATTTTGCGGTTCACGAGAGAAATCCTTGTAAAATTCAACTATTTCTTGAATGTTCAAAGCAAAGACACTCACAGCATTGGTAAAAGAAGAAATTCTGAGTTTTAATCGGATCAGGATAAGCATGAGCGTAACATTTGAAAGTGTATTTGTGCATAATGTGAGAATTTGCATTTCAAATGGGTTCAAAGGATTAATATTTCTCGTATGGAGCTACCTTTCAACTAGACAAGACGCACAAAGTGTATTAGGTATGTGTCGTTCAATATGTCTGCTAAGCAATCTTAAAAGCTTTTGATTTGGATTTCAGTAATTTAAATTGAAAAAAGTCCCCATTTATATTGGCATTCTGCTTGGATGCTTGGTAAGTTGACAGTTATAAGATTCGTCCCTTTCAAATTCCTGGCAGATTGAGTGTATTGAAATGCGAAGATCAATTTTATTGCTTAAATTTTTTTCAAGAATCGTTTTCGAAATAACTTACAAGCCTACATATTTTTATTCAGAAGAGAAGTCAAATTTTTGTTAAGAAAACTATTGAAAAATAGTTCCTGTCTACCTTAAGATATATTTCGGTTGGTTAAATACCAAGAAAGAAAGATATGTACGAAATATTCCTACTAAACGGAATATGTATTCTCTATTGACACATCTTATTAAATTTAAGAAAATCAATTAAAAAAACTTAAATATATATCAGTAGTAACAAAAATATTGAATTAATAAGTTTTCAGAGAAGAAATATAATTCCTCTTTTTTTTTTGTTTTCCGTCTTCAGGTTACACTATCACAAATCTGCCGTAGTACATATCAAAACTCATTTCCTTTCTCCGGAGATATATCAGATGAATTGCGGCGAAAATTTGATCAGTGGTGGAGCAATCAGCTTTCTCCTCAATCAACACTAACACCAAAGATGCTTCCATTTATCACCCCTCCGCCAGGCAGTGAAATGGATTTTACTGCAGCCGCAGCAGTTCATCCACTTCACCCAAATAGAGAATCTCTATTGGAAAATCATCATCCACCACATCACAACATGATGGTCCATCCGGCTATGCAAACGATCCACTCGCAATATCCCAATCAAAAAACACGCATGAGAACGAGTTTCGATCCTGAAATGGAGTTGCCGAAGCTCCAACGTTGGTTTCAAGAGAATCCTCATCCTACTCGCCAACAGATCCAATCGTATGTGATCCAGCTGAACTCGCTCGAATCAAGACGTGGGCGAAAGCCGTTGGACGTGAATAATGTTGTCTACTGGTTCAAAAATGCTAGAGCGGCTCAAAAAAGGGCGGAAATGCGGGGACAAGGAATAGGCAATGGTTATTTGAATCATCAGGCACCAGGAGGGTTGATGATGCAGCACACCGACTATACGAAAAGTCCCGTGTCAGAGGACATTGACAATTTATCCCAACATTCTGATGATATCGACGATGAAACAAGTAGGCCGTCGTCGCCTCAACTACCCTTATCGTTAACCACCCATGAACGACATCGAGGATCGTCAGAGAGTGCGATGAAGGAGGAAAATACCAACGGACCCGGAATGGAGAAAAATAACAATAACAACGAATCTATTAGAAATGGACTGGACCCAGCTGGGGACATTGTGGAAGCAAGCCAAATGAGCAGCAATGGGAACATGATGCAAAGCATTGAGCAACGATCAACCTCGCCAAAAAACTCGCCAAAGTCTGAGGATTTGGACATGGACGATAACGATATTAGCCAAATGGATGATTTCCGTACGCCGTCGCCAGATCCCAGACGCGACTTGTCCTTTCCAATAGTTCCGAATTCCATGTTCTCGCACTCGATCATGTATATGAGCCATTACATGCCAGGGATGGGCCCCAGCGGACCTCATCCTCATCACCAATCACCCAACTTGAACCATGCAGTGATGGGAACCGGAGGATTGAACTTGTCGAGCCTGTCTAGTGAAGAGCGTCGCAAGCGGAACAGAACTTTTATTGATCCAGTCACTGAGGTGCCAAAGCTGGAACAGTGGTTTGCAATGAACACCCATCCTTCCCATAATCTGATATTGAAATACACGGAAGACTTGAACAGAATGCCATATCGGTGAGTTGATTTCAAATCGAATTAGACATTTTTGTTTTCTTGATTTCAGAGGAGAAAATCGAAGCCAAGAAATAATTAATAACAAATTAATACTTTACTAAAAGTCCTGTCGAAATTCATTATGAATTTGTTTGTGTTTTCCAGTCAAAAGTTTCCTCGTCTGGAGAGTAAAAACGTGCAGTTTTGGTTCAAAAATCGTCGCGCAAAGTGCAAGCGTCTCAAGATGTCCCTCTACGATAATCCACAAATGTCTGGACTCAGTGCTTTTGGTCATGCAGACCGGGATTGAGAGATATTGACGGGAAAACGGAAACTCCTCTTCCAAAGACATCAAGCTTTCATCGATGATAGACTATTCCAGTAAATCAATTTGATTGTAAGGAAACAGTACTAAACTTAGAATTTTAGGATATTATTTGTAGACAATTAGGCCCAGTGCACAGTATTTTTACGAAGCTAGTTTTACTTCATGAGAGTCATATCAAAAATTACTACTAGAATTCTCCTTATTTAGAGATATTGCCTTTATTTCAATTGTTTGTATGGCAAAATGTGTTATATATATATATATATATATATATATATATATATATATATATATATATATATATATATATATATATATATGATAATGCGAATCGTGTGTAAAATGCACATTAAACATTTTCCCGCAAAACCATCCCTTCTGATTTCTAAACATTCCCATTTTCAGTGTTATCACTTATCCCTCCTAAACCATAATCCAATAGCTGTTTTTTTCGATTCTTAAACCGTCTTCGGATCTCTGCAACCAAAGATATTCATTGCGTTTAATATTTTAAGAAATTTGGGTAACCAAGCTGTTACACTATATAATTATCAATTCAGCATTTAAGATAGAGCTTATCAAGTGGATGTGGAGTTTTCATTTAAACATGAAACATTTCCATTCCATATGAAATATGTATGTACACTGTACGAAATCCCTTAAGTATCGCCAAAAAGTTATTCGCGAAGTTAATAGATAAATACTAACATTTCATTCATACACCTTCGAAGTGGATTTGAAATTAATTCAATAAAGTTTCAAAATTTAGATACAATTGTAGGAGAAACGTCTCAATTAAACATGTGGCTGAACTTTAAAATTTAGATTTTAGATAACGAATCCGAGCAATAATTATTCATTGATAATTGAAATATTCCTAATGTTGTATATATTTACGATAAAAATAAATGTGAAATGTCAGCTAATAGAATAATATACTCATGTAGTCCTTTCTTTGATAATCCTCCTTGTTTTTATACACTGGATAAAAAAAATCGCTCCATTTTATTGGAGCTCCGTTTGTTGATCACTTTTTAGTCTTATTTAGGCATACATGTATTGGTATTAAATACCGTTTGAAACAATTGAACTATGTAATATTTATATATGTATTAATAAAAATTGGAATGGAAAAATGTTGACGGCACTATTGATAAATAACAATAAATTATTCATGTGAAACTGAAGTGTTTTCAATGTGACTTTGAGCAGTCTGTCTTTGAAGTGTTTTGTTGTATCAGTCTGCGTTTAGGCGGTGTAAAAAATTTCCATGACCAAATTCAATGCAAGATATGGTGAGTAAATAGTCCAAACGTAAGAATTAAGAATTGTTTCTTATTTATTGCAATCACATCTGATCAACAACTGAATCATATTTTCTTATTAACTAGCACGGACCGCTAAGTTAATTCATTTTCGGTGAAGTTCGAGGTTTCCATGAACTTTTTCACTCCAGCACGTTGGTGGTAGTGATATTTTTGTTGCTTTGGGCGAATGATTTATGATTTAAGCATCTGCCAGAGAAAATGTTTGGATAGCTTCCGTTTCTATTATACAATTTGTTGGTAAAATTTTGTAACATTTTTAACAGTAACTATTAAGTTTAAACTATTGTTTTTACATTGCTGGTGTAGAACACACCCTAGGCGACATTTATGTTTGCCTTTGAATTGCGCAATGTTTGTGATTATCATAATTTAAAATAGTGTTTTTGATTCGATTAAGGGTGCCAGTAATATGGCTCGCATATCGTTTCATATTCGATTTTTTTGGTTCCGATAGGTTCTCGTCACGATCAGCAAAAATCTTCACAAAAAAGTAAGACACGAAATCATATAGAAACCAGCCGCGAATTGCGACCCTTGAGGTCCACACGGTCAACTTCCCAGTAATATCTAGATAAACAATAATAATAATACTATTTTAAATAATAATAATGAAAGGTATTCATAGCAGTAACAGGAATGAGTTAATATTAATCATATCATTTACGAGAGGGTCCATTGATTAAGTAAGGTTTTTGGTAGATGGGTGATGATGATTGATTACCACAAATGCAAATTTGATTGAAATTTTGATGGTTTTCAAAGTTTAAGCCACTTTTTTTAATTAAAAGACTGCAAAAACTATTAAAACTCTGCTCAAATCATCCAAACATTTTAAAACTTTGATTGACTTACAACAAAGTCTTTAGAATAAAATATACAAGGTAATATCAATCGGAAGAACCCCTTTCATACGGTAACTTTGAATGATTTTTTATTTTTAATTCAATTTTTCCAGAATCATGAAAAAAGTTTTGCTGGTTTCTCTTCAACATTAGATAAAAATGTATAAATTTTATAAACATTTATTACTGTGTTGTGCAAATCAGGTTAAAAAAATATTTTTTATGAAAAAATTTCATTTTTTCTATTAAATTAAAAAAACCGCTGAAACGGATCTTTATAATGTGAAAATATTCAAAGAGATTTTAAAACACGTCATTGGCACCTTAATGATGCAAATATTATATGTGGTTCGTGAGATAAAGTGAACGGAAGAAATGACCTTGAAGATCATGATGACTGTAAATGATTTTTTATTTTTTATTTAATTTTTTACGTAATCATGAGGTAAAGTTTTGATGTTTTTTTTACAAGCACTGCCTCAAATATATAAATTTTATAAAAATTGAATACTGTCTTTCGTAAATCAGGCTAAAAATTAATTGTTTATAAAAAAAACCCTAATTTTTTACCCTTTTCTTTCTTAAATTAAAAAACGGCTCCAACGATTTTTTCAAAATTTAATAGATTCACGACAATTTTAATACGCGTCGATTGACACCTTAACGATGCAAATATTATGTTTTGTTCGCGAGATATAACGCACGACAGAAATGACCTTCAAAGAGGCAAAACAACAAACCCCCCGATCGAAATGTCCCAAAAACTAATCAGCTCTTAAAATTGCAAAGACGCTTCGATTGACACCTCAACGAAGTCGATACGAACTTGTTTACGTGAGTTATGCTCGTAGAAAAAAGTGTCCACGAACGTACGTACGTACTTACACACACACACACACATCTCCCTTTTTAAAAACACTTTAAATATACTCTAAAGACCTCAAAACGTAAAGAAATGTCGAAAATTTCAATTTCGATTTTCGAGGCGATTACAATGCAAACATATATTAACCTATCAACTGACTAGCAACGTAAAGACTGCGTAGAAGTCTAAATTACTATCGAATTGGAAGATTTGCTGGTAGCATTCAGCGGCGGACTACTTTGAACTACTTTCAGTCCCACCACACTCATCATAAAACGCAGTTACTTGATAAAGCATTTATGGCGCCTCACACAAGTATTTGACTGAGGAGAAGTACACTGGCGCTAACCATTTTGATATAGAATAGTTGTTTGCCAGTGCTTACATGAAAGCTTAATTTGCAGAGATTACCGTCAATGGCTTCTCTTCGACAGGAATATATCTATTTATCGATGATCCGTGCAACACAATTTCTGACAAAATAATTGTCTTTCAGTTGCATACACTTCAGCCACTTGTTGTTTAATTACCTCTACATACTCTAACTCAGTCAAAATACAGACACAGTTAATATTGATGCCGTATTCAAGAATAAAGATGAATCGAGATCTCAAAAAACTTACAATATTTCGAACGACCCTTAAAATGAGCCAGAAATGGCAGCAAAGCATTTGTACCAGCTCCTCGCGTATCTCCCTTCCCAATAAGAATGAAAAAATAATAATGGCAGAAGTAAACCAAATAAAACACAAACAATTACATCACCACCCTGCAAAGGAGCATTATAGTCTTTAAGGAGAAAAAAGCTTACGAAAAATAATCAACGGATGCCTCAGATTAGAAAAGTGATCAATAAGGAAGATCCATTATTTAAAAACGATGCCAAAATTTTAAGTTCAGTTTTTAACAAAATCGTTTTATTAATGATGCAATGATACTTGAGGATAAATTCCAGATAAAAGCTCCCAAGAAAATGTTGAATGCATAAATTATACTAGATTTTATTCCGAAGATCCAAGTGGAGTGCATTTCATGCACATGAAGATTGTATTGGTACCAAACAAGATCACTTTCAGTGTGAATATTGTTCTTAAGAACGACAGACAATAATGCGCACATCAACACTGAATCTTTTATAGTTTTTCTATATTTAACACACGCTGCTGCATATTACCCATGTATTTGAAATTCTCGAAAAATCAATTCATTCTACTTTAATTAATATCCACGAACAAATGTCTTAAGTTCATAAACTAGACGTAATAATAAATAAGCGAAAACTTTCGTGTTCGATTATATTATTGGTGGTCTCTGTATACCGCACTTACCTTATGTGATTAATATTACATGTTAGATTACTTATGAAAACAAATGTCTTTATTTTGCAATAATTCGCTCAGTCATACTACTTGTTTATAAGAAATGTTATAGATAATACTTTTTCAATGATTTTTTAGTCTAAAATCTGATTTTGACGCTCTAGTCTCGGAATATTTTTTCCAATATATCAAATAGAATCTAAAAGATCATATTGATCTAATAATGCTTTCAATGTTTTGAATTTTATGAAATATCCCAGTGAGCACACCAAAATTGTCTGAGAATAAGAGAAAGATGAATGTAAGCAATATATACTTACGTTTATTTTTGCCTCAATCTGTGATATGGTAAATTGTTGGCCTATTTTGGTTTATTTAATTTCATTGATGGTTATAGTGAAGCAGTTCAAGATGATACACGCATGATGAAGTACCAAATTAGTTTTGTATTCCAACAGTAGCCATTACACAAAAACAGCGATACATAGCAAATTGTTGGTATTCCTTTCCAGTGGCGCCTTACAGTGATACATGCAGACAATCGAGTGTATTGAAAAACAATAGCATTCCTTTCATAGTATGGTTACACACGACTTTTCCTTTTTCATAATTTGAAATTTCACACTCAAAGTAATAGACCAGAAAATTATATAAACTAGCTTTCATGTCAACGAATGGACTGGAACTCATCAGGTATCTTAATTTTGTCTGCTCGTTTTGATTGATATAACATATATTATTGCTAATGGATTCAAGTTTAATTAGGATTCGGCACTGTAGCGAATAGTAGTTTGTCACATTCCACGGTTCGCAAAAAAGAACGATACTTTTTAATATAAACATGTTATAGATTATTGGAAACTTTGAAGCAATCCATTATGGAAGTTAACCTATTTCTATTTTATGGTTACTATAAAATTTCCGTAAAATTGTTTATCTTCTTTCTCATGCAATCAATTTCAAATTTAGTTAAAAGTACACAACATTTCACATGCACGTATTTTTATTCTTTTGTAGTACTGATTCATAAAAAAGATTCATAACAAGATGCAAATTCTTATTGACAATATTCTAACCATTTCCGATTCGTTTTGCTGAATTCCATCAGCATTACATACTTTCAAATATATGAAGCCACAATTTGGCACAATATCTAAAAAAAACTTGGATAAGTTCATCGTGTGTTTACATATCCAACATTTATATTTAATATGAGTTATCTCACGGTAAAATATATATAGTCTAGCTTAGCCGCCATATAACAATTTCACTTATGCTATTAGCCCAAAATAAATAACTGTAATGAATTTTCTTGGCATGGATTTCCCATCCTGATTCGTGAATTTGCCATACCTCTATTAAAATCCCGACACACGCTAGGCCAGGGTAACTGCTGCTTTCATCTACTTATATTTGCGTTTCGTCAGTATTTTAACAAAATATCCATACACAATCGCCTATCGCGCCACCCTTGAGCTGAATAAATCATCTCTCTAATTCTCAGAGGTGCGTTTTTAGTAAATCAGCCATTTCTTGTTGCGTGTGGGGTAAAAGATACATTGAGCTTATAACGGATGCTCATGAAATTTTCCCTGTGCCCGAATAAAGACTTTATGCCTCCTGATGATTTAGCATTACTGTATTTGGACTGCATGTGAATTATGCGAAAGCACACCATGGCTACATGCTCTAGGTGGAAGCGATTTATCTGCATTTGCAGCCTTACATCTAAATCGATTTTTTTCAGTGAATGTAGTGATATGGAGACAAGACAAGCAGTAGACTTTAATTAAGAAGATCCACATTTGCCAGCAATCTTTTGAAAGAGTGAAAAACAATTTGAAATATGCTAGCGCTTCGTAATTTAACAATAAATTTATGAGTTCAATGATAGATTAAATATAATATTGGATAAGTTCCAGTTGGGATGTGCCTCTAATCAGAGTCATCAGTATAATATTTAGCTCCAACCGATGGCTATAATCCAAAGTCAGCTTATTGGTAAAAGACAACAAAAAATATTCACTATTCTATAGATGATGAACGATGAAGGTTATTACTCCATCCTACTAGTTATCACCGAAATAGAAGTACGAAACCTGAATTCACTTTCAAAAGATGAAACGGCAATTCTTCACATCTTTTGATAACCGTTAACCAATAAATTGAATTATATTCAAAGTCAGCACGATCACAAGCAGACTCTAAACTAAAAATAACTATTTTATTAATTTCGACATGCAAGTCAATCTTTAACATTGACTAAGCAACGCTTATATTCTGCAGCCTATGTATGTCTTCGTTCTATTTTCTTCAACTTCAAACACTTTCATTTCTAATAATATTCAAGGCAATAATCTCCAGCAAGCCAAATAACGCAATCCTTTTTCATGATGAATATGGTATTTAAATAGTGCTTCCAGATATTCTTCGCTGAAAATATGGCACCAATATAGTTACTGTACTCGCAAAAAGTAACATTTGCAAAGATAAACGATATGTCTACGTAGAACATTTTTGGGCTTCTTTTTACGAACACGTACATAGTTAGTTACACATCCTCCTCAAGACGACGATATTGCAAAATATAAAATACGCATTTTCATAAAATCCAACAAAACGTAAATTATGTACAATTTACTAAGCATGACTGAGACTTTATCGTATGGTTTCATTTCATAGACACTAGAAACGTCCTTCTAGAATCTGGAATAAGAAGTAAGCGTGATACATGGTGTAATAAAGCTAAGAATATATTGTCTTGAATTGATTGAAATTTGAAGTGAAAATTGTTTTAATAAGTGAGCAGTGCAGTTAGAAATATGTTAGTTTAACTTGAATATTCTCTTTTAGAAAGCAAGGTATGCATTGGTATATGTGAAAGTATTAAAACTCAGTTTTTGGCTGCATTTTGAATAAACTCACTGCTTTCTTCAACTTCGTAAAACTTATTTCTAACTAAAAAAGGAGTAAAGCATATTCTTAAAGTTCGTTCGTTTATGCAAACAATAATTAATCAATGAGGAAGTTGCCTGTCGGATTATTTATTTAAAGTTTAAGTTATTTTTACCTTATTGACTTAGCTTCATCGTAATCATATTAAACACCGTATTGAGTGAATTTTACTGGTTATTGTGACCTTTATAACTGAGCGTATTCATAACACTAATTAGCCAAACCAAACAAAAACAGTTCTGGACTAAATATCAATAGTGCATGATGGCTTATTGACATGAATGAAGTTCATTAATTAGAGGTAGAAACCAATTAGCCGATTAATTCTTCCTTGGAAAGTTATTTGGTCTGCAAAAGTCCTTCTTGGCAAAACATTTTGCTGGAATCATATAGTTATGGCATATGGGTAACATCAAAGAACTGGAAAACTTTCATTTCCTATACAGTCTGCAAGTATCTACCTGACGCTACAGAAACAGTACATACACATACGAGGTGTATTCCGTTTTTGTTTGGCATCTGTATTCCTGTCATAAGACTATAACAAAGCAACTCTATGCTTGCAAAATAGTTGAAAAAAAAGTAGCAACAGAGAAGAAATTGGAGGCAACATTTAGGTTGTTACTAGTTTTAAAAAGAACATACTTCAGTGGTTAAATTTAATTTATTTTGAATAGTCGTAATCTTGGGGGTTGTCATCGACAATTTTTCTCATACCATTTGTTTCGCTTCGAAAATTCGATTAAGTGACTGCGTCCTCCTGTTCAAGAATCCGAGCATCGATAACGATGTATTTGATGTTTGAGCTCACTTAACAAATCCGAGGCTTAGCAATAGATCTTCGTCCTTATAGGGTCGTACACATTTGATACACAGTCAAAACATTGCAACCTCTTTATCTTTACCATATCGTCTACGGGAGGGTCCATTGATTACGTAAGGTTTTTGGTCGATGAGGACAGATTGAATATTCACGCGGATCAATCGGTGGGGGCCTTTTTGGTCTTGACAAATTTTGTATATGCAGTCAAAAATAGGTTCAATTGCATGTAAAAAGTAAAATGTATTACACATGGTGATGGTTATTGAAATCTTACGATTACTAAAGATTGAATCTACTAAAAACTACAATTTTTTATTCGATGAAAGCTTTTTAAAGCATATGATCTTGCGGAGTATTGACTACAAAACATTTTACCATTCAAAGCGTTGATTACCGCAAATGCAAATTTGATTGAAATTTTGTTGGTTTTCAAAATTTAAGCAGTTTTTTTAATTAAGAGGCTATGAAAACTATTAAAAATCTGCCCAAATTATGCAAATATTTTAAAACTTTGATTGAATTTACAACAATTTTTTTAGAGTAAAAGATATAAAGTAATATCATTCGTATGAACCCTCTTTACATGGTAACTTTGAATGATTTTTTTATTTTTTATTGAGTTTTTTTCATAATCATGAAAGAAATTTTTGCCGGTTTCTCTTCAAAAACTGATAAGAATCCATAAATTTTATAAGCTGGTAACAATGTGCGGTGGAAATCAGGTTAAAATATATTTTTTATGAAAATAACCATAATTTTTCGCATTTTCTTCTATTAAATTAAAAAAAAACGGCTGAAATTTTTTAAAGTATATACTTAGCGTTCAGTTACAATTGGGAAGTAGTGTTTCCGTTAGCTGCACGTTTTTCAAACAATGAAA
Organism: Oxycera nigricornis; assembly: GCA_963942545.1. Taxonomy (NCBI): domain Eukaryota; kingdom Metazoa; phylum Arthropoda; class Insecta; order Diptera; family Stratiomyidae; genus Oxycera; species Oxycera nigricornis. The sequence continues at coordinate 102,538,450 of OZ012659.1, forward strand.
ACGAGATAGAAGCAGACTGTGATTTTTTTATTATGTGCAAAGACCAAGGTAACGGAAAGACAAAACAAAACATTTTCTAATTAAAAATGATTAAGAAATAACCAAGTCAGCGAACGACAGCACAAATCAAAATATATTTTTCATAATAATTAAGTCTTATTACTCCAATCACATTTTTTTATTAAAAATGAATTTTACCATAGACAAGGGCTGCAGTACTTCTTTTGATTCAACCTTTGCTCAACAATATGAATTTTGAGAATACTTAAAACAAATCCATTGAACGCTTTGAGATAAACTATTGATAAGCCCTGAGATAAAGGAAGGGATAAGCTACAAACCTTTTAAATTAACTTGTTTAATACTTCTTGTTTTAAAGCAAGACGGCAAATTGATGATTACACTTCATAAATCTATAAAAATTGTCGATTACATATTCTTTATTTGATCATTTGAAACAGAAAAATTTCCAACAAGTTTTTCATCAATGAAATTTTTTCAACTGTTCGGTTATTCCTAATGCTGGAATGAAAATGCCATCCTCCTGGTCTGCGTCATAACATCATTGAAAATGTATGAATTTGAAAAATACCAAATGATTTTTTAAATATAAGGTAACGTTTGTACTTAGTTCCTTGAAGAATATTTTTGTTTCCGTTTTTTTCGTGCAAAACTGAGTTTTTATATATGTTTATAGCTTTTCACGTGAAAATTTACTTTCGAATTGTTTATAAAAATTATAATAAACAAAATATGAAGTGGGTTTAGTCTAGAGAAAGAAATTATAGAAATTTAAAAACAAAACCATTTCTAAATTTTCCGAGTATGTATGGCTTTGGTCAGTAAAAAATCAACATACTGGGAAACTAGAACTATTCGGCGTTTTTTTTATTATTTCCACCGCCAAAAAAATGAACTAACAAATCAGCTTAAACAATGGAATGAGGTTGAAATTACCTTCATCGAAAACATAGCCTTACTATTGAGTTGCTTGTGTTTGACAAATCAGTTGAAAAAATTTAAACGCATGGCTAACAATTGATTTTACCCGTGAACTAAAGACCCGCTATGTGAACCTCACAAATTTAGGTCCAAACCAACAATTCATTTTAACTTGCCCCGTACTTTATTATTAAATTTTCCCCCCTTTCTTGCTCATCAATGGGGGGATGTAAACTCTTCTGATAATCCGCCTGTCACGATAATTCATCGGCGAAATTTAGCTATCGCGGAATGCTTAGCCTTCCCTCTACCCTAGTTTGAAACGAAAGGATGAGCTTAATGTCAGAAGACGTTTACCAAGAAAGCTGTGACGATTTTATAAAGACTTCAACATACAGAGTACGAGAAAGAGAGGTTACCCGAACAACTTGCTGCCGTGTGCGATTTAAAATACTTATGGATAGATTTCTTTGCTGGAAAATACCTTCACTTACATTCTATTGGGGACGGAAGGTGTCAGAGCAGATATCTTATAATAACTTTACTAATACGAATTGATTTATATGCGTCTGATATTTAAATGTTACCAGGCAAAAGCTAAAAAGACAGGAATGGTATATTACCGAAATCTCATTCTATTTGCCTCCTCATTGAGCCAAGAAAGGGTTTGGCGTGGATGGTTAGTTGATAGCAAAGGACCACTAGATGAGCTGCGAACTTCAATAAATCTAAAAACATACCACGTCAAAGCTATTAAGTCTTTAAGACGACGACATAGCAGTAAATCGAGATTTATTATTATTTAAGAAGAAATTTGGGTTAATTTCAGATAAAGGACTTACCGTTTCCGTATTCCTATAGAAGCTGTAGATGTTTTTCACTATCAGAACTCAAAAGGGAGGGAATATTTTGATGTAGCGCTGCATGGGTAAACTTGGCTGTAAAATATTACAGGACGGTAGTAAGAACAGGTTAGATTTTTTTACTATAAGGCAATAAGTAAGTTGTATCTCATCGTCCCTTTCGAAAATAATGTGCACGAATTTTTTTGCTGACTACTTCTTCAAAGAAAACACTATAACTAAACTATCACAGTTCCCCTTCAAATAAAGGACTCGAGTGCCCGAACTCTCTTTAATAAAGCGAGTAACACCATACTTATGACAACTAAGTCCTCTTAAACAGGACTAGGATTTTCTGTTAACTGATCATGAAGTTGCTTCGAGTGGAGAATGTTCGTTCCTTCAAAAGAAAGAACTCACACAGGATATGACTATAACGTCCCGTTTCGGAGATTCGTCCGTATAATAATTTGTGCAGCAATCAAAACTAATCTCTGAACAAGTTGTCCGAAGATGTTGCGGTAAGAATTGTTCTGACTTTGATACAAACAACTCGAAAAGCTTCCAGTTTTCCAAAAATCTTCATGTTTGCTTTCTAGGACCTATAATAATTTCTTAGCTCGTGGTCATTCCATTTAATTGGCGTATTAACTTGTCCTTTTAGGTGGAAATTATTTTTGACCGCAGGATTAAGCCATATTTACGATGGTGATGATTATGTATTATGGATTGTTAATAAGTTGCTTTTGCTAGATGTGTAGCAGTAGGTTAATGTTTTGGATTTATGCTTACCACGGAGGCTGCTTGATAAATGTAATTTCGAGATACGATATTCCACAAACGAAGCGGAAATCATTAATTGTATCTAGCTTAATGACAGAAATGCTGAATCATTAAAAATGAGAAAAAGACGTTTTCAGGTTAAATCTAAAAAAAGTGTAAACCGATTCATAAACTCAAAAAAATCGTTGGTGCAAATTATACGAGTTTTAAAAGAATTTCATGCTACGAAACTCAACTTAATTTTGGTGCAAGACAATTTTTTTAAACCTTAATAATGTGAGATAGATACGTGGGGCTTTGTAGTGGAAAACAGTTCACCAATATTGAGTTCATCTTAAAATCACCTAAATGCAGTACGACTACAAATTTGAAAGTATCTATAAAAAAAATTGAGGGTAATTGAAGAATATATCAAGCATGAATATGCTTTACGATACAAGATTTCTTCCAAAAATTCGAAAATATTAAGGGGTGGCCCTATATTGTTACTTTTTAAAATTTGAATTTTGTTTTCCTGTAGTTACCGTTTGTAGTTGAGGTCCTAGACTACATTTGAGGCCTGAAAATTAATCAATTGTTCAACATTTTTTTTCGAATTGAAAAAAAAGAATTGAAAAAATGGACTAAAGATACTACATGATATCATTATGTATTGTGATACGAAAAAAATTATTTTGATATTGTAAATATATCAGTAGCTTAGTTACGAGATCGTTTTTCCAATCAGCTTGAAGCATACCTTAAATAATTTTTTTTCAATTGATTTCAAATTCAAATTGATGCTTTTGTATTTATTTTCAAAAATAAATTGGTCAACTGATTAATATTAAAAATTGCAAAAGTAACTAACGAATTTCTGTCAAAATCTTGAAGTTTTTTTGACAGCCTGCAAATTTTTGAAATAACCAATATTTTCAACATTTCTCTGGAATTTTCTTAGGTATTTATGTATTAGTTAATGGGATCTCTTTCATTCGATATAGGTTCAAATTTACTCAGGATACTATACAACCCCTAGAGCTTTTTGTTTAAAAACAATGATTTTTGAAAAGCCGCACTGTGCCGCCATTTTCGAAATTATATTTTAACAAAAAAATTTCGCAACCTAATTTTTTTTGGAGTTTGCTATAGGAACCACTTCATCAATCAATCATTTCTATAAGTACATATATAAATATACACTGATATAAGCGCAGGCATGCTTTAAATTGTGCCTTATTTCATGGTTGAGTCATCTGCTAACTGATGTGACCCTCAGCTTGGTTATCTTTTACCTCACGTGGTAGAAAATGAGTGCAAATATACTAAATATTTTTTTCTGAATTCAAGATTTTTTTGTTAACATGCACATATATTTGAATTTAAAACAATCCGCGATATCTTAGCACACTTCTGAAACCTGTTAAAAAGTATTTGAAAATTGGTGAGGTGCCAGCAGGTGAAAAATATTTTTAAAAAATAAATGTTAGAAGACACTGCTGAATGATCGAAGGATTCTTCGAAATTTCAACTTTCATTGAAATTGCTGTGATTTCGTTGATAAATTTTGTGAAAATATTTTCCAAACGTTATGTATTGAAAATATGCCACAACTTAGACTTCGCATATTTTGCACAAGTCAACTACATATAGAGTTTAAAACAAAGGTTTTCGGCAACTTATTCATGATAAGATGATATTTTTATGATACGTTGTATAATCAGATTGTATGACAGTTTTCGATGCGACATTCAAATACCACCTTCTGAAATTCGTATCTTATTAATCACCCATAAATTTAAAAAATGGGCTGCGAAATAATAACGTTCTCAACTTAGCAAATAATAAGTAATTTAGACCTAAAGGCCGGTCCAGACGCTCCGTTTTGCACAACCTTTCGTCTGTGCAGTCTTAAGACGGAATGAAAACGTTGCAATTTTTAGAGCGTCCACATGGTGCAGAAATATCTTTATATTTCGCACAGTTTTAGTGATATCGTCATGGAGGAGGTACTACCCTGGTCAATTTTGGCATGCTGTATTGTTAAGAAAAATAATACCGTCTACATGCGCCGATTTGTCCGCACAGTTCAAGGAAATCTATGCTCTCTCGCTCAGTTATCGCTGCAACTGTACAGTTTTCGCACCCATTTCAAAACTGCGCAGTTTTCCTATCTACACGCAACGTTTTGAACTGTGCAGACAAAAGGTTGTGCAAAACGGAGCGTCTGGACCGGTCTTAACACGTAAGCAATAAATATCGGATATAATTTTCATTCAGACTTTAAAGTATCAATCCAATTCAATGAACTACATGTCCTCGTTTGTCGAAATAAATATAACTTTATCTAAGTAGCCTCAGTTTCAAAACTCGATTTTATTTACTATAAAACACATTATTAATTTACTGAATACATCTTCAGTCCTTCAATTTGCAGGAAAAAAACATTTAGTCATCACAGAATCGACCGGTTGTTGTAAAAATAAGTTCTTCTATATTTGCGATTTGATTGGTAATCACACTTGCACTCCAAAAAGCGATTTAGTAAAATAATTCTAGCAGCCGTTACTGCGTACTAGTACTACTTGTCTCAATATGATTTTTAGAGCATCTTCCTACAACCAATAAGTTTTTATGATCATTTTTCTAGGTTTTGGTTGCGGTCGAGTTAGATTTCAAAAAGTGAATAAGCATTGTTATAGTATCTTTTTTATAGTAATATGCTTAGTAATTCCGTGTGCTGCTCTCAAAAACACCGGAAAGTTTATGATATAAATAATACAGTTGCTCTCATCCTCATTTGAACTATATATCCCATCTGATTACTGGAACGATATTGTGCACCAAATTTATATGGCATATACTAAAATAAATCAAACACTTAAGAAAGAATACATGAACAATAGCGCAGAATGAGATATTTAGCCAGATTAACGTGCATTATGAAATGTCATAATTTTCTAGAGTACACAAATAATAAATGCCCACCCGAACCGGGAGCGACTTAACAATAGAGAAATCTGAGAAATACACCTACTAACGTCGCGCAACAAGAATCCATAAGTACGTGATTGCATAGAAAGACGTCATCATAAGGCAATAATTCTTCTGCCCGGAATCCTTCATTAAACACGGAAAAGCATATAAGAAAATACACCTCCTCCTTAAATAATTCGAGATCCGAAAGCATCCAACTAAAACTCATCAGAGCAGCACTACCAAGTGGTATTTCCTTCCTCGAGCGAAGGCTTAGCGGCATCCTTCTACTGACTTTCTTTCAAGCGTTGACTGTCTTATTTATATTCTTCGACTTGTCTCTCCTCTCATTTACCGTCGAGGCATCCTTAGTCTAACTTATATACTGGCAAAATTGTAAGATACATGAGGCGGTGCATGGCACACATGCTCCACTATTGGTAGCAGTAGGATGAAAGTTTGCTTTTACTTTATCCTCCAGAATAAAGTGTACAGAAACTATGAAGACTTAACAGCAGTTCTTTAATTATTATTTATAGCTTGGTGTAATTAAGAAGCATTACTCATATAATAGATAAATTTATTGGATGGATGTGATTATACGATACAACAGAAGGCATTGATGTACAAACATGATTGCATTAGAAACAGTAGAATTGTTTCGTGGGAGCCTGTGATAACTATCAGGTAAAACACAAGGATTATGATTCTCATGAACGCTCCAACTGAAGCTAAATAGTTCAAGTTTTTCCATCCTACAACTATCTGAACTCCTCATAAAATCTTTATAGCGAAATAATTTTTTGGAACGTTACTTCCTGATATTTCCATTTTTCACAGGTCCTGCTTACGTGTCTCCTTTGAAACGAATAACGCAATGCTGCTCAACAAAAAATATGTACTTTAAAAAGATTTTACTTAAGAACTTCATAAATCAAGACTTGTGGAGTAATCTAATCATACTTAAAACTTCATTATATGCACAACGCTCGTATATTTCCATTGCCAGTTACCGACACATTCTTATAAATTTAAACATTTTCCAAACTTTATCCATTAATTAAAAATTCATATTTATATCTCGCCATTTGCAATTTTAAGTGTTTTAAATCTTTTCACGGTACATGGTCATAAATATGTAGGCGCTATCTTGGAATTTCGTTTTGAATATGGTTAGTGCGAGGGGGGAGGGGAGTTTCAAGTGAAATGCTATTGCACAGGATTGAAGTTATTAATTAAATGCATGAAGTGATGCTGATGTTGCGAATGATGTCAGTATTTTGAAATTGTTAGAAAATGTTCAAAGGAAATATGCAAACCAAATAAAATTAGCATTCCTATTGAATGTATGGCACGCAGCTAAAGAATATACTTTCAAAATCTGGGAAATTGAACTGTAAAATATATAATTCGTCCATAGTTTCTCCTTATTTGGTATTGCCAACGATCCCTATTTGATGACTAAAAAAGAATATCATTGAATGTATAGCAACTGTCTAGATTTACCAGAAACCACTTTCATGAGTCTCAAAATGTTTTAATAGTTGAATTGTAACTATGACTCTGTTAAATGAAGCGACCTACAATTTATGTTTTAATATTTTTAAGTTATGTATGTTAATCAAATTGAGGGAAGCTAACGAAAAATCAAAAATTATTAGGATGTGATTGTGGTGTTTGAATGTTAGGTTCCTGTTGTATTAATAGCCTAACGAAAATATTCTTCAAATGTTAAAATGATGCATCCAAACCGGGAATTTTCTAAAGTTTAAATTGTTTTGCCTATTTTGACTGAACTGATTTCCTTTCGTAAAAGAAATTAAATGTATGTATTATCATCACTTGCTGCCACTTTCATATAGTCAAATGTAAGACAATTGATTGTCTTGTTGGAGGACTGTCTCTTTGAAATTTAATAAAAAGTTTAATATTAAGAGTATACAAAACAAAAATCATTTCGAAAAATTGTGTCATGTTTTATCAACCCAATAACTTGATCCCACCACAGCCCTCATATTTTACTTCCAGCGTTGTCAGTTTTTACAAAAGAAATATTCTTTGCAAACTATTTTTAACTGTCCTCCCAAGCTAAATAATGCTTTCTCGCGAGTCCCTCCACTTATTTTATTGATTTTAACTCCAAAGGCTAGTGTAAATTGTTGCTATGAAAGTATAGGGTCTTCTAATACGGACTTCGAACTTTAGCAGTTGATAGCGGCCATATTGTTGTAGCTACATCTGTCAAATTGACTGCCATTTATTCAGTCTGTTTTGCCAAATCATCATGGACGGATATAGCGTTCCAAAACATGTGGAAATGATGAAATTGTATTATCCAAATGGGCGTTATGTTCGGGTAACTTTCCGCGCGCTTCGCCTTCGCCCACTATTCCCAGTGTGTTAGATAAATTTGAGCCCATTGATTCAGTGAACAATCAACCAACACTCGTACGTCAACGAAACGCAAGATCTGCCGAAAACATCGCCGCTGTCCGTGAGAGTGTGCAGGATAATCCGGGGCAGTCGATTTTGCGTCGCTCACAAGAACTAGGTTTTTCGAAGACCACAAATTGACGAATTTAGCGTCGTGGCTTAGACCTGCACCACTAAAAAATTAAACTGACCCAAGAGCTAAAGGTAAACGCCCATAGACTACGACGTGTGTTCGCTGAATGAGTTCTGGAGCAGTTGGAAAATGACCCTAATTTTGATCACAAAATCATCTACAGGGATGAGGCCCATTTCTGGACGAATGAATTTTTCAACAAACAAAATTGCCGAATTTGGGACAATACCAATCCAGATGAGATTCAAGAGCGTCCAATGCATCTCGAAGAAGTCACTGTTTAGTGTGGATTTTGGGCTGGCGGCGTCATCGGTCCGTTTTTCGAGCACTATACGTCGATCATTACCAACATCTTTTCTCCTGAATTCGATGATATGGGCACCAACAACATGTCGTTTCACCAGGACGGCACTACGTGCCACACAGCTTATGCCACATTGCATATTCTGCACGAGCGATTTGAGGGCATGATCATCTCACGTGGAGGTGATGTGAACTGGCCACTGAGATCGTACAATTTGACCCCATTAGACTTATTCTTGTGGGGTTTCCTTAAGTCACAGGTCTATGCGAGTAAGACATTTGACATTGGACATTTCGGATGCTCGCTACCCAGAGAAGCCGCGGGGGACATTTGAACGATGTTACATTCCGTATCTACCTAATGGCATCGATATACCTTTCAAACGAATAAAAAATTGCGATGATATCTCACACATCTCACACAACACTACGTTCTATTTAAATTTAAAAAAGAAAGTGTTATATATATGCTTATAACGAAGAACCGTGGACTCGAAATATTCGGTTCATACCACATCAGCAAGTTTTATGTTATCTATCATTTATTATTTTTCAAGATTTTTAAGAGTTCTCGCCGAACTCTTGTCAGCAAATGAATGTTTTCATTTTTCAAAAGGTAATATCCCATAATCACTTGTGAGGCAAAACATAAGATTGTATTCTAATCGATGCCAATACCGATTAGCAAGCACAGCTACCATTATTTTGACTGCTATCAGTCTAAATCATAGATTTCTGCTCATAAAATATTGGTGATTCTGTTTAATAATTTTTCATGTTATCTGATTGCAAACTGACTATTAAGTAGTCCCTTTGGTTTGTTATCTGTTCTCTAGAAGCTCAAATACTGGATACTTGCAGATTTTAAAGTCTTATTTAATTTTACAGCTGAAACTTAACAACTCTCAAACACGGAGCAAAAATGCTTGCTCTTGATTTTAGTGTCTGACAACTGAACTGATAAATATCGAATAAAACCTTTCCATATTAATGTTTCCACACATTGTTTAAAATTCCACCTAAACGATTTGCTTTGAAAACATGCATTCGCTACATGTACAGGGTTCATAAAGAATCTGTAAAATAATCTTTCAATATTGATTGCTCAATTAGTTTAGTACTCGTTCGATACGCGTCAAAACGTTATCTCTATACCTATGATGTACGCGGATCTTGAGTGTCTTTAAAAATTTCTCAATTAAAACGGAAAACTCGTAATTTCAATTTTGGCGTCAAACAGTCTAGTACAGACATTCGATAGAATGTTAATAAAATCAACGAGTTTTTTTACGTAGTGTTAATTGCTAATGAAAACAAAAGAAGTGATATAATGTAAGATTCTTGATGTGTAAAGTTTTCAGAAAAAATGATCTCATTGTGAAACGAGCGAGCACTTGCAGAAAAAATTACTTTGGCACAATCTCTTTTCGGATAACTTTGTTGGATTTTCAAACAAATCGTAAGTAAACATGCAAATTGTTCGATATTTTAAGCTCACTTGAAAATATATTTCTTACTTACGAAATATGTTCAAATTGCCTGTTACTATTTTCATTGCGATTTCGCTGTATTATCTCACATTCGAAAGCGATTTTAGTGAAAACCGCAAATCATGTATGAGTCTTTTATGAGTTGCGATAAGAATAGGTCATCAAGATGCATTATAGTGCTTCAATGATTCTAATCGTAGACGTTTTATAAATAAATCGCAGTGACATTGAATCATTAACATCGAAAATAAATAAAATAGAGAATCATATGTGGGGATGTATTTACTATAATTATCCTTTTAGTAGAGCTTCGCAATTGTGTTCAGCATAAATAGAACACGTTAATGCGAACTAACTTGTTTTTCATATGAAAGCTTAAATTTTCAAACGAAAGCATGCCGTGTTCTTCTTTATATGATAAGAGATGGCTTGATATATTTAACTTGAAACCGGGCAATGAATTTATGGGAGAAATGAGATTCTGCGAAGTAATACTCCTTTTACTTCCATGTAAGCTGTAACTGGATTATACGATCTTTAACCGCATGATTATCTAGGATAGTTTGTTTGTGTTTTAACTATTTATCAGTGGCGGCTCGTGGGAGTTACGTATGGTAGGGCTACTGGTACGAATTTTTCTATCACCATAGAATAAGTTCTTATGTGGTTTCTACTCTACCCAATAGGTACCACATGTGAAGCGTTAACCGATTTTAAGTGATCGGTTTCCCCAAAAGTAGATTCGCTGGCAATCAAAGATATATTCCTATTATCGTGTTTTGAATAACCTTTAAAGCTTTAATAAAAGTTCAGTCCACTCTGAATATAAAAAAATTGTTTAAAAACATTTGAATTCTTCCAACGAAACAACTTTTAGGTCTATGGAATAATGAATTTTTTTTTACTAAAATTGAAATTCAAACTTCTAGCAAGGAAAAGGGAAAGGAAAGGAAAATCTTGTGAATTATTTATTTAATCAAAATCATAAATACCACAACCTGAAGAACCCTTTTCTTAAACAAACTTTAAGCACTACAAAACTTTAAAAAATACCAAACACTACGAAGGCACACTAAGTACTAATACCATGCACTACACTGATAAGACTACCTCCTTCGGCCCGACGTAAAAAAAGTTTGCTCATGACTGCTCAAAAGTATTATCCAGACCATGCCAAGACTAAACGTTGTCGAAGCACTGAACGGGCTGCATAAGATTAGCCCGTCCACGATGTATACACATGTATTTCAAACACGCACACTCCCGCCGCTTCAGCATAGAATTCACGCAGTCATTCAAATCTAAATATTCTTTTTCGGGACAAAATCTATGTAGCCCCTTCCTCGTAGTAAAGGTGGAAAATTGTCAAAGAGAAAATAAGTTTGAATTTTACTCTCAGCTCGGTGCAGGCACAACGAAGCGATTCGAAGAGAAAAACGAAGTGTTCTACAGTGCGTGGCAAGAAGACTATGTGAAAGTAAACTACAGCATGGGCGAAAAAAATGCTACATTATATTTTGAAATGAAATGAAATTATGAAAACTATATTGAAATCTATAAAGATATTTTATTACATTTGCACTAATATAGGGTCATCAATAAGTGGTGGGGCTGAGCCCCACTAGCCCCAAAGATAGAGCCGCCACTGCTTTTTATCTATTTTAAGGAGAGGTATGATTCTTATAATAGTTGTATCTCAAAAATTTTCATTCTATTTTCACATTACGTTGTAGCATATCTAAATAAAAATCTGCCTTTCCATGAAACGTCCAACTATGCACAAAAATGCTATGAAATTTTAAACTATGATTGAATGAAATATTGTGGCATATGAGAACAAACTAAAGTTCAGTTTGTGGAGAATCTTTAGCATTTAAAAATACACATTAAGCGCTTTTACAAAATGTATGCTTAAAATCGTATAGACATTGTCAGTTATGTACTGAATCCGAAGCTTAGTGTGTTTCCCAATGAAAGACATGTACACAGTATCTATGTCCCTTTAATGGTTTAATCTGATTTTCAATCACATTAAAATATAATCTCAACAAATTCGGCAGGATTGAATCTAGAAAATTAAAAAAGATTTTCATTTTCTGCCACTAGACACTGTTCACACTCGCTTTTTAGAAAATTGATCGGCCGGAAAAAATGAACGCTTTTATTTATCAATTGAAAAATAAATAGTCTGTAATTCAACTTCTTTTCATAGTCTAAATTTAATTGAAGACCCCAAAAATAACCACAAATACTCACTCTATTAAAAATAAATGCTATACAGTTTTGGAAATTTTTGAACTAGAAGCTCATATTTGATACATTGTTAGAAATGAAACATGGTTCAAGACCATAAGTTCTTAACATGATTTTGGACTTAATTAATATATTTGTGTTCCAATCATCATACTTAATCAGACCTAGTTAAAGGTGATAATGATACACACAAATTTGTAATTCAGCATTTTAAAATAGATTCTAGTATGGATCTCTAAAAGATACTCCCTGGTCCACTTCTAGCGAAATACCTAAGAATTTATACTAGCCAAAACATTTGCTATCCTTATCTGTTCTTAAATATACTAGACTATTGATCAAAAAGCCCAGCCATGCGTATATAAGATATTTCTCATGAGCAATGTCACATAAAATGTTTTCCACCTCAAATATGTTTTATTCTTAATATTTTTCTGCGCGCTCCTAAAAAATGCTCATGCCTTCAAAATCCACATTAAGCAATTTATTCATATTTATTTGAGGTTGCTTTAAAAGAAACCGTACATTAGCGGCAATAAAGATGGTATGCTCGTAATATTATTGCAACAGCCAAGAGGCCATTACTACAGAACGATATTTTGACGAATCACTTAGATAAGCAAATCGTTCTGCATATCATTAAGATTTGCCCCAAGAAGGACTTCACAGTTTTTTCATATTACAATTCCAAATGTACCATTCACAAGCATCATTTCTCATTCCACCCCGTCATTCGCATAAAATGTGTATGAATAAAACTTAGAACGCATTGTAATTGAAACCTGCAAGGACATCTTATCTGGTAAATCGCAATAGAGTAACACAATAGCAAAGAAAATCTCGTCTCACCCATGGTGTATTGCTAGGATATAGGAAAAAGACGCAAAGAAGCAAAGAAAAAGAAACGAATTTATTTGGGAGCGTACATGCATTGTGATCTTATCATTTTTTTTGCCAAATAACATTGATGAGTGGAGGTTTTTGCGATTGACTTTAACTGCTTTTGATTTTCTATCACTGCACTGTTATAAAGATGATCAATTCAAAAAGATGTACTTAAGACTGTGGAATATGTGTAAGAGAGCTGCCAGATCATTTATTTCCGAGATGATTGATTTTTTTGAGCACGAAAAATACGTGTAGATGATACATTCAAACTGTTCTGACACCTTTGACCATGGCACTTGAAATTCGTATGGAGCTGAAGTGCTAGCCGCCCAAGAAAATTTGAAAATGTTCTGCATAATTATAGTTTAATATGTTAAGAAAAGATGCATGTGTTAAGATGAAAATGTTTTATTATCAGTTATTTGACAAATGTATAACGATGTCAACTCCGCCTATTTTTCAGCCAGAATGAATTGAAATATTGAAAATGTTGTGTCACCAAACGTTTCATACGATTAACCCCGAGACTGATTCTAGTTTAATAGAAAAAAAGCCGGAAACATCCTTAACCAAACCAATTTCATAGCTTATGGTCCAAATACTTCCTTTTTCAAAAGTAAAATGGATAAGTAAACTGAAGTCGCAATAACATACCGGATGTTTATAAATTTTCTATTCTTTTCTATGAATTGGTAGTTAGCCATGTATTTAACCGTAATCGACTTTTCGGGATTGTTTTTGGGAAAATCATTTATTTCGACGTTGAGTTTCTCACACAAATTTCTACATGGTATAACGTTTCAAGTCAATGGCTTTTTTAATTTTTAACGAGTATGCTGTTTTTTATGAAACCAAAACCCAGATCTGGCATCCCTGCTTTTGAGGTATTTTCTTCAGTCAGAAAAAAAATCTGAATTAAAATTGTTTTATCTCTACAGTTTATTTGCATCACCAATTTCTTCACACTTCATTTAGTAATCCATAGTCTTCACAAATTTTAACATCACCTATGTTCTAACAGAAAAAAGTTATTTGTGATTAGGAAATGAAATCATTGACGATGGACTCATACGAGCAGGCATATTGCAATTATTGATAGAAAATGCGGTTTAAATTGATGAAATTTAATTTCACTGAAATCGTGTTGTTAATAAAAATTAAACCTATGTTCAGGATTCGATAAATTCTCGATTATCATTATGGAAATTTCGCGGAACGCATTTCAACAGAGTTTTGCTACTTTCGAAAGCTCATTGCAATATTATTTATTATATAGATATATGTGAGGTGTATTAGGATTTATAGGACCATGAAAGAGCTGCTTCAAAAATTTCAAATGTCACTACCATCTACTTTACTAACACCTATGTTCCAAAAATCTTGAGAAACTTGCTTAATTTATAAGAAATTTTGAAAACATAATCAATGATTACGAATACTTTAAAGTAGCATGACTAAAGGGGAGAAATCACATAAGGAGGCCTATTTTAACGCTTTCTTCGTGTTTTTTTAAAAAGAAAGAAATGATTAGAACTAATTGAAACTGATAGGCTATTTTATTCATATATTGAACTGCATCTCATAATTTTTTCAAGTCATTATCATCAAAATTCGGAACGCTAGATACTGTTCTTCATGAGGGTCCGTCGTCATTGCCTTGCTTGCTGGAGTGTTCAATTTTACTGTGAGAGCAATCCAAGCAAATTTTTCATATTACGCATTTATCTAATTTCTCGATAAATAAGATGAAAATTTAAATTTAATTAGGTGAAAATTTTGAAAATTGAAAATTTGTGACGTATTTGGAAAAAATTGAATTTTTTCGTGCTTTTGTCATAAAAAACTCAAAATCGAATTTTTTAATATTACAGATTCAGTTAGACGCAAATATAATAAGAATTCAAAATAATTTTTGGTTTTTGAAGATCGGTCAAAAATTCGCAGAGATGCAATGCAATGCACGCAAGCCGGAAAAACGTGTTTCGAGAAAAACCCATTTGAAAACAAATTACCAAAAACTGAGTATTGAAGTAACTTGTGTATTACTCATTTATACACAGGGATACCAGGAAAAATACATATTTTTTTTGTAATACCTGCCCGTTTGCTGTATTGCTTGTTTCGATCATTGTACCATGTCGGGTGTTATTGTGTCTCGAAGGGGGACAAGTCTTAGGAAAAAAGCATCTTAGGACCAGATCAACAGGTGTTAGAATTCGAGATACAATAACACCCGACATGGTGCAGTGATCGAAACAAGCAATACCGCAAACGCTTGGTGATAAAACTGTCTAAAATTATTTTCGAACGAATTTCGCGGTAATAAGGGAAACCAAGAAGTTGTTGCGCGCGAAAAATGATCCCCCCTTTTCAACGTCGTTTTTGGCGTGTAACTCTTTTAATATTGACAGCACGTGAAAATGATGAATCCACAACTTACTGCAAATATAATTTTACACAAGTTTGTCATATTCAACTTTTTTGTGGCAGCGGTGCTTTCCAAGATATGGGCCGTCCCACTTTTTTTTGTTCTCAAGATGGCGCCAAGAGAATTGGAGCGGCGATCCCAGAAACTTGGATTTAAGCTGCCAGTAAGACATACTACACATTGCATCAAAAATTTGCTTGCCTACCAAAATGCTCCGCGAGTTTCGCAACGGGGGTTTGCTATCAAATGCCGATTATTTGGCCTAAAAACGGGTTTTCCACGCGACTTTCTCCCCTTTGGAATAAAAATAACTCCCGTTAGTGTGCAGTGATTGCAACAAGCGATACCGCAAACGATTTGTGATAAAATTATCTTGGAATAGATTTTCAATGTGTTTCGCGGTAAACGTGAAATTAAAAAAGTTGTGGCGCCCGAAAATGTTCCCTCCTTTTTATGTATGGTTTTTGGATTGTAACTTTTTTATTATTGACCCAACGTAAAAGTGATGTATAAACGACTTGCTAAGCATTTTATTCTATGCAAGTTGGTCATACACAACTTTCTTGTGGGAGCCATTGTTTCGGAGATATGAGGGTGCCCCAACTTCTTTTGTTTTGAAAATGGAGCCCAAAGGACAGGAGCTGCAACCCCAGTAACTTGAACTTAAGCTATCTATACCATTGCCCACGCATTGCATTAAAAAAATTCTGCCTACCCAAAATGCACGGTCAAACTCCGATTTGACTTCTACTTCTTTGTTTTAAATAAATATATAATATTTGCAATTGTGATATTGAGATAAATCCCACATATTGACTGCTGAATGGCAACACCAACAGATAAACCAACATAAGTTTGTGTCATATGTTATCATCTGCCAAAACTCAATCGCACCCACCTACGAAGGCCGAATCGCTATTTCAAGACAATGTTTCACTTCACATAGCTACAATATTCTCGCCAAACCGAGTTCTACCCAGAAATACTAACGATTTCCAACAGTATAAACAGGAAATTAACTTCTTTGAAAAATAAATGGCAGAAATCGAAATAGCAAACCAAACTCCGTTTGCACACCTACATTTCTTAGCGAGCTACGTTGAAAAATGGCGAATTCTTAAATGACACTCATCGACTGCCAAAGCGGAAAATATAAAAAGATTTGTTTTTTCTTTAAGCATCGACACTGACGTCGCCTCCATTATCACAATCGGAAAGAAGGAAAAGAAAAGTGCCGCCAACAAGATATTTGTCTGGCGGGTATACCACAGATGATGGTTAACAATAAATACAAGGATTCGCAATGTTATCGAAGGGTAATAACAGTACTGTTTCAATTCCGGACTGTTGAAACTTACGCTCCCCACTAAATGGAGTTGCCGAATGCTTCGATGCTCAATAATAAAAGTGATCAAATCTCACCACCCTCGACCATTTCTCAATGTCTCATCTGCACGAGATAAGAAAACGACATCAAAATACGAATCAAAGAATCATAACGGGCATAATCAAAACATGTATCTAAAAGAATTAGCGTTTTGTCGATTGTTGAGGAGGAGAAGCTGCAGAGAACCAAAAAGTGACTACTTGCGAGATACACACAGATGATAGGCCTAAAGGTATTCTAATGGAAAATTTAATTAAAATGCAATCAAGGACGAACAGATTGTACTTGTCCACTAAAGAAATATATTCCAGCTGGATAAAAACTGTGTGGTATTTTTGCACCTGTCAGTGTGCAGGCATAATTTTGCGACAAGGCTTCAATGAGTTTTTGGTTCAAAGAACTCAGCTATAAATTCCTTAATGTATTCTCTGACTTTGATTTCTTTCCATTGTGTGTCATCTATTTCATAGTGTTCATTTCATTCCTGCAAATGGCTAGAGTAACTATTCGGCGGTGTTTGCACATCTATAAATTGTAACATGCATACTTTTTGGCGGCTACCATTACCATTATCTACTCCTGAACGTTCAGAATGAAATTTTTCACGGTTTCTTATTTACATTGTGCTTCCGGGCAGGATAACAAGAAAAATGCCACAATGTACTTCACTTTAACGTAGTTCTATCTTTATAATATATGAACTAGAACGAATGACTGCATTTACTATTTGAATACGTTCAACCAGTTTTGCCTTAGTTCTATGCTAAAAAAGATGATACCATCTAGAAACAGCATTTGGACATTATTCATGTAGTTTTCTTTCCTGTTTGAATCAGTTACCACTTATATTTGAATTTTTCCATGAAATGGCTGTGTGTTTGAAAATTCACAGAGTGGATAACAGCAGTTGAGGACTATCTATCTGTTGTTACAATTGCAGTCACAGCTTCTTCGTAATTGTAAGGTTTGACGTTTATTCGGATTAAACAAAATTATTTTCATTTCTAGAATTTCCGAAAAAATTACGTTTATAAAATTCAAAAATTCAAACATTGTTGGCTAATTTTTTGACTCCCAAGGCATCGCCCACAAAGAATTTGTTCATCAAGGTACTTCTGTGAAGGCTTCCTGTTACCAACAAGTACTAGATCGTCTTTGCAGAAGAATTGTGGGTGTTAGATGGGAATTGTGGAGAGATCGCTTTTTTCCTTTGTCCGATAACCCATCAGCGTGACAATTAACGTTAAATTTTTAGCCAAAAAAAATGATTTCTGTGTCGGTCATACTCACATGATTTGTCCTCCTGACTATCTATTATTCCCAAAATTAAATATGGACTTGAAAGGGAGTCATTTTGCGTCGATAGACGAAACACAAAAACCCGTGACCGCGAAATTGAACAGTATTTCAAAACAGGAGTTTTCGAAATCAAGAAAATGCTGGCGGATCATGCCAACATGTGTTTTACTTTTAATGGAGTTTATTTTGAATAAAAAATTTGTTCAAACAATTTGTAATAATGTTTTGCGTCTTTTCAAGTCATAGTTTTAAAACTTATTGGAAAAACTGTGTATAGATATTAGAATATTACCTACTAGTTCGTTTGAAGTAAAATTTATCGTACACCTTGTATATATTTGAATATTACTTGTTTGTTTGAACTATTTATATTCAGATATACACAGTAAGTACAATAAGTTTAAAATCCTAGAATTATTTTCGAGAAGTATAATGTTATATTTACTAAATTATTTCTCAACTTTATGAAATTAAAAATATGGTAAGTAATTTAATTGAAAAAAGTTATACTATAAATTTTGAGTGCTCCAATATTTAATAAGGAGTCATTTGTTTAAGAGGCAGCCTTAAACGATTGAGGATTGCAGAGATTTATCTCCATTTAAGTTCTATCCTATTTCCAGGCCACAAATAACTTAATTCTTATGACTTGTGTTTTTCTTTTGATAATTTCATTATGTATAAAAACGTAGATACTTCGATCGGACTATGCATTTGTAAATTTGTCTCTGAAATGCAGTCGTAAATTAACCACAAGTGAATATGAAAAATTGTTAAAATCGGTGGTTTTTTGTGTTATACATTATATTATCCTTGCATTATATTATTCTTGAATGAAGCAAAAAGTAGGTATTTACTATTTGATGAACGTAGAAAACGAAAGTGACCTACTATAATTTTATATACGCGCACACTTTACTTCGGAAATCGAATAACGCGAACCCTTACCATGAACCTATTCTTCATTCTAACCTCCATTTTTTTTATAAAGTACTTTTGAAATACTTACAAATATCATGATAACACAAACGTACCAATTTTACAAAACAAAATATTACCTACAAAACTCACCTCAAGCGATCCTCAACACTGTCACTATTTCCAACACAATGCGAACAAGTGTACGAAATTCTCTTGAGGCTTCTGATAAACCTTTGATAACGTGTTATCAGGGCCAAATTTATCCAAAAGATAACACGGGCGTGGAGCTGAGACTTGTTCAAGTCGCACCTGAATCTAAACACATTCTTCGCTTTCGCAAAGTACGGTTGAGCGGTGTTAAAAGTTTGCGTTCGTGCAAACTGCTTGTTTTTCACGATATTCATCATCCAAATCGATTTCGCGAAGATACTCCAAGAAAGATGATGAACGCCATTTCGAGTTAATGATAAGTTTCACATGTGATAAGAGATAGAAAGGTGTTTTGTGCAATAGTGGGGTGTGGGTGTGGGTGCGAACTGTGCTTCATAATATGTGATTCCCGGATAGTGCGTATGCTCCACTTAGTTTGCTGTTAAATAGTTTTTGATTGCAGTTGAGATTTTCAATACTTCAACTCACTGAAACATTTGTATCTTTTCGCCAAATCTGAAATTCAAATCAACGAAAAGATTATGAGAGAAACCGAGTGAAAAAGTGCGGTGAATCACGGCTTAGCTCAGTGTGTGAACTCTTTCGAGAGAGCGAAAATCACTACAAGTTGAGGAGAAGGTACGTTCACAACCTTATTCCAATTTTATTGAAGTTTTTTCTTGGATTTATGTCTGTAAAAATCTTGAATCTGATACTGTTCTATTGTATTTTACTTTTCATTTTCAAAATCAATTTTGAGCTTCAAAACAAATGTATGTAAATGGCTTTTGCTTATCAGTTTGCATACAGTCAAGTGAACTCAAGAGCATGCATAGCCATATATGTATGTTTACAAACAACGTGAAAAGGCCAACTCGTTCTTTGTATTGTCATTTAATTAGTTTAGATTGTTTATATCATCATTATTGCTTCAGGAAGTCTTTTTCCGTAAAATGGTATTCAAATGTATTTGCCCTGTTTATTTTAGATATAGTAGTTTTCACCAATTAATTTTTTCTATATCAATACTTAAATATTTTTTAAGATAACAATTGAAATAGGTAACGTGCAATCGAGAAAGACTCTGCGGCTGTCGATATAAATCCTAATCAATCACACCCATTTCCATATGTTTGAGGTAAGCATAGTGTATGCATGCATTTGTGTTAGGTGGTTCGGAAATTTAATAATCCGATGTCCGTTTGATAGTGCTTTTTGATATCACCACTACAAAAGAATGCTGACCAATTGACTCATCTCACAATGTCACGTTTCGCCTAAACGGGTTAAATGTAAATACATAATGGAAAAGCGAAACTGGCAACCTAGTTTAATAAATAAAAAAATATTTATTGATCTTTCACGGCGAAGATCTGTTGTTAATATATGAATGAAATTAATTATCATTCTGATTTCGCAACAGAAATAATTTGGGAAAAGACGTAACGATTTCGGAGTCTTTCGTTTTCGCTTCTAATCTTCCTTTGTGTCTATGTTTTGCGCGCAATAAAAAATAGGTATACATACGTGCGCAGCTCAATAGATAATCATCGATTAATTGATTGCTGCTTTCCAAACAAAGATATTAAACTTATTTATATGCTGCGGCTTAACAACGAAACATATTCGGTTGTATTTTGGAAATATGTACTAAAAATCCATATCCATATACATAGCAGCAAACTTGAAATCTGTACTGTTTTCAATTTTCATAAAACTTAATAAACTTTAATTCATGGTTAAAAATTTTGTCGGATGTAATATTGTTGTTCTTTCCGATCTAAAGCTGATGCTAGTCCTCGTGCCATACACAATTTCCATTTTAGTATTACCTGTAAGAAATCATTCCTAATTTGATTATTTAAAGGGTTAATACTCGACAGTTTCTTCCCATAACCTTGGAAGGTAGACATTACTTATTTTACTACAACTTATGAATTTTCCACCTTGAATTACGGCTGAATTCTATCTGAATGGCGTTTCATTAATTTGGCTTTTTGTTTGAATTTGATGAATCAGCGAAGCTTTGAATCCACGTTAAGACTTTTCAAATTCGAGGAGAAATTCCAAATCAGACTTCACACTTGAAAGTACTTATTAGACGTTTATCTTAGTTATAAGATACTGATATTCAAATTCTGGCATCGATATTTCCATAGATAACACTAATCATTTCAGTATAAAAAACGTTGTTTCTGAATAAGCAAGCAAGACAAAAAACTGACTGTTTCAAGGCGTGCAGAGAATTTCTGGTTTGATGTTTACTAGACCAAAGGTGAAAAAATTTGGTGACAGACCTAGCCAGTCAAACCAAACTTCTAAATTAAATAAATAGATCAAAAAGTAATTTAAGTTCCTTTTTTATTAATACTCTTAGAGGGTGGTTCTACCGATACCTGCCAACGTAAAGTATGTCATGGATTTATACATCTTGAATCAGAACTTCTTCTAAAAACTGCACTTTAAGGTATTATTACACTTCTCAAATTTCAAAAAATCGATTTTGAGTTTTACATTTTTCGCTTACTTACACGTTCAAAAGTCACCTCCTAATAATATTTTGTCGAAATTCTTAATAGAAATTTTTTTACGCTCTTTGTACGCTCTTTCGCAGCTGACGAGCGCGCAGCTGTTGTATGAATCATTTCTCCAAAATACCGGTTTCTTTCTTAATGTATGTGTATTGTTAACTTTCTTCTTCATCCTCAGTGTCTATTTAGTCGTGTACGAAAGCAGTAAGTGATGAAATCCTGTTTTTCAAAAATTATCTAAGTTTAAATTCAAAAAACTTTGAACGCGCTTTTCTCGAAACGACCTTTTTTCAAACGGTGCAGAGATTATCTCCAAAACTACTGAACCGATCTTATTGAAATTTTGCACATTTATTTGTTAAACGTTCCTACAAGGCAATTCATCTCAATATGGCCAAAAAATGGATTTTTAGTGAATGAAAATCAGGGTCGTTTTTTGAACATTTTGTTCACGCAGCCGCCATTTTTTTCTTTTTGCCGATTTTTCACTATCGGAGGTGAATTGCCCTATGAGAGCATTAAATCTTCAAAACCCTTTTTGATTTTTTAGTTTCAGATGTCCCAATCATGAGATAATCCCTGCACAGGAAGGCAGTCTTTTTTTGGACTCGACTTTGACGCTATATGTGAGCAAGACACAAAATAAAAAAAACAATAGAGTTTTTAAACACTTAACGATGTAAATAATGTTATGTAAAAAGATTTGTATTGATATCTAATAAAGGAACTCTGAAAAAATTCTTGAAAATTATCGGTTTTTGGCTTTGAGAAGTGTAATAGTACCTTAAGGAGTTACAAAGATTATATAAAAGAATGATTCTTTTTCCAAATTTCATCGCCTTTTTGGTTTGCACTTCCAAAATTACATTCTAAAAAGTCATGATTTTTATTTAGTATTATTTTTATGTATTATTATCATATTTATAAAATTGTCAAACATGTAAAATTTGAATGCAATGTCCGAGACAAATTGAAAGGATGATAAATGATTGGGACGAAAAAAATTGCAAATTTCAGGAAAACGTCATTTTTCTCCATAACGAGAACAGTTTACATACTTTTTAATTGCATTTCCAGAAAAACCAGGGTATTTAACAGTTAACTTGCCTGAATTGTTCAGTCATTTATTGACTCCTTAAGTTGGGCTCGCAGCATATAACAAAAACAGAACACCAAAAAACCTTTTTTCTTCAAGATAGGTATGCTTCAAGAAATAATGAGTTTTTAAGAGATGCGGAAAGCGTATGCAAAGGAGCACAAATAGGCCCTTAAAATGAGCTCCGTTTTTTAATATACCTGGTTTTCCCTTCCTAGCAATATAATAATTTTTCATTGATTGGTCCTTACTTTTCGCATACACTTTCAATTTTATCAAAATTATCTGTATATGTTTTTGTCTCTATTGCAATGCTACTGTTGCTCACAAACCCAATGTTATTTTATTATTAAATTTTCAAATTTCAGTTTTTTTGTAGATAACATAAACCGTTTCAAGTTTTGTATGCAATTAAATTTCCAAAAAAAGCAATAGATAAACTCTTAAGTATTTATTTTCAACACAAACACAGTTTAAAATGACAATTTTATACACGATACACATTTAATAAAGGGCCAACGCCTAAAATTTACAGATAACAATAGAAACTAGAGACGGGATTCTTTATTGTGAATTTCTGAAGTTATTCAGTGGTTTCGGTTCGTTTCACGTGGTCTGCAGTCAACAAATAAATTCTGTGATCAAATTTAATAAGTCCACATATACGTTTGAAACGTTTATCAGTAGCTTATTTTGAATTTATTTTTTAAAATATCTTCGTTTCTTTGATAATAATAACGATTTGAATTACTGCAACAGTGGTTTCGCAGCTATAGACAATTTTAAGAACTCTCATATTCTTTTAGAGAGCACACTTCCATGGCAGTATTATTTATGACTTAAAATCGACAAACATGCATTAAATTTCTTATTGCTTGTGACTACAGAATTTATTTATATCCACATTTTTTGACAAACTTGGAAAATTTGCCAACATATCCGTTGAAATGGGTCTAAACTCCTATCTCACATGCATACTTAGATAAAATCGCGACCAAGCTCTCCAGGGGATCAAGGGCATCGAAATTAAACTTAACCTTGCCATGACTTATTGCTTACGGTATCGCCTGTTATGCGCGACTAGAGCTACCCTACTTACTTCGATCAAGATGGCCCTCATCTGCTGAAAGTTAAATGGGAGGAAGGATCCTGAAAGAGACTCTCCAATCCTAAAAAATTTCTTATCAATTTCATACTGCCTACGGCTTTGCTGTAATAAAAACCTTCGTAAGATAGTTGCAACACTGTTTAGACTCCCTTCTTCATTCATAATCAATCCAAAATGCATGTAAGGTTTGCACCAAATTGTTCAATAGGATTTCTAAAAAAACTCTGCTTGACATTAAATTTAAAATATCTGATTCCACGACTAAATAACAAATAAATTTACTCAAGCTCAAATGAATCTGATTTAATTAACGATCGTTTCATATGAAATTATTGTTATAATTTGTTTTAATACAACAAACTTTGGCGTTTTTTGAAAATTGATCATTCCAAAAGGAAAAGAAATTGACTAAGTTGTTCATAAGCGTAACTTCACTTCGAGTGTAAATACTCATGATATTGGACCTCCTGGAGCAATATCTGAAACACTACTCTAATATGTAAATCATACTTGGCGATACTAAAAAAAACAAAGCAGACAAAGTAAAGGAATATGCCTACCCCATCAAAATATATCCAGCGTTTATAATGAGAACTTCTTCGTTTTGGGTATAACCTAAAATCATTATGAATTTTGACAACTTGATAAGTTAATTTCATTTTGGTATAATGGACAGGTTTGGGGTGCGATAATGAACTATAAATTATTTAAAACGAAGTAAATTTGATAGTTCTGATAAATTAGTGAATGTAGCAGGAGGAAATTGGCATCAGGAAGTTCCGACAGAAGTGTTAATATCTGCGTTAGTAAAAGTCAAAAATGGCATGAAAATTTATAACAAAAGCATAAAAATATAATATACAACACTCAACTCAGTAGCGGCTCTAGCCCAATTTATCAGTGGAAAAAATTTAGGTTGTTAAAACAAAACACCTATCTCGTTTGCTGCATCACTGCTCTGCGATTCTTGGCTGCACTCCAGGCACTGTGACGTGAACATGACGGTAGTATATTGCATCCCTAAAAGTCTGTTTTCACCATAGTGTACTTAACTTATATCAGTAATGTTACTTGGAAGTAGCACATTATTTACTTCCACATTCCAAACTCAACGAACAGCAAGAAGGAGAAAATGTCCCTCTACTAGGGGCGTTGCGTAAGCAAAGCAACGACAGAAAGCGGAAGTTTGTTAATTATGCATAATTTGGTAGAAATTTCTACGATGTTCCCACGTTTTTCAACCAACGATTGAAAGTATCAAGTTGAATTATTTCCTATTGTTAATAGTTGTCTTAATAATTTAAGTAAACAGCAGCTCAAAATCGGTTAGGGAATGTGAGAAATATTGACGAAATAAATTTCATGATTGTAACGCAAAGCAATACCTCCTTCACTTATTTCGTGGAGACGCCCCTGATCCGACGCTATAGCATCCAATGCCGCTGGAGAACATTTTTGAGTAAAAAAGGAAAAAATTTGTTGCTACTATAGACTAGCTATTGAAACAAAGCCATTCTTCATCGAACCGAAAATCCAGATTATCGAAAAAACAGTCAAACCATATACGGCCACACCTCAATTTTGATAAACGTAGAAGAATCTTCTAGAAACTTAGACATTTCTCTGAAACATTTGTATGATTTTTTTTTGTTTTCGTATCACCAATTTATTCCATAGATTTAAAAATAATAATTTTAAATGTCATATATTTTTTCAGGGTGGCTCATCTTACTTTCGAGCAATGTATTCTATACTCTGGCTACTTTTAGTCATCGCTGGATGCTCTACTCTTACAGCAGCAGTTGATTGTCCTGTTCAATGCAAATGTGATTGGATTCTCGACAGCTTGAGCGTAAACTGCTCCAATTTGGATCTAGTTGACGTTCCCAACTTTTCGGATCTTCCTATCGAGATACTCGATCTTTCGAAAAACCGTTTCAATGAATTTCCCACAGAGCTAGCATTACTCGAAACGCTTATGTCGTTGGATTTATCTTACAATGGAATCAGTCGTTTGCCAGCAGATGCATTCTTCGGATTCAAAAACTTGCGCCACTTTTATATACGTGGCAACAACATAACAAATTGGTCTGCCATTCATCCGAATCGGGTGCTGATGAGTGCCAAACGAATAGAAACATTTTCTTTGGCCGGCAATCCAATCGACACATTTTCGAGCAATGATCAAATTAACGCGTTAATAAGCAGTTCTCTGAAAACATTAGATTTAAGTTTCTGCAAGATATCGAAAATCACTGGAAATTTCGCGCTACAAGGTATGGATCACTTGGAAAATATCGTACTAGCAGGCAACCCACTACAAACCATCACCAAACTAGAGTCTCTTTCACTCAGAACTCTCAATTTAAGTGATTGCGAATTTCGCTTTTTGCCGCCAACTATATTCAGTGGACTACCAAATTTGTACACATTGGATTTATCAAAGAACTCAATGCTTAGCTTAGAACCACACGGAGCTAGCTATGCAAGCTCAAGATCACTGCGCCAAATCAACTTGTCATTCTGCAACCTACCCTCAGTTAATCTTCAAGGATTTCCAAATGTAACTACAGTATTATTGAAAGGCAACATGCTTCGGGGCATAACTGACACTAGCTTTCAAACAAACACTCAAATCGAAAACTTGGATCTATCTAACAATGCTATCACAATTCTGGAGCCATCAGCATTCAATAGCCTCAAGATTCTAAGAAGGCTGGATCTATCTTTCAACATGGTCGCAGAAGTAGATAGGAATACGTTTTCAAACAATGAAGTCTTAACCAACCTGAATTTGAGTAGGAATTTCATAACAAAGTTCAATCGTATTATTGGAACGTCTATCGTCAATTTGGATTTGAGCCAGTGCGAAATAGCCTCAATGAGTGCAGATGCATTAATACACATGCCAATCACTGATCTGAATTTATCAAATAATTTGATATCAAATCTTCCAGAGGGACTCGCCTCGCAAACTCTCCAATCGTTGGATTTGAGCTTAAACAGGTATTTTTTGTTTTACTTAATTCAACAGTCTCAGACTAAATGTTAATCATTTTCAGGCTTTCTACAATTTCAAACACCACTTTCCGACATCTTTCGGAACTTTCCGTGCTAAACTTAGCAGGAAATCGGTTTACGACTCCATTCAAAGTGTACTACTTCCGCAAAAATAACCTTCATTCCCTTGGATTGGGAGACAACCCTTGGAGATGTGACTGCAAGGATATTGCCTTCAAACAATTTTTCTTGTACCTGACTCAGACACCTCCAAAGGTAATCCCGCAATATGTAATTGCTTCACTCAGTAAACATCTCAATTTTTTTAGATCACAAGCACGAAAACATTAAAATGCAACAGTCCCGAATGGAGCTACGGTCGAACTTGGGATACTGTCTGTTTCGCCACGTGGTTTCCACAGCAAAGCATGAACGGGGTGGAAAAATTTTGGGCGGTTACCATGTCACTTTTAGCAGCAATTTTTTTGAGTATAATAGCCTTCAAGCTGTACACCAAATGCATTGCTAAGAAGAAACAAAGACGAAATGCAGCAGAGCTTAGGGAAAATCTTGAGGAGCAGCGAAGGCTGTAAGTGTGACCTTTTATTCGTTTTGTTTTGTTCTTAATGAATAATATAAATGTCTTATATTTAACGTGCATCTATTTTTGGCACTTCTAGCCAAATTTTCAATCGACAGATGATGGAGCAAACGGCTCCTCTCAATGCACCAGATCCACACGAAACAAATCCACCGTCGTATGAAGTTGCTCTTTTAATGCCACCGCTAAAACGCCTCACAAAATCATACATAGATATAACTGTGAAGGAGTCTAACGAAAACCTCGATCAACCTGATAGTACTCTTCGGCATGAAACTCGTAACCGCTTCCACAGTGAAAATGCCTTAATCCGCGATGAAGGTGACGAACCAACTGCAAAAATTAGAAGAACACCCAGTTTTCGTCGTCACGCACCACGTTCAAGACGTGGAAGTCGCTTAGTAGCTGTTCGTCCTCCACAGTGTCCTGATCCTAGCATGAAGACCTCTGAAAGTCTTGGCAAAATGTCGAACTTTGTCCGATTTGATAACAGTCCTTACAGTCGTCGCAAGCCTAGAAGTACTACCACTAGTTCTGTTTCACCAGTTTCCTCAGTAGAAAATATACACGATGAGGGACCGTCTTCGGTTCCGCTTAGAAATAATTCCTTAGATTTCATAGAGAACTACTATGTAAGGCCAAAGTCCATTAGTAACTCTGGAGAAGAGTACGAGATCGTCAGCTCAGAGTCGGAGCCTGCAAGCCGGAAAACATCAATTGCGTCCACAGATGTTGGAATCGTCATCATTCATAACAAACCACAGTTCGACAGTCAATCATCATCCACCAAAGATTCCCCATCAGGAACAAGGAAACCAAAGGGACCCGAAGAGAGTCAATTTTAGTGTCGTAGCTTAATCAAAATTATTTAGTCTTGTAAATATAATTATTGGAAATAATCAAGTTTTTTACAAAATATTCAGTATACTTATTAAGACATATTTCTTTTGAATAGCTTCGAAAAAAGACGTTACGGGAGCTTGACTGCTTAATATGATTGTCAAATTGTCTAGTAACCGCGAGTAAAAGAGAAATGTTTTTCAGGGGTTGAATCTTAATTTTATTTTCGTATACAGCAGTTTCTGAAGATATATGCTGCGCTGGAGAACAAACTAGATTAGTTTCGAAATAAAATCACAGTTCAACCACTAAAATGATAAAAGTATTTTCATTCATTAAAAACGGTTAGACATTCAATTCCTATTGAACGGTCGTTTCTGAAAACTTAAACAAACACTTGATAAAAAATGAATCGTTGCTCATTTGCCCCTGGAAACTGTGGATGATGTTGAAAAAATGCATTCACTCATGAATTTTCGATAGTCAATCTTCCAATTCATTTGACATTACAGCATATATCAAGTTTGAAAAACGAAGAAGAAAACGGAAACGAAAACTTTTCCGGCAAACATAATATTCAGCCCTGCATCCAAGAGATCGCAGCAATATGTTTTGTAATAATCAGTTATGAAGTTCTTTCCAACGCGACCTCTTATTAAGTTGAACACATACCACTTTAGCAAATTTACTTTTTCGACGGAAATAGTGGTCAGTCTTAACGATTACATAAAGGACAAAATAGTTGGGAAGATTTACTGTGATCGCTCAATAAATGCCTCGTGTTAACGCTTGATTCCTAACAAAACTTAAAAATACATCAACAATACTATGAGGTAAATTGTTTACATTTTCACTTACTTGGTTGACATATTTTCGAAGAAGTTTGTTCAAGAACTTATTGTGTTCGCTTATTTATTCCAAGCAGGGTAAATACCTTTCTTTCTCATTACAATCTTTGCTTTCATTGTACCCGTAGATTGTGTCCTTTGAAACTGGTTAGTCCAAGAAAATTCCAGTATGAGTGAAATATTTTGCTGATAATGTCAGCCAATTTGCCATTTTCAAAATTCATTTTGATTTCTTTCCGTACAAATGAGCTGTATTAAAATAACGTATGCAAATTTTATGGAGGTATACCAGCCCCTCCTTTCAAGTTACTACTAGCATGATCTCATTTGATCTTAAAACAACATTTAATATGCAGTAAAAATTTGATGTCAGATTTTATGTAGATTATAAATTCTTGCGTAAAATAGAGGAAGAAGTAACTGAAATTTTATGAACCTAATGAAGTGGTGGGAAGTGAACTCAAAAATTGTCACAAATGATCCTTATGATGTAAATGGGCGCTCCTTTATCCATTATAAATATTTATTTTTTATTGTTTTCATGTATCGAAATATATTTCGAAAGTATGGAAAAGCTATGATTTTTTATAAGATGACAACTCTTCATTGCGTCTGGTTTTATAAAGTATTGTATGCCTAAAGTTCGAATTAGATGTAAAAAACTATTTTAGAAGAATAATTTAATTTTTTCCCAGTTTTTGTTTCGGGTACATGTGGTGCGTTTCATCAATTTAAGGCACCTTCAAGTTTTGGAAAAATCTAAATTTTATTTTGATAGATTTTGTTAGAATAAACCTTTTAAAATACGGTTTTAATAATATGAAAGTAGAATTCATGAAGAAAAACAAAGTGACCTTATATAGCAAGGCGCGTCAAGATCTCTTTTTCTGTGAATTCAAAACACTATTGGATATGTGGCCTTACGGCTTTGATTTTATAATCGAAAAAAAGAATGTGTCTTGCGCGTGAAAAAATTTTTGGCAGAGCCAAAAAAGCAAAAAGAACAGTTAACCATAGCGAAAAATAAACAAAAAGAATATCTAAAAACATGCTGATAAAAAAGGTGCATCATCTCCAAAAAAGGTCGGAAAAAAGTTCAGCTAACTATTAAACTAATGAAAATTGCAACGAGATCCCGATTCGGTTGAAAACATCCGCAAGAAAATTCGGGCACGATACCACCACAAAATTTCTACAAATGAGAATCCTCAACACTATAAATGTCCAATTGGTTAAACGTCTTGGTGTAACTGGCGCAGGGCAGCTGGTTAAAGGGATTTAAAAATTTCAAGCATCCTCCACCTTTGGATGATGAAGTACAACAAATTTTCAAACCAATCTATGCAGACTAACTTTGAAAGATTTAGGCAATTTTACTCAAAACAAAAATTAAAGCTTCAATTCTTGCGTTTAAAATATGGCCCCTAAGCATACGTTTGTTTGCAAAAATATTATCAGAATTGCTGCCAATACTTTTGCATACATATTCAATGAAGGATTCATAACTTTACTGAAAATAAGTCATGGGAATAACTGTAGGTCAAAGTGCGATGGAACATGCAGAGAAGTGAGATGCTGCAGGAATCAAGCATGCGGAAAAACGCAACACTGAGGCGTCTAAAGCATAAGGAATAGGAAACGTATGGCGCAGGCATCACGGATTGAATTTAGTAAGTTTTTTAAATTTTGTATTATAATTTAAATTGCGATTTTTCCAAAACAACGGTTTCACGTTTTCATGCTTAACAAAAACCATTTTTCCGATTCATCTGAAATTTTTACACAATTATCTACACATTTTATTGCTCAAAATGAACTAAGAAGGTAAAAATCGGCACTCAGTTTTTAAAGTACAACAGATTTTTAGAGGTAAGAATGTCGATTTTTGAAAAAACGTCGACATTTTGTTGTTTTTCATCCAAATTTTATTTTATAGTTCATTCTATAGCGGCTTTGATGCTGATTAAATCCCCGTTTTATTGTTTTTTTTTATAGATATTTCTGTGAGCTACCCGATCTATCCAAAAAATAAATATCCAAAACCAACGAGATTTTTTGTATTTTTTTCAAAAAAAATGTTGCAGACGACATGTGGCCAAAAAAAATTTAATTTTTTTATGGTTCAACCCAAACAAAATATACGTGCAAAGTTTAATCAAGACATGTTTTTGTTTCCATTAAAAACATTTTATTTTCCAAAAATTATAAATTCGAAAATTGAAGGTGCCATGTCCCCTTAACACACATCAAATCAAAATCATGTCCTAACGATCTATCATAAATGATTTTTCCTTACATTCTACATCTACATCTTTTTCCATCCTAGCATATCCGAGACACACTTTACTCAGGCAAGAAAAGCCCTGCATTACCGAGACGGATTTTGCATGGGAACATTTCGCCGCAAATATCCGAGACGCACTTAATGTATAAACCGTGTGGTGAGAAAATATGATAATTACGTGGATTTCGAAATCATTATACTTATTATCATCTAGCGATTAGTCTCATCTTGATTCTTTGTAAATATTTGTATTATTCTCGCAAGTGGCTAGCGCAAAGACTAACTTTCATCGGCTGCACCCAAACAATAGCAGAGGTTCTATTAGTATTGTACGCTTTGCTAGTAAATGGTTTGTTCATAAAATCAATTTAGTTTGTCCTAGAGCCAAATGCAAGAGAGCCAAGCTTCCGTTTTTTGTTCAAAGATGCCGACAAAGTCGCCTAGAATAATTTACAGCTTAGATCAATTACACTGAGAAAATTTTTGATAATTGTTATTCGCGGTCTTGTTCCGAGAAGGCAGCTGCGTCGCTAAGAGGGAAATCAACATCCCCAAATTCTGAAATTCAGTTTTATCATAATTTTTCATAAAGCTAAATATTGGGAAAATCGGGTTTTGCCAATAGAAATTGTAAGAAACACCACTCCTAAACTTGAGAAAAAGATCATGTATTTGGATCAAAAAACATATCCAGGTTTATTTCAGATTTGTGCTCAACAAATGACATTTCATTCGAATACTATGAATCCCATTGAAAGTGGGAAGCATATCATAACAAAGCGGCTTAGGAGAAAACAGTTGGAAGCCCCTGCTCTATTGGGATGGCTTAACAATAATAACCTTCAGAAGCTATAACGTGCATGGCAAAATTGTTCAATATATACGAAATTATTTTCTTTACACAAATACTTTGTAGTCAAATTAACCACACATTAACATCATAATAAAGCTTGGTTGAGGGATCGGGGATCGAAGGAACGGGTATATCGAATGAGGGATCGGTGGATGGGTGTATCGCGGGACGGTAGATTAGGGGATCGGAGGACTATATGTTCATTGCCGGAGGATTCTTGACTCCGAATGCCTTTTTCGCATAAGAATCGTGTGTGGCTAACAATAACCTATTTGTAAGCAGTCAGTATACATTGTATATTGTATGAAATCAATTTTGAAAGGATCTTATCATTAGTTGTCCAGAAAAAACATTTTGCGTACCTTGTATGTTCATTAATTTGCCGGGGGATTCTTGACTTAATAGAATCACACATATATGAACTGACTGATGAACCAAACTGTTTAATCGTTTATTCCATTAAGAGGTAACACTACTCTAGAGACCCCCTTTTTCTTGATTTTTTGTAAGTAAATAAATTAAAAAATACCAAATCTGCTTATGGTAGTATATTGTATAACTCAATATTTTTTCCCAAAACGGCGGTAACAGGACCCCGTATTCGGCTGTTGTGTAATCCACCTTTAAAAATTTATCGGTAACTTTTCTATCGAACGGTCGCTCCTAGAACAAAAACGAAATTTTTCCTTGAAGTGCATACTAATAGCTAGTGAAATACGTACGAGATTTTTTTAAAACTAATTTTTAACAAAACGGCGCTGTTTTGAAAAAAACAACGATTTTTGACAAAAAAATTAGCCGTAAATTGTTCATTAAAAATAAACAATTAATCAAAAATCCCTACGTACTTCACTAGATTTTGGTATTTCAATGTTACTGTCAAAATTCCAAATGGATCCATGCGTCCGTTCCAAAATAATCTTACCGGTAAGCTTGAAAAAAGTGATTTTGAGAAAAACGTGTTTAAGATTTTTGTAGCTGTTAAGTATTCAAAAACATAAGAGTCTTAGGAGCGACATCTAGTGACCTTCTTTGAAACTATAAATACCTCACCTGATGTAGGTAACAAGACTACTTATTATCCCGAGAGGTATATCGGAGCAGCTGCACCCAGCGGCGCAGGGTGGGGGGGGGGTTCACCGACAGCGTGCGCGGGGCTCTGGGACGCGGTGCAGCAAAGTCACTCAGTTAGTCGTTTAGAAATTTTTTCATGCTATAAAACTACCGACATCTCATTTTTATGACCCTAAAGTACAATTTAAGCCAATAAAAAAATTGTTTTTTTTTTTGAAAATCCTAAAGTTGTGTTACCCCTTAAAAGGGATGACTGGGCAATAGAAAAAAGGTGGGATGCAGGAATCGGTCGACATCTACATTGATGGCTCCAAAATGGACGGAAAAGTTAGCTGTGGTGTTTTCTCAGAACAGCTTGGCCTGAAACTATCCTTCCGGCTTCCAGACCACTGCAGTGTTTTCAGGCAGAGGTCATTGCGATTTACAAGGCAGTAGACTGCCTGAGAAACCAGAAAATTTCCATAAGAAATTTAAACATTTTTTCTGACAGTCAGGTTTCTATCCAAGCACTATCCAACGTGTACACCTCATCCATGATGGTGATGGAATGCCTTACACAGCTGAACGTGATGTCACTTCATTGTGAAGTGACTCCACACTGGGTACCGGGACATAGTGATATACCGGGAAATTGCGAAGCGGATGCCTTAGCGAGAGCTGGCACTGTGCTCCAGGAGTATACACTCAACACCCCAAGTTGGTCAACCTCTAGCTTCTATAAAGCTAGGATTTAAGCAGCATTACATCAAGGCTGCAAATATTCAAATGGCACATTATTTATCTATTTCTTCCAATGCGTGTCACTCCACCCAGCAGGAAAATCACATCTTGTATGCCGCAAAGTGTTGCTGAAATTTCTACTGGGCAAAATGTCATGATTGTCTGAACACATGACGTCACCGCAGCTTCGGAAGAGACTACCTTGTCGTCTTTATACCATGACCAGCCAAACTTGGCGAGTTCCAGACGCACCAAGCAGCTCCTGAACACGAGTCGTGAAACCTTGAGTCCTATCGTGTCCATACTGACGGGGCACTGTCTAATTGGCAGACACGCAGAAAGGTTGGGCGTTCCCTTCAGCGATTTCTGCCGGAGTTGCAGATCGGAAGAAGAGGAAGAGACAGTCCAACACTTTCTGTGTGAATGCCCGGCACTGTTCAGGAAACGCATGAAAACCTTAGGCTCATCATTCCTGGACAGCCTCACGGAAGTAGCTGATTTAAATATCGGCTGCATAGCCGGTTTCATACGAGAATCGGAATGGTTCTCGTCATCTCACAGGTTCTAGTGTCGCCCTCGTCTTTTTGTGGTATCACAATGGGCCTATCTTGGCTTAAGTGAGCCATCTCTTTGACAAAGAGGGCTGCCACTACAACCAACCAACCAACCTACCCCTTAAAACCTAGCATTTAATTTTTACGTTGCGCAATTAACTCACCGTATTGCCTATTGATGTTCATTTAAAATCTATCTTATCCAAAATAAAACAGCTTTAACGGTTGTATTCAAATAATATAAATTTATTAATTATTTTCATCGAATACAATACACTTGCCTACATCGAATACAATACACTTGTGTAAAAGCATTCGACAATCGTTTTGTATTTATTATAATAATTTACATGTATGCATAAACTCCACGTTAGTACGAAATAAAATTTTGCTCATCATTCTTATTTTACAAACGTATATAACTCGTATATCACTAGGCTCGCACGTCTTTATATTTTGGTGTTGGATAGCGCTCTTTATTCTCAATTACTTTATTTACTACTTTACAGGAAAATGTCCTACACATAACTTACTTAGACGTAAACTTTTGTAAATGTTTAACATTAAACAATGGTACGAAATACATAAAAACAAAACAAAATACAATATTTTAGAAATCAAGCTGTTATCTTTTATAGCATGCTTGTAGATAGATAGATCTTCCCCCTTTTTACAGACTTTACATTTTACATTTCTTGTTTCTGCATTCTACATAAAGTACGATTTCATGGTAACAACCTTGCGTCGTCGTTTTAGATACATTATGTTATGAGCTCAGTTTCAACAAACTTCGAACAGATATCATTTTCTGTCTGTCAATAAAATTAGGATACATTGTTACCTTTTGGCATATTTTAAGTAACGAAAAATGCAATACTTGATGATAATGAACACAATTTGGGCTCAAAGTCGATTATGTGAATGCATGAGGATATGGAGTGATGCCACATACACTAGGAAGTTATGATATGCTCTCAGCTAAGATATGAAAAGGCACTTTAGATAGCATATCATTGAATGCCTAAAACGTTGGGAGACTCACACAGATTCCGTGCATAAACACCACAAAAATATACCATATTTTGACGAAAGCATATAAAGTCCCTTTAATAGTGACAGTGGTAGATGGTACTCAAAACATGCCATTGAAAAGTTGGTAGAGCAGTTAATTACCAACGGAAACAGTACTAAATCTAAATTTTAGGGATTTTTAGGAAAGGATGCGCAATCCTTAGTGACTTTGATCAACTAATCGAACACTGTTACCGTTGGGTGTCGTGATAAGATCGCCTGCATTTGATCTACTTCGTGTGACTAACAGCGGAGTTTTCGGTTTTGGTGTTTCTAACAATTTGATTTTCACGCGTCCCGTTTCGGGTGAATAAACAGGACTATATCTAGGAGGCTTGGGTGACGAAGGGTTGGATGGCTGCGTTTCAGATGGCAGGAACACTTCATCATCGCTGGCGGGATTAGCATCAGCAGGATCTTGCTGTGGTGATTTATGTACGGGAGTGATATTTTGCGAATGTGGTTGAGATCCTAATGGCTTTGCAACCTGAGGTGTTACACTATCCGTTGTGACATTGTTGTTTGACTCAGGTCGATTAGCTGGCTCAGCATCCTTTAAGAGAGGTTGTTGTGATTTTGAGTCCCTTTCGTCACCTGCTTTGTATGGTGTTTTCTTGTCTCCATTTACTGGCCTTGCTATGTCTTCTTTCTCACGCCCACCCATCAACGGAATGTGTTCAGGAGCACCATTTTTGCTCGTTGGCTTACCCAAGTTCTTTTTGTTCATATCAACGAGCTCTGTTTCGCGAGGGCTTTCAGCATCACTTTGTCGTCTCTGGTTCATCTTGCGTCTTTTGATAGCTACGAATACGATAAGCACAACCAACAGTACTAGAACAACAGCCAACAGAATGTACGTATTTTTACCAGCACCGGTGTTGGCCTCTTCAAGACTGTTCCTTTCTCCTGCCATTACAATATTTTCTTTTTCGACCGATGCCGTAGGACCGTCTACTTGGTCACCTTCGTTTCTTGGGCCATCAACAACATCCCCAGAGTTGGGCTGATTACCAACTTCGCCTACTCTCACCTCTTGGATGGGCTCTTCAACTACCGGCGATTGCGTGCTATCCTCCGGAGTCATGATTCCTAGGCCAGGGCCGAATATATCACTGGGAGAATGAGTCACCTCCTCCTGAGGTGGAGCAACTGGAGTGTTTTCATCTTTCTCGTTGTCAATCAAATCGCTATCCCCAGCATTTGCACCTTCGTCTGTATTCAAAATTTTCGGTATGAAAATGGCCATGCCACTGCCAGACCCTTCGTCGTCATTGTCCATCATCCTTCCTTGTTCGTCGTCTTCGAGTTCATTGCCTCCTGATCCATGTTCAGGTGGAATTCTATAGATGGCATCGTGAGTTGTTGCATTGTTTACAGCACTGGATGCAGCATCTAGTTCGTCTTTTGAGAAAATATCGCCTGATCCCTCTTCTGCATTGATATCAATTGCGTCATCCGATTTTTTATCTTTTTTGTCATCGACGGGCAGGAAGTCCTTTCCCAATTCGTCTTCGTTTTCCTGTCCTGATCCTTCGCTTTCGATGGGCTGGTCGCCAAGCATCAGTTCGTTTTCATCGTCGCTTGCCAGTTCCTGTTCCTTGTGAAGAACTGCTTCTCCCGGACGTTCACCACAAATTTCCGACTGCTTTACATGAAGCCAAGGTTTTCCTTTTACTGCCAAGGGATAAGTGCACTTTATGTGGTTGTCGGACCACACTCTATTTTCCTGCAGCCAGTTTCTTACTTCCAAAGTTTCGCAGGTACAGTTGATGTCATTTCCCGTCAGCTCTATCGATTTAAGGAAATGTAACTTTGTCAGATCTGATGGCAAATAAGTGATTTCATTGTACGATAAATCGAGATTTTCAACGTAGCTTGGAATTTTTCCTAATTTCCCTGACGTGATTTTATTGTGGCTTAAATTCAGTGTTTTAATTCGTCGGCCAAACTTTCCGACTTCTGCCAATTGATTGTGCGATAAATTTAAACTAACAACATCACGGAACTTCTCCAGATGAACGGTAATTCGGGCTAAGCTTAAATAAGATAAATCCAAAGAATGGATTGGAATATGTTTTTCTTCGATGTCTTTCAGGCTGTCGACGTTATGACACTTTGCGTGGTTGAGCTGTGTGTTGCCATCTGGTATAAGTTTGCATTCACAGGACTCTGGACAGTCAAATGATGTTGCTGCGTGTAGCGATACGGCCAATATGGCGAATCCAATGAGAATATCTCTTGGTGACATCATGCTCTATTTGTTATCTGAAATCAAAAGATATTATATATTATTAGTTGATGTAGAAATAATAACTAGCTTTTTTGTATAATTTGTTCGTTCTGATTAGGACTTTTTGATAGTGTAATAATGTCCTGTTTAGTATCAAAATGTATTCATTACTTCAAATCAACACGCAGAAAACTTTCGATAGCATGAGAAACTAGAGTGTCATAAGTTGAAGTTTGTAACTTTGTTATTGATTGTCAAAAAAAGAAATATTTACAAGTCAATTTTCAATGGGAATCCTGAAATTATTATGCCGCAAAGATATCGATGCGAAACTGTGTGTCGCTCACACTCATATTTGTTATAGCATAATATTTGAGAAAAAATTGTGGAATCTTACCGTTAAAGTAAAAATCAAATTATTTACTAAAGCGATATGACCTTATTGTTTATAATTGTTTAGTTAAGAAAATTTACGAAAAACATACATACAAACATAAAAAATATGCCAGAAAACTGAATTTACTTAGAAGTTCATGTCACTCTCATATTCGTCGAATTCCATGAAACTGA
Source organism: Oxycera nigricornis (assembly GCA_963942545.1). NCBI lineage: Eukaryota > Metazoa > Arthropoda > Insecta > Diptera > Stratiomyidae > Oxycera > Oxycera nigricornis. Next base: position 102,577,037 of record OZ012659.1, read on the forward strand.
AAATTCCCAGTTAACAATGCACGAATTCCGGTTAAATTTGAAGAATTACAGCATTTAAGGGGGAAATACATGTAACTGCTAAAAAACGATTTTTTTCTCTTACATTAAAATGTTCCAAATACCCTAAGAATCCGCCAAAAGAAGTTTTGAAGCGATATTTGTACTAGTTTTTGAGTTATAGTCCATTATAGGCAGCGCAGCGTTTCCCAGTAAGTCGAGCACACCTGCCGCGCGTCCCTGTCTACTTTCTCTCCGGCGCTATGGGCGGTTCTTTAATTATAAATCCGTACCATGTTCTTATAAATTAGAAATTCTAAGGAAATAGGACCTAGAATCACTGACTAATGAGTAAGTTATAATAAGAACTAATAATCAAGGGTTTTTATCTACTGCAAACTTTAAACGCGTTTTTCTCAAAGTAGTATTTTTTCAACTTCCGTACAAAATATCTCAAAAAATGTTGAATCGATCCCGCTCAAATTTATACCGCATCTACAAAAGAGTCTTATGTACTAGTTGAACCTATATTTTTTTGTAATTTCAGAAAAATAATTTGTTATTTAATGTTTAAAACGCGACTTTTTTGAAAAATAATCGATTTTTTTGTTTCATCTAAAATTAATGTAAAAATGACATATTTTTTATAAATTTTATTGGTCAACCTATGAACTATACATCATATTTACATATTTTTCTTCTTCTGAATGTTGCAGGATCTCCGGAAATGGCGTTAAGTTGTACGAGGCAATTTTTGAGGTGTTTTTTTCCATTCGCTCGCATCGCCGCCATTTTGTTTAGAAAAATTATAAAAAAATATTTTCAAATACTTTGAGACTGTGATGGTTTAGGATCGCCATGTGATGGGGAAGGATCGCCGAATGATGGTCCTTTGTTGTGATGGTCTTTTCCATAGAAACTAAACATTCCCATGTTGAGGATACGTGGGTTTAAAATAAATTATTACGAGGAAAGTTAAACGGCTGGCACAATTTTTATGCCACTGGCCAAGGAATATAAATGCCAGTTGAAGGCATTACCTGAAGTGCCGAATTATTGGCAAAATTCAGGGAAAGTCTGTTAAGAGTGCCTCGAATGATAGGCACAAGTGAAACAAGTTCGCTTGATCTCAAAATACTGTATTTTCTTTAACGCTTACTTGCTATTTATACTTTATCTTACCAATAATTCGAAATATCCTAAATTATGCATTTCACATTGTCATGCATTCATAAATTCAATAACTTATCACTACTCGTTCCACATAGCACTCGCAACCAAAAAGGCGATGTCCATGTTCACAACGAAGGATCACGAGGTGATAAGCGCTATCTATCCATTCATGAAGCGATGTATTTATTGGTGATAAATACATCACTTTTATGTTAGAAAGACATTCTCAAAGGGATACATCACAAGGCATGTACTTTGAGGATTTCATATTTAAAAACTTCAGAATAAACAACATATATTTTTTAAATCAATCAGAAATAAGCTTTTTTTTAAAATTTTACATGTATTTCCCCCTTTAAGCTATAACAGTAGAGTTTTAGTTGATTTACTCATAAGTAATTCACTATGGGTAGAAAAGAATAGGCAACTTCTGCGGAGCTGAGAAAAATTGTTATAAGTGAATGTGAAAATGGAAAAACCATAGAAGAAAAAGTTAACACGTTAAGAGAAGTATTTCGAGTGTTCAATATGCGACTAAACACCATGAAACTGAAAATAGAGTTGAAAATAAACCAAGAAATGTTAACCGCGAACTGTTAAATGAATCGGACGAATCAAATATTGATAGAAATTTTAAAAAATTCAAAAGTTAGTGCTACAGAATTATCAAAATTTGTGAATAATTATATCTATCAGTACTGAAACGGTTCGCTGCGTTTAAAGAAAAAGAATTGAACGGAAGAATAGCCATGAAAAAACCATTTATCAGTAAAGCGAATAAGAAAAAAACCCCAGCATTCGCAAATGCTCATAAAGATTGCCCATTCGAGTATTGAGAGCGAGTAATTTCTACTGATGAAAGGAAATTTGCTATATTTCTATTTGACGGAAAACAGCAAGTGTGGTGAACAGCAAATACTTCGTTACAAAAACAAAATCTCCAACCTACAGTGAAACACGCATTCTATTGACGCTACTTTAGGCAAAATGAAATAAATAAATATTTAGCAAGCGAAATTAAAAACCGGTGCCAAAAAAACAATGGCAATTCAATCGCCCAAAAGGCATTGATCCAATTGAGCACCAATAGGGCAAGCAAAAACGGCAATCCTACGGAATTTCTAATATTCGGGAGCTAAACAAAAATTGATTTCCGAATGGCCAAATATTGGGGTGGATGCGACAGAAAAACTGTTAAGGTCGGCGCCAAACAGATTAGCGGAGCTAGTAAAGAGAAAAATGAAATTGAAAAAATATTAGTCGTAACCCACAATAATGGCATATCTTCTTCTGTGTAAAAACAGCACCCCTTTGTCAGTATATCAACACAGACGTGTTGATCCATGATAGTTTTTATCGAATATATGGGGTCAACTTCATTGTAATGAAAATAAGCCCATACCATGTTGCTTGAACCTCCGTGTTTAACAGTTTTGGCCGTGTATTTAGGGTTGAATTCCACATTTTGTGGTCTTCTAACGTAGGAACGAGAACTTTTGCTGGCATACATCACAATTTTACTCTCATCCGTCCATAAAACGTTCCTCCATCTCACCACTGGCCAGTTCAAATGTTGTTTTGCGGAGCTTATACGATTTTTTGCATGATAAGCAATTAAAAAGGTCACTTTTCTAGGGCTCCAGGCCTTTAAACTACGCTTTTTCAACACATGTTGTAATATTCAGATCCCTTTTGAGTTCCATTGCAGCTTTAAAAAACTCTTTTATACTTTGCTGGACCAAGCGTCGAACGAGTAACGGCGACATAACCTGTTTTCGTCCTCGAGTTTTAGCTTTTGGTGCAAGTATTATTGCATTGCGAATCGTTTTTTGGAACAGTCAACTAGACGACCAACTTCTACATACGTATGACCCTCTCCAATAATTTTTCGAATAATTTCCAATTTTCCGCCACTACAATGCTCTCCGCGACCCATACCTTCGTTAATAATTTAAGAAATTAATATTTTTTTTGCACAAACCACATAAAATAAACCTTTGATGTTTTATTTTGAAAACTTCAACACAAAAACTTTTTTTTCAACAGAAAAGTAAAAGCAGTTCTATTACATGTTATCACATAAAAAGAACCGCTATTGTATCAATACAAATGATCATATTCTCAGAAAGTGAACTATGCAACGTCATGAAGCAGTTGCAACTACATAAATTGTTCCACCTGATTTTTTTTAATTAGCTAAACTACTGTCAGCGGTGCTATTTTTTATCGGTACTGTACACCACCCTTATGGTAGATTAAATGCTTTGAGTTTGAGCCCCACCTTCACCCACCCACCATCCTTGAATCATGACAGGAATGATTTGAATCGTATAACCAAATTGGGCTCAATGGGTTTGTACTTCAAATGGTGAATTCTCAAAATGATCGAATCGATTCCAGGCAATTTGCTGATGCGAATACGATAATCGTGGTATGGTTCTTCTACCTTTCACGCGTTGCATGCCTTCCAATAATCAGGATCCTAACAAAATTTCGTTAGGACTATCCAAAACGTTTGACCAAGATTCTACACCTCAACTTTACCCAATTCGGCGACAAAACACTCATTTCCAGAAAGAAATTATCTCCGAAACCAACCCACCCACCAGCTAAGAAGTCTCGGAAATGCAGTCATGAAGCTTCCAAGACACATTACTTAACAAGGTGAAAAAACCATCCAACACATTACAGAGAGCACCAACCTTGACACACATTACTGAAATTAGCAATGACAATTTTTTTTGCAACATTCATACGCCATCAGTGACAAAACCAACTAAAAGAAGTTACCAAGCCTCCCGATGAGTGATGAGTCACTGCTGTCTGATTAATTCACCATCTCAAGATAATCTTGAACCCGAAACAAATTTTACCTTCACTTTTCGTGCGGTTAAACTGTTTTTATGCCGTGAACACTTCCATATGGATTAGGAATTGATTGTAACATCAATAGTTCGACCCTTCACGATGCTTGATTGAATATTTGTTCAGGCTTAAGGAAGTCATATCGATATCTGTATCTAAATCTGATACTAAGATCAATAGCCAGCTGTGACGAAGCATGTTTGGAGCACGTGTGGAGAGAATCGGCTGCTTATCGAACGTTGATCTTTATTACAACTCACCGCGGTATACATACATATGTACATATAAAAAAGTACACCACGTGAATGAGGTTATTCATTCCATGAAGAATCGACTATTAAATTCGCTGATCGTGAAAGGAGCTGCCGCCCATGTGAATATCCAACCATCCCGATTGTGGACAAGTTGATATTGAAGGAAAACGTCTTTGAAAAGTTGTTTTATCAATCTATCCATCGAAACACACATAGTGTAAAATATATGATATTAATGCAGTAATAAGTATTTCCTACTGATCTGCCAAAATTGCGCGCGAATTGCAAACTTTTCATCTAATAGACTGATCGTTTACGTTCTGATTGCTTTCTTATTACTACCGACCCGGTTAAGAAAATAAATCGTAAGTGGTGTGCTGTCTTCCTCACTTTTATCCGAAATACAGACAGTCTGCAAAAGCTCTTCCATTTAGCTCGCTCTCACGAATTTGCTTTATGAGCAGTTTCTTGAAGAATCAAATGCGTCGCAGATGTACGACCACTATTCTTAATCGATTTATTTACTTAACCGTGTTGCTAAGAAATGAAAACGATCAAAATTTACACATATGGCTAGCCTTATTGGTTTTTTAATTAAAAACTGGTCGATTCCAGGCAACATTGGTGCGCAATGAGTAAACCTGAACATCAAATGTCGGTCTCATAACGTTCACATGATTCCAAGTATGCACGGATACGATAGGAGGCATGAACCCTAGAAACATGCATCAAACAATGTATGCATGCGTATAAAATTAAACGAATTAGATCTAATTTATCAACGTTATATTTGTCGAAGAAGCTTTCATTGAAATGTCGAGATGAATCAAGTGAAGAATTTTAAATGTATTATTTGATCGATTCAGTCATTTTATAGGTCTGCAGTTAAGTTCGAGCTACTATCTTAAGATTTTATAAGAAAACAGGAAACTTTGTGTTTTGGCCTATAAAACATTGCACTTATGATAATAATTATTGCCTTTATATTGATGTTACAGTTCATTGATAGATTCCGTTTAATTTGCTCGAGTTCTGAGAATGTGGTTTTATTGCTCGCTTAAAAGACAGCTAGTCACGCTTGTATGCTTTTCAGTTGAACTGAAAGTTGAAACAATGATTGTCAACTACTATTGTTGCCGTTTCCTTGACCTCAACTGATTTGTAAATACAGAAATAGCAATAATAACAGTGGAGGCTGCTGTATATGTGCTGAAGAGCTGCAGAACTCGTAAAAATTATTTTCAATTCTTCGAATTTCATTATATTGTATGAAACTATACGAATCAGAAAAATATCTATTTTTTAAATTTTGGATTATAACTATAATTTAGATTGTATGTATGATTAACAGTTCTTTCAATATTCTGTGCCCATAAATTTATCGTGTTTACATAAATATATGCATATAATTGTAAGCAGTTAGTATACAGTGTATCCTCTTATTTAAGGCCAATTTTGAAAGGATCTAATCATTATTTGTCGGGAGAAAACGATTTTGCGATCCTTGTATATTCACTAATTTGCCGGGGGAATCTTGACTTAATAGAGTTACATCTTACATATATAAACTGACTGATGAAACATACTGTTTAATCGTATCTTCCATTTAGTTATTTTGAAAACTAGGCAAAAGAAAAAATGTATGACAAGAGAAAAAAAATATTTTAATATCACAAGCTGCCACTGCATGTCATTCCTTTCTAATTTGGGCAAAAATATGAACAATTCCTTCTTTGCTGAATCTTTAAAATAAATCAGAATATATTTTTTATGGTATTTCAACGAACTCTTCGACAATAAAATCTCATTGTTTAAGGCAGACATCCATTTTCATGAGATATTATTTTGAATATGGCAAGAACTTCAAAAATGATAAAAATGTTTTCCGTGTTTTACCACTTTCAAAGTTTCTCCTCAGTAAATATTGAAAACAAAGAAAAACTGTCCCCTTCGTTGAATTGCTTTTTTTTTGGAGAGCCAAAAAAAATTACGTCCATTAATTCAAAAGGCCTTGAAGAAAATTCTGTTTTATATGAAAAACGTGATTTGTCCGGAGAGGAAAAAAACATTTCCATCCACATTTTTCGCTCTTTGTGCAAACTTTTATTGGTTTTCTCTACACGATTCAGTAAAATTCCTTTTTTTTTATTTTACAAGGGTACTAAAAACTTGGTTTCCTTACACTTTTTTGGTATATTGGACGGACACCCCTCCTGTAGTCATCAGTTAACTTTCCTTCCCAATTTCTTTTCTTTTTGTTTGAATGTTTTGTTCTTTGCGTTTGATTGCCGATTTCTTCTTCTCACCATATATTGTAACGTGCCAAAAAATAGCTTTGTAAGGGAAATCAAAAGATTTCTCCTAAGGAAACACCCTGAGCTCCTTCATCGTCCCCGACCGAAATTGTTTCATTTTACCACTTCAGTGTCTAAAACACTTGATTCTGCTGTTTTAGAGGTCTCAGTTAACTCGTCTTTTTCAAAGTTGAGCCCGATTCAGGGAAATAAAATCCAATAAATTTTTGTTTTCATTTTTCGATGCCTAACCTCCAACTTCAATAATTTTTTTGGGCACTTTTATTTTTCAAAAAAAAATTTTTAAGTCACTCTTGGATGAAGAATTTTCAAGGTCATAAAAAAAATTAAATGTCTTTTATCATGTTGTTGGCACCTACTCCCCTTAAAATGAATCAGATTCCTAATTCACTCACATTTCTATCCTCTAAATTCCAACTAAACGATAAAACAAAGTAAGACAAACAAAACAAAAAATCCAAAAAGAACTTTGATTTACAACAGCACTCCTAATTTTCTCAAGAAATAAATGGTCGTGTTGAAGTAGTGTCGTATCGTATAAATAATTTCAACGCATTATTCTGTCCGTTTGCGTTACAGATTCAACCTTTTCAGAATATTATGGCTACATGAAGACCGATAAATTATCCTTTCGCGTGCTGCTCGACGTTATATATTAAAGATGAATTGTGCAGCCGAAAAACGTGCTGATATTCTTTAATTTTTGATATAAGTCTGATTTGACAGAGTCCTGACTCGACTTGGCTAAAGTAATAGTTGCGCTTATTATGTCATTTATATGAGAAGGCAAGAATAGTTAACGTGTTGCGTTTTTAAAGAATTGAAAGATTCTGCTCCAAAACGATGAACGAACTATTACTCTCGATACCTATCACCCTTTTCTATTTGAAACAAAATTATCACCTTAAGGGTTTAGGGAGAGTCCAGTAATTGCATAAGGATCATTCTCGAAAAATTCGAATATTTCCTTCTCCTTGTAAGGTATTGTAAAGTTTTTTGGTAAGTTACCCTTCCCTGCCATAAGTAAGGTGTTATAAAATTTACTTATAATAAGACTTTCTTTATTTTTTCTGTGTATTGGATTTTGTTTGAAGATCGATTGCTTCTTATTTTTATCTTTTTAAAAGAAAATGGGAAAGTAGTTAAAATATTTACAATTTTCTACAAAAGTTTCGAACCAATGTTAGTTGAGGAGATTACATTAAAATTGCTGAGATCGAAATTTTAATATATAGATATTAAAGTAAATATATATATATATATATACATAAATGTTTTGGGTCACATCCCACTTGTTTGTTTAAGGATTCGAGCGGGTACCTTCTCCCAATAGCCTTACGTGGATAGTTGACGCTTCGTAACCTACACATTTTGTATGCGGATCCGCGCTCATTTGCGAGAAGAATATAAAATGATCCCAAGTAGAATAGTGTACTCAAAATGGGACAATTAATTTTTTTTGTACTATTGTTGATTTTTGTGAAAGTGCATATTATTTCGACATTGACAAAAGAGACATCCTTAAAATATTAGGAGAAAGATATTTGGTATCAAAGCTCTGCTTCAAGAAATGGATCATGTTACGCTGGAACGATGCTGGAAAATATTGAAAAAAGACGCGAAATCAGCTTTTCGGGAATAACTGTCAATGATTTGTTTAAAAAATTTCAAAAATTCAGACGCAGTCGTAGATAATACATAAGGACTGTTAGGAGCGTTCGCACAACTGGCCCATATTTTCATTAAAATGGAGATGATAACATTGTAACGGTAAGTGCGATGACATGCTAACTGAATTTTGAATCTTCCAGTTATCAGAAGTATATTTTTTTATGCAAAGTCTCATAATCATTTTAAAATATACAGTGGTGTTATTTGACTTCAATTTACAATGTATTATTCAAGCCAAATTATAATGTACATGAGTATTTCGCTCCAACTTTGAACATGTAGTACAAGTAGTGAGAAAATCATGTTTTTTAATATTTTATCTACATATGTCCATCAGAACACCACGAAGTTGCAAAGTTTTAACACCATTATACTAGATTAAAAACTTAATTTAAAGTGTAGATATTTTGTTAGAGATGTGTTTCTGCTTATGCAAAAGAAGCTTTTATTGGATGCAATTAAATGCAAAATTCACTCCTTGAACAAAAATTTATGCCTCTTTTAAATTCGAAAAGTAGTTCAAAGCATCAATAAACCTAAAAAAATATATGTTTATTGCGAAAATATTGACTTAATTACGTTTTAGTACAAGAAAACACATATAATATGTTTCAAAAGAAATTGACAAGTCTCTATTTTTTCTTCAATACTCTCATTAATGAGTCCCAATTTATATACCCTTTAGTTATCATTTTGAAAACAATTAATATTTTTATAGTTATAACAATGGTAATGTAATGTAAATTTAATATTTTGTATTAAAATTAATGTGTTTAAATGTTGGAAATGTGATACATATCTATCCACTACTTGATACTCACTAATCGATTTCAATGGCAATTGTTTTCTCCGAAAAGACTAACCTTTGCTCCGTTACAACAGAAACTTTTTATTGCAATCTATCAAAAACCCTCATTATCTGGTAATAAAATATTATTATTTGTTTCACCTTGTCTAGCAGCTACTACTATGAAGATGTTTCATTGCTAAAACTGAACCAATCTATATCAGATTAAATTAGAAAATTGATGCAAGCAGTAAATGCAAACATATTTTGCTGTCTAAAGCAAAATTAGCATCATTCCGGCAGACACAACAATTACCTGATTGGAAGAAGCTTAGCGCAAACTAACTATCGTTTCTTACTACATATTGCGAACAAGTTATTTTGCCGTCTTTGATCTGCAAAGTTTCATTAAGATTCTTGCAGAATTCATGAATGAAGCGAATAAGTGGTCAAGAATAAGAGAATGTAATCATTTCAGTGCATGAACAGAATAGCGCAAACAATTGACGCAATTCGCATTAAGTTTCAATAAACAGATAATTAGATGTTTCTCATAAAGTATGGGGGGTTGGTTTCCAAGTTGAGAGTAGACCCTTCAATCTATCATTATCCTGATTGAATAGCGAATTGGTGTCTGTAACGTCAAGAAGAAGCAAGTAGAAAAATAAATTGATTCAGCAGTAAAAACTTTGCAAGGTACAATCTGGCTACCAATTAAAATGATTGCCTAAGTACTGAGTTGTTGAAGCATAACTAACACGACTGTTGTCGTGGTGGAATATCCTGAAGATACGCAATCAAGTGTTTGTTTTTTGAAAATTTGAAGCAACAAGGCAAATACGCTTTTCACATGAAGAGCCTGGGATAAAAAAATTTCGTCGACTCAATGCAATAACTAACTATCCTAATTTTTCGGTGTTTTGAGATGGTTGGTTGTAGTAGGAGCCCCGGTTATCCAAAGGTGGCTCACTTAGGCCACGATAGGCCCATTGTGTTACCCCAGAAGAGAAGGGCGGCACTAAAATCTGCGGGATGACGAGAACCATCCAGATTCTCGAATGAAGCCATGCAGCCAATGTCTAAATCAGCTACTTACGTGAGGTTGTCCAGGAAGGGCGTACCCAAGGTTTCCATGCGCTTCCTGGACAGTGCTGGGTATTCGCACACAAAGTGTTTGATTGTTTCTTCCTCTTCCTGATCTGCAACGTCGGCAGAAATCATTGAAAGGGACACCCAATCTTCCTGAGTGTCTGCCGATCAGACAGTGTCCCGTCAGTACGGAAACGACGGAACTCAGGGTTTCACGGCTTATATTGAGGAGCCGCTTGGTACGTTTGGAGCACAGTGCGTGCCAAGTTTGCCTGGTTGTGTATATAATTGTACAGAGTACGTACTGTGTACGGTGTAACCGAAAAATTTGACAACATATCGAAATAAGCTAACGAAATACGTCCAGCATTGTCACCATTTGCATTATCCGTCAGGAGAATTCAAACGAAATCAAACAACTGTTTCATCAATATTTCAAAACCAAGAAAATTAAGATAAACATTTCTTATATTCAGGTAGTGATGCGGAGCTGTCTAAGAATTGTCTATTATCAAGCAGCCTAAAAATTAGCAAGCAACCAATCATAAACAAACTCGTTTGAATTTAGCACGCATCTAAACGAGCTTCTTTCAAACGTATCTAAACACTCCCGTGCAGAATAGCAGTGAATTCGCGTCTTACATCGAGTGCGCTTACTCGTTACGTTGATTTTGTGACCCCAAAAGAGTTAGTTCCGCTAATAAATTTTCATAAGATAATGTTCATATAGAATAGCACGTGTCAATTGGATGTCTGTCTCTTCGTCTGTCTGTCTGTCTGATTTTTGCACCCGCACAGCGAAATGCTCATCCGCATAGAAAAGCTAGTGCCAAGATGCAATTGTGGATAAGTGATAAAATTGCAAGCACTGATAATGGAGAGCTATTGAACGCGACACTGATTCGAACCCGTAATAAGATGCAGCTTGAATCGTTTCAGCAAATTGATAAATCGGCGCTATTGTCGCCATAACAAATTGATTACAACATAAATTATATTTAGGTGCAGTAGATTTCCAGCAGAGCGTGTCAGTAGATAGTAGATATTTATTAGGTTCCTATGGAATCAAATAATTTTTGAGAAATGTTCTTATAACGAAAGTTTTCTCTTTAATATTTTTATTTATTCACTAAGGTTAGGCTAAGCGAGTAGTGAATGGTTATGTATAGTGGCGGCGTAGGGTAGATAGGCAACCCGGGTGGTTTTGTATTGAGCACCCCCACTTAAAATAAAACACCAAATACTAAACATGCTTACAAGAATTTATTTTACTAAAATATTCGATCACATTATCAAAATTGACTTCCCTGTCTCTTTCAATTGATAAAATCGAAAGATTGGCTGATCGCGCTTGGCTCATTGTGGATCTTAAGTAAGATATTATTAATTTTAACTTTGAAAAGCCACCGAAACACAAATTTTTTTAAAAAATTCGAAGACATAGCGCTAAATTTGGAACAGATTCAATGAATCTGAGAAGCTCCAATGTACTCCATTCAACCGCTTGTTAGGCAGAAATGTTGGCGGCTTCCAAATGGCGCCTCAATCGTAAAATCTCCAACACGATGTCCTCTGCTAAAAATTCATCGTAAATTTTTAGCAGATTTGGAACCATTCCCACGAAGATGTTCATTTGGTGATGTTCCCAGCATTTTAGGCTGAATAACAAACACTAAATGTAATTAGAATAAAATCAATTGTCCTGTAACGATGGTCTAGTTCTTCGTAAAATCTATCGCGACATTCTAACATTGCTCTCTGCATCTCCTCTGGTGATGAAAGTCCAGCATTTTGTCCCATTTCTCCAGGCATTCATTTTTGAAATCTCCTTCTTTTCTTTCCCCTTCAATCGGAATGTCTAAGTCCTCACTTTTTTTTTGTTGCGTATCAAATAGTCGTTTCCACAATATGGTTGCGTTGACTTTGAAAATTTTTTTTAAGAGTTTTAAATTTTATTACACACTTTTCCAATGATATCCTAGATATTTTTATATACTTTTGTGTCTGATTAACATCTTCTAGGACTTGACACCAACAGAAAAGAAAGCATAGAAAACTGAACACAAAGCTGGTACGAGTGTTGATGCTGCTTCTCTTGTTTCGTGGTGCTGGTAGGACGTTTTCTTTGCATCTCTTCAAGTGTTAATACAAGCTTCTCAAAATTATTCTTCAGTGGTTTAACAGCGTCATGATGAGCACTCCATCTTGTCTCTGATAATCGTTAAGACCAGATCAAGCGCAACATGAATTCATTCTTTTAGGGAATTAGAAATTATATTCGAAAAAAATTAAAACATAATTGCAATGTCTTTTAAAATATGATATTAGTATGTAAGTAGCTAGGTACAAGAGTAGGTAGTTATTTATTGATATGTCTTTAAAGAGGGAGATTTTGTGCGCCTTCTTTGGATGTACTAGTGAGTTGTCGTTGTCACCCCTTGGTGCTTGGCGGCCGGGGTGGACCGCCCCCCTTTTTGGCGCCACTGGTTATGTATAAGCTCCTTCACCCGAAATGTTGCGGATACATATGTAGAACTTAAATTTCAAATTGACTATCAAAGCCCGTCAGACATTATGAACATAATATCTTCTATCATTTTTTGTGGCTTGGATTCTATTGCTTTTAAATTTTAATAAGGTTTTATTTTCGGCCAGCATGCTATTATAAGTGATATTCAACTAGTTTCTTTGGCATTCTTTGTTTTCATAACCGTTAAACACCTACATAATATTGAATTACAGCATGCCGTTTGATACGCTTCAGCTGTACACATTGCTTTCAATATCAACACAAAATCACGATATGCTGGTTAACTTGACTACCGCTAAAATACCATATACGAGTAGATAGCTTGTTAAATGTGACTTCCAAATAGCATCCGATTACCTGTAGACACATAAAGAAGAAATTCGAATTCCAAAGAAATTTGTTTATTCTCGATTTCCGAAAGGTAATCTCGAGCTCTTAATCCAATCTAGATAAGCGTTTCTATGTCTTCCCGAAACAACTTTGAGTGATTGTTCGTAAAGCTGCCCCAAAACCCGTAAGTAAATTAAACAACATTCGAGAACCTACATACAAACATTCTTAACATCATCGCATCGTGTTCAGCGATAAGTTTATTTGTGTGCATCATGTGTACTGAACACACATTATACGAAACTGTTTGAACATTGTAAATAACAGAGGAAATATTCACTAAAAATGGTAGATAATTAGAAATAATATTCGATAAATTGAATCAAGTTCCCGTAATTGTTTTGAGTATTTTTAATGCGAATGTGGATTGGAGATATTTAATTTTTATTTTATATTTGGAAGTATATTTACAGAATCATAGTCGATGTTCTTGGTGTATAAGCTGGTAAAAAGGTTTACGTTTGTGTTTTGAACCACTTTACTGCACGCACTGTTTTTTTTTGCTTCTTCAACGGGAAACATGTTAAAGTTTTATTGGTCATCGTCAAAATAAATAAAATATTCTTGCTTCTACAGCCTTGGGCTAGATTTTTAACATTAGCAACTCTACTTTCCCATCCACTATAAAAAGCAAAAGGCTCCATTTTATTTTCTGCTTTTCCCTGCAAATTGATTTTCAACCGATATGAGTTCTATCGCATTAGGTAATGTTGCACACACACTTTCGAAATGCATGAACTTTTATGGTTAATGTTATGCTCGATTAAACCTATCAAGGTAAAATGCGTTCGATGTACGCAAACGGTGGAACATTTTTCTTCGCACACACATAGAAAACAATTCCATGAAATTGCTTTAGCTCAGCGTTTTAATGAACTGCTCGGTTAATAGCAGTGGCCTATTAAAAAGTTACCTTAATTCACTGAATAAAATTGTTCATTCAGTTTTGAAAACTATGCTTAGATGGTCTTACGATACTGCAACCTGATAAGGTACTGAACAAGCTCACATTCATACTTGAACATATGTGAAGATACTGTGTGTAAGACCGGCGAAGCTAGAGAATCTAGCAACGGACTGAATAAAGAACAAAGCACTTTTCTGGACTTTGTTTGCTTTTTACTGACATATCTGTTTCTGAATAAATATAAAATGAATAGGTACTCCTGGGCAATAGTGCTTTTTAACGAAGAAATTATGCTTGTAGGCAACGATTAGTGTGTACACATCGTCAAAAGGGAAATTATTTTTATGTACCCTTCTGAAACAAGCGATTAATGGTATTAACTTATTAGAGTTCTGAATGTGTGCTACACACAAAGCCATTATGGCCTGGATGAGGAAACCATATGATGCATGAAATCGAATCTATTATTCATGAAGAAATGGATGCGCAGTCAGCGAATATCAGTAACTTTACACTGCATACATTATGCGCTTAGTGGATCAAATATGTGTGTTGTTACTTGCTCTTTTGTTGTTGATGGTGTTACAACATCACGAAACTGATAGTTAACATATTTTGCATATGAATACGTTCCAATGTATAGTGAATAAAAATACTCGAATTAATAATTTACTATTGGAATGTGTCCTTCGCGATGAATGAATTCATTTCAAACCCAACTATTTGCACTATAAAAGCCGTTCGGCACATGCAAACAAGTCAATTAACTTCTTGAATTAAACAAGTACCAAACAAGATAAACTGTGGGTCACGAAACCAATTGACTTGTTTGATGGGAAAGTTTCAAATACTTAGCAAAATTATAGGAAATTCGATGAGAATAGAGGTAGCCCTCCACACACACGTTTTTTGATGACTATCTTGACTAACAAGTCTATTAACTTGTTTGCATGTGTGAAAATCTCATTGATCATAAAGATTCCATCGCAAGGATATTTATGTGTATGTGTGCGTGCTAACTAATACAGTAGGGCAAACTGAATTCGACATTTTCGGTTCCAAAACATACGGAAATATGTCCGAAAACGATTAAAACCTGGAAAAAGTGTAAGTGCTAAATGTCCGGTATCTTTTTATTTGGTGACGAAAATTATATCAAAAGAGAATTATTTTGTGAACGAACGGTTGAGCGATTCCAGATTTTTTTTAACAGAATTGTTATTTATTTCTTTAAGCTGCATAAATCATCAAAGGCTGCAACATTCTTGAAAATTCTTATCAAACTTATATCAACTTTTAAATCAAACATTCCACTCTAGCATTTTGTCACAGTACGTTATAAGCGCGTGGCAATTTGATAAAAAAATACTACGACAAAATTATATTTCTGTATATAGCTAGATAGTTATATGATTCCAATTACGGTAACGGATCAACTCCGGACACGAAGCTGTTTTATTAGACATCAATATCAAATGGGGAATATGATATTATTAAGTACATGGCTCATTTTTTGTTAAAAAAATGTTTGAAGAAGAACTAACTAATCGAGGCTAGTGTATCTTTCGTAATAATTATACATTCAACATAAATAATTCAAAATTTCCAATTATGCATTTTCTTACGTGTCGATCAAAATTCTGGAAATCATCTTCAACCCTTTATTTTTTTCTCTCCGAGGATTTTTCTTTTCAAGATATAAGGTTTACGGACTCTAAATTCCCGATTGACTGGATATTTAACATTAATTTCATACATATATTGTTTAACGGCAGATAACTTTCAAGTATCCATCAAACAAACGTCTGAGTCAAATAAAGAAATATTAGAGTCAAATAAATAGGTATCCGGATAAATTAATAAATTTCCATACGAAAAAAAAATATTTGATTCGATAAAATCAATTGATAACGCAATTATTTCCGAATTATGTTTAAGTGACCATTGCTAAAATCGTTCCATTTTGAACAATATTTAATGGAGATTCTAATGATGCTGTAGCTTAAGGATGCAACAGTATCATGTCGAAAACATTGTTTGAACAATCGGAAAATGTTAACCTTCTTCTATAACATCAATGAGGACAAAATCTCGTGTCACATCTGCTATAACTTCAATACGGTTATACATTGGCAAGTACGGTGGCCGCGCGGGAGTGATAAGAGGGGGTGCAAAACGTGTCTCCAAAGTGTTACTCCTATTTATATTACATTTGCGGTAAAAGTGACATTCATCAAGTTTTCTATAATTTTTCTATTAATTTTTTATTTTTTTCATTTTTTACAAAAAAAATCTTTTGTTAACAGTGTGTGGGAAGTTCTGGTAATAGCCTGAAAAATCGAAATTGAAATTTTCAACACATCTTTACGTTTTGAGGTCATTAGAATATATTTAAATAGTTTTCAGAAAAAGAGATGTGTGTGTGTACCTACGTATGTACGTACGTTCGTGAATAGTTTTTTCTACAAGCATAACTCACGTAAACAAAGTTGTATCGTCTTCGTTGAAGTGTCAATCGAAGCGTCTTTGCAATCTTAGATTAGTTTTTGGGACATTGCGGTCGGGAGGGTTTGTTGTTTTGCCTCTTTGAAGGTCATTTCTGTCATACGCTACATTTCGCGAACCAAACACGATTCTTTCAAATTTTTAAAAAAAATGCTGGAGCCGTTTATTAATTTATTAAGAAAAAGTGCAAAAAAATAAGGTTTTTTTCATAAACAACTAATTTTTAACCAGATTTGCGAAACATAGTAATCAATGTTTAGAAAATCTATATACCCCAAACAATTCTTGTAAACAAACCAGCAAAACTTTTTCTCATGATTACAAAAAAAAACAAGAACTTCCCATATACTGGGAAGTTAATTAAAGAAAAAATAAAAAATCTTTAAAAGTCATCATGACCTTCAAGGTCATTTAAGTCTTTCACTATATCTCCCGAACCAAATGAAATATTTGCATCATAAAGGTGTCAATCGACGTGTATTAATATTTCTGTGATGTTTTTAACTGTATAAAAAAATCCTTTGAGCCGTTTTAAATTTAATAAAAGAAAATGCAAAAAAGTGGGGTTTTTTCATAAAAAATAAATTGTGAATTTGATTTGCACAACACAGTAGTTAATGTTTTCTAAAAAATTAAATTAAAAATAAATAATCATTCAATGTCATCATGTACAAAGGGTTCAAACAAATGATATTCCTTTATACTCTTATTCGAAAGACATTGTTGTAAAGTCAATCAAAGTTTAGGAATATTTGCATAATTTGAGCAGATTTTTAATAATTTTCACAGCACCGTGTTTTAACTTTAATAAAAAAAACTGCTTAAATTTTGACAACCAAAAACAAATCAATCAAAGTTGCATTTGTGGTAATCAACACTTGGAATGGTAAAGTGTTTTGTAGTCAATACAAAACATAACACCCCACCCCTCATGGGCCGTGACCGCCGCGAACTTCTTATGTCATAGTAGTATGGTGATCCTCCTCTTTCGATCCTGCCTACTCCCACTCCCTTCGGGGGTGGGGGCCATAATCTTAATCTTTACCGCTTATTTTTATTGAAAATGATAGACCAAACGGCTGTGCCCAGCTTTTGGCTGCATAGAATTACACGATTCTCATCTACAGTGACCTTGATCAAATCGAATTGAAATTTAGACTACTACGCAAATTGAAATGAATAATAAAATAAATATATTTTTCCGTTCCAAGCACCGAATGCATCGAAATAAATGCAAGATAACCTTGATCCCATTATCCAAAACAAAGCGTTCGTGACTATTTCTTCAACGCGGGGTACTCCTCACTCCATCGATTTTATTATCTACATACATATGTACATATAACTACACATGTGCTCAAACTGAAAGTTGAATCCGCTTTTATTAATAGAACGCATATTTTCCAATCAATGCTACATGATTCAATTTCCTCCCATTATTCATTATTTATTTCCAATAGCATGAAAGATATCTGGATTCACTCAATTCCTATGACAGATCACCCAGATCCATGTTTGTTCGGCGATTGCAAAAGTTAGTGCTGTTAGGATTTACTACATGCAAAACAAGCTTGTCATGCTTTATTCCTGACCCACTTTGCCAGATTGCGAATTTTAATATGCATGTCCAGATTTAATCTGGCGGCAATGTGAATGCAAGCGATTATGATATTCAACTTTCCCAGAGAATTTTCCACGAAAGAAAAGCCAACTGGCATGCACCGTCGCATGCGGAGTGAATGGATTCGCTAGACTAGGTCTAGCGTGCAATTTGACGACCCCACCACCAAAGTCCATTGCCAAGATCAACTTTGTTGTCTGCTTTTCCAGGGTAACCAATATTTCGCGGAACTGGGCCTGATTCCCAACTGTCTGCGCTATCACGGAGTATTTAACTCATTAGTGATTGGTCAGTGTTGTCGATATGCCAAGGAAATGTGTCTGTTCATTAAATAATATCTGCTTCATCGATATGTGTAGATATTTTATATAATGTTATGTACGTGATAACAGAGTTATTTTCAGAGAATTTCATTAGAAACTGCGTTTGATCAATGATCCCTTATTCAAAAGGATTCTCCAGAAACCGTCACTCGCACCGCGGATACTAAATTATAATGCGCCGGTCGTTATTTTTAAGTCAATCTCGAGGTTTCAGATGGCCTATTAAATTTAACAGTCAAAAATTTCTTAGCAATTAATAATAAAACTGAGTGAAATACGTATAAAGACTCTTTTACTGTTTATTAACATTTTTAAGCCGCATTGCTACATGAAACTCGTAAAAATGTTCACTAGCTTTTCGCTTGTACAAATTTAGCCTTCAACATTAATTATGGAACAAAACGATGTAAATTTTTAATTCCAAGAATTTACATACACATTTTTTATTTTATTACATTTTAGTCAAAAAAATACAATTGAGAAACGTTAAAATTAAGAGGGTTTAGAAGCAAAAATGCTTTTAAATAGCATCAAATCAATAAACCTGCTAGACATTTCGTAAAGTTGCAGAAAACAATTTCATCGAAAGCGTTCAATCTGGTAGCACTGTTAGGCGAAAGGATAGGGAAGCCCCCAGTTACCGCTGAACACTCTACCATTCTGAAATAATCGCAACAATTTTCGCGCTAAATGGCCTACGCCAATTTCATCTAACCCTGACTTCTGGACAGGTTTTATCATTTCATCAACGTCTGCGGCCGGGGGCATAAAATCAACGCGCAAATGGTGATTAGTGCGGTTCACAGATCTCACTTTAATTGCACCTCCTCCGTCAATATCACCATTAATTGGTGGCATAAGTCAGTCCGACTAAGGTGCACGTAATCAGGCTAGAAAATGCAACAGATGCGAGGATTGCCTCTGTGTCATATTACCGTAATCTATCTCATATTCCAGATTTATTTGCGAAACATGAAAATTGAATTTGCAATTTCCGCAGTTGAAAACTGATTTTAAATTGACGGAAATTGGTATTATGATCACCTTTTCCGACAAACTTGCCATAATAAGCGGCTGGAATTTTTGTTGATTTGAAATGCTACAATTTTTTTTTTGGTATTTATATTTGTGATAATAATATTATTTGAGAAAAAGTAAACTCCAATAGCAGTGACTGATTTATGGTAACTATTTGTTTTCGGCTTTCCACTTCCTGGATCTTGTTGTGTTGCTGAAAAATCATGCCTTACATGTTTGCCAACACTATTAACGGGGCGATCATATTTAAATATACCAAATCAGGTTCTTTAAAACCAGAGAATAGCATAACATGCAAAAACGATTAATCTCAACAAGAAGCGAAGTCCTTAGTCTAAAAAGGAATACGTGGTGTTATTGGAAATCTGGTAAGCACGTCTCACTTGTAGACTCATAAAAACGAACGTTTAATTTGAAAAGTTATAAAATTAATGAGATTCAAGTACTATCCGATGTTCATCGGTTGGCTGTTAGAACACATAAAAAGCAAAAGCATGTATTGCACAAGAATGATGCAACCAAAATTTATATAAAGATAGAGAGTTTTCGAAGAAGCGCTATTTTCTTATCGATAAAAATATAACCAAATGGTTGCTTGGAGGAGTTTTGTCAGATTTATTAAATTTTTTAAGCAATTTTGGCGATAAAAATTGAAGACTCATATGGAAAAATATTACCGGAATACAGTTTACACATCGCCAAAAATACAAAATGAATCAGTTGAATTTAATGCGAACTCATAACTCATCCGTAATCGAGCAATTTTCCCAAGAAAATAACCCATGCGTTGATAAAACTACATCATTTCATGATCACAAACGTTCACCAGAACGCAGCTATGTTTACAAATTAAGAATTAGATGATGTCACTTCAGAACTGAGCCTTTCGTATGATTTGTGAATGAAGAAGAATTTTCGTGAATACAACTCACGGAATGCAGAAGCCATTGAGTAATATAACTAAACCAATATTTTTCCTTTGCCATGACAAAAGTACTTTCAATTTTCATTACGACACCCGTAGAACGACCCTTTAGGACTCTTTGAAGAGTGAAGGCCTAGAAGCACTATAAAAGAGTAAAAGCTGACTAGAAGAGTGAATGAAAAAAGAAGAGTGTATGAAAAAAAATCGAGAGATGGTAGAAAACGAAATGGTGGACAAATTTTGCAAAAAATTCTTAAAGAGTTTTTTTTAAATATTATATCCCAGCCCCGCCCAGCCTTGTAGAATATATAAGCGTATAGACGTAAACGTAAATTAGTTTATTTAGTGACTAATAAAAACAGTTTTGAATTTAATTTTGCAAAACATCGTACTTCCATTCATTGATCTTCTTTCTAAAAAAACTAATATGATTCACCCTCTCCCTCTAATTCTGATGCTAGATATGCCAATGAAATATATCATTAGTACAGCCATTAAACTACGGTTATAGTTTTTTCTTCAAAATAGTGACATTGCATTCATGACGGCTTTATCATGAAAGTAAAGGAAGTATTACTTCATTGCATTTGTATTGCTCGTTTTCCCCTCAAAAAATATCAGCTGTTTTATCCTAAATCTATAAAGCCAACTCTGGAAAAATAGAAATGGTTATCCATTGAAAAAGTAAAATCAACGTTACTTCAAAACTTTTCAAGATTCTATCCTTTCCTTACACACCGCTCTTAATAGACAAGCACATGGAAGTAACTTAAGTGCTGCTTCCAAACCATTCATAATCAGAAATTTTGCTTTCATTTCCCCTACTTCACGCATTCTGTCTAATAGATAAATCCTCGTGATATCATTCTCTGGTGTAATACGTGGGTGGAAGTAACGAACATGTTACTTGCAATTTTATTACATGCTTTTTAGACCTACTAATGTATGAAAAACCAATGTATCAAACGTGCGTATGAAATATTGAGTAGGTAATTTCGCATTGGCTCGACTTAGAAAGTTTGATTTTTGGTAAAAATCCGAGTCGAAAATTCGAAGGTCCGTAGCATGCCTGTTTGTAAGGTACCGTCGCACCACGCCTTTAACTGACATGCATTGTGAACAAACGCACTCGCACGGCTTTTTTTTTACTTTTACCATGTCCGTTTTGAACGTGGACACTCACACATAAATTCGCAAATATGTTGAGCGTCTTTGATAAACGGATCTTCAACCAAATATTTCTAACAAAGAGCGAGGGCGATCAATGTCGAATTAGATACAATGATAGCTGCACAAAATATTTGATTGGCTAGAGGTCTCCACTACTATCAGACTGTGGACGCTGCAATGGGCTGGTCACGTGCAACATATGGGCGAACATCGAGCACATAAAAAGGTATTCAAAGGAAAAGTCGAGCACCGAAAATTAGTGGGAAAACCCAGAAAAGGCTGCTCTGTCTGCTTGGATTCCATCATTGGAGGAAGTGGTCATTGGACCGAAATAATTGAAGAACAAGAAGCCAAGACCTGAGTGGATCTTGGCTTCTTGTAGATAACGCAGCAAAACAGCAGAGCAGAGTTTCTCTACTCTAAAGCATATAACAATTAATTTGCAGAGCGCAATGTCTCAAATTCGTTTGCATTTTTTACTGGAATTTCTATCGAGAAGCTTGTTCGAAAACATTAATGAATGATTTAAGCCGGGTCTCCTGCGCGTGTTTTGTTCTACACACTACACAAAAACGTCTACACAAAATTTTGTGTACATACACAATGTGTCTCCTGCTCACATATTGTTTACTAAAACAAATCATTGTGGAAATGTGTTCGGACGAAGAAGACGTACTATCAGTGTTAGCTGTGGTCGGCTTGATCCCTAAGAGAAGAAAGCCTAAAGTGCGTGTAAGGCCCCACTTACTTTCTCGAAATTTTAAAATTTATAAGGAGCTAAAGATAGGTAATCGATTCGGTATAGGAAACTTTTTTCGTTGTTCAGAATCCGATTTCGAGGAACTTGTATCAATGATACTACCAGATGTGCAAAAACACACAAAGTGGCGAAGCGATGTCAATTGCAAATTACTACTTGAGTCCGTTTTTATCTGCAACAAAACACATGCGTGGCCCACAGGAGTTGTCGTGAAGTGATTATATCATCCCCCTCTTAACCCGCGGGGGGACAAATGTATAGATGTTTTCCATCGGACACGGAAAGCAAAAACACTGTTGATACCATCAAAAATGTGTAGCGAAACATTAGGGGAACAATGTTTTGTGTAGATGTTTTGTGTATTGTGTAGAGCAAAACACGCGCAGGAGACCCGTCTTAATTATTTCAACTGTAAATGATTTGACAAAAAAAAAGTACATTAAAATACATAGCCGAGAATCCTTAGAGTTGATCGTACAAACTGTTCAAGATTATGTTGTTTATTTACAGATACACATTTTTCACATTCTGCTTCCTGAAGCAATGTCGAAAAACTTTCATTTTTATTAGTTTTTTAATGGCTAACTAATCAATGACTTACATTGCGGTCAAAGGTTATCTTGAGAATATGATGATTATTTCGTTGACGAGTTGTTCCAAATCTTTCGAAACAAAGTTCTCATGTACGCAGAGAAAAAACTCTGGACTTAAAATGAGTCGATCAAATCCATCAGTTTCCAAATTTTTAAGAATACAGTGAAAATCATCACAAATAATATGATTTACATGACTTGAAAATTGAACATCATCTTTGTACATATATTAATGTAGTGTCATTATAAAAATGGATTTTCAATGTTATTTCCAATCAGCATATTTGATTTGAAGCCAGCATTTTTTCCTTTAGCATACTTAATAATCGATATTCATAACAAGATTTCGTCTGGTTCTCTTTGTTGTAATATATTTCTCACAATAAAGCACATACTTTACAGGTTGTTGACTTTTGAATGAAGATACAAAAAATCTAATAAACTACAAAAATACCGAAAATCCGAAATCAATTATGCATCCTTGATTTAATTTATACGAAATAAACATCTATTTCTGCTTTGATTTCTGTCATGCGTAGGAGTTTTCAGTTTGTATGTAGGTTTCAAGCAAAAACAGCACATGGGAAAAAATATTTTTTATCAATACGTTTGACACCTTTATCAGAAGTAGGTATATCTGATCGAAAATGCAAAAATTTGCATACAAACAGTGCATTGCTTTCATTTATGATAAATCATTTGATTTTTATAACGCTATGATGTTTGCTGTTTATTATTAGCATGAAAGATTGATCAAAACATATTTAAGCATTTTGAAGAAAAAATATATGATAATAACAGATCAGAAATTGGATGAATGTTGCACGTTTTCGAATATTCTACAGGACGTAGTGCTTTGATTTCAACTGATGTGTATTTAACGAGTATCTGTAAGCATATTTTATGCATAAATCTGCTCTATATTTTCATCTGCAGGCATTGCTTACACAAATCTGTAGATAAGCTATTTGACGTTAATTATCAGTTAATAACCACAGCTTTCTTCTCACACTTAATTTAAACATTTGCTTGTTAATCGTGCGGAAAAAATTTCTTTCCCATATTAAAAGCATGTAAGTTTGTATATTTGCCTTCCATTCCCAGTGGAAACGTTCTGGGCCAGACTTAAGTGCAGATTGTTTATAAACAAACTCGAATGAAACATTTCCCGATCGAGATTCATTTTGTACTCATGCACATCGTAAAGTTTAGTGAACGATCTTAGCGCAGCATAAGTGAAAACTCATCACGCGTTACTCAAAAAGCATCGACATTCACATTGAATTCTAAAAATACACAAGATATCGATATAAATAGGCAACAGCATAGTAGCCATTTAACGAAATGCTCTAATTTACAATGTAAACGTGGCAGAGCTGATATGTTTATTTATATTCTGTGAAAAAAATCGAACTTAATGTTTAGTACGTATCGATGGGCAGTGTGGATAGCACTAAGTCATAGTATTGATTCCAGCGTATAGTATCTTTCGTAAGTTGTGAACAAATCAGATTATAGAACTCACAGTTTAACGTGCAAGTTGCAATCATCATCAGGGAAACAGAGAAAAATTAATCATTGACTTCATAACTATCAAATGTTTGATAAAATTAAAAAGTATATGAGAATTTTTTGGAGTTTTTCAATAAAGAGTACTTGAAACTTCCTTAAAATATTAAAAGGTACTTGGAAATTGTGGAGGTGTTATTGTGTTGTGTTGCTTTGAATTTTCGATTGATTTGCGAAATTTTGTCATACCAAATGCTAGAATGCTTGCTTTCATGCTTTTATTCAATGGTGGAAGCCACACAATTCTATTTTCGATTTGGTATTTTCTGCGAAATCTGTTAGTACTTTCTCTCGGCTTCAAATAAATATCACGCAACTATGAATGGGGTTATTATTCAACGTGAATATATGAGCTTATGTAAATATATTTCTCTAGACATGTCTAGCCTCCAGGCGCCAAATCAATTCGAATGGCTTAACACCTGATTTTCACGGTCAAGGGTCATGAGGGTATTCAAGGTGTTTGCTTTTTAAAAAGACGAACCATCTGCTACTGCTTGATTTAGAATGTTGATATACTCTTCGAATGCCGGTAGCTAGCTATTGATTGTTTGCGAATTGATTTGGTCTTTTCAGATTATGTTTTTCTTGAATATATTCAATAAAATAAACAAAACCAATTAAATTATAAACCAATAAAATGTGGTCTAAGTGCGACCCTTGAGGCCCACACGACTAACTTCCCAGTGGGGTGAATAAAAAGCTATAATTTGCTTTTATTATTAATTACTATTATTAATTACTATTATTAATAATAACTATTATTAAACATTATTATTCTAAATTAATATAATCAGTTTTATTATTTTTATCAATTTTATATTAAACCATAAAAGCTTTGGTAGAGGAAGACGTCTCCACCACCTGCTCATCCTTTACCAAAGCCTCGGCAACCTCGTCCTCTTCGTCCTCGTCATCCTTCTTGTCCTCCACTTCGTCCTCAACCTCGTTCTCCATCTCGGCCTCGGAATCCACAACTATTATTGAGGGTATTTAATTATTATTTACAATAATCATTCGTTATTAAGAATGTTTGACCGTTACTGAATAATTATAATTGACTTTATATATACTATATCAAACTATAACTAATATTATTTGATTGTTATTAACAATATTAAATTATTTATAACAATATCCAGTTATTAACTGCATTAGCGTCTCTACTCCCATTCACCCAAACCTGATAATATAAGTTTGGAATTTTATGAATTAATCTTTATTTTTTTTTTTGAAATAACATTTTTTACAAATTTGATCACAATTTTGCTAAAACGCACAATAATAACAACATTACTATGAAGGTATTTGGTATCTGCACGAATTAATAGTGCGTATCAACAGTTTAAAACTAAGCAATTTTTAGTCGTTTTTTTAGTTTTTCATCCTAAATAAAAAACGGTCATTCAGTTTTACGTTACGTAATTACGCCCACGTCCCACGTCAATCCGATCTTTGGTTCTTGAGATAATCGAGACGAAAAATTATTCCGAACGAACATACGCACATACGTACATACACACTCACAGACATCTCTCTAAAAACGATGGATTTGGATTCTAGAGACCTTAAAACGTGGAGATATGTCAAAATTTGGAATTCGCAAAATCGACCCCATTACAATAACTTCCCATAGGGAACTGGGAAGTTAAAAATAAGTCATGTTATATTTTAAGAAGAATATCGTTGATGTTGCTGCTTCGGTAATGAAATACTTTGCTCTTATGGAAGAAGTGTGTTCAGGCGAGAAGTGCTAAAAACATGTCATTTTATAACCTCTAACGCCAAACAGTCGTCAGCACGATACCAAAAGTTACCTTGACTTGAGGGGATTCAAAGTATTCCAAATTTAAATTATTATTTGGAAGTCAATTTTTATGGCCTAATTGAACGGTTTGAAACACCCAGAATGTGAAATCTCATGGTTTAAGAAACCCATTTCATTGCAGCATGAAAATCGGGGAGCTGAAACCCGGAGTGCAAAGATAAATAAACTGCTTGAGACCCATGAAACAAATTTAAACCGAATTACAAAAGCGTTTGAACAATTGTTACTGTTTCTAGTTTTCGTCTCAAATTTCATTATGGCCAAATTAAATGCATTTTTCAAAATTCAAATACACAGAGTCTTCCATTTTTTTCTTTAAACACTGGAAGTAACAACTGAATGCTAACAAATATCCACTGCTTGATTCAGGAGCCCGTCGCGGAACAACTTTCTGCCTCGCCTTACATACGATCAAGGACTAATATGCCAGGATTATCTCTATAATCAGGAAACCACCCGAAAACTAGCCGCATCTTACCATCTATTCACTTGCATTTTGTTATCAGTAATCTATTTTTAATTGTTAATTGCCACATATTTGGCTAACATGTCCGATTTTATGGCTAGTTCCGATGAGTTGTTCCTTTCCTTTTCATATAATAAAAAGTCGATTTAAGAAATGCAATTGATACAAAAATCACGCATGACTTTTTCGTAACGAAATAAAATATAATCTTTTTAGTCTTTACATGTGTTTTTATTTGCGTAAGTATAGAAACAAATGTTTTCAGTTAATTTTATATTAAATTTGTTTGGTTTTGCGAGATTAAAATTAACTTCTCGATAAAACTTAGGAGGGCGATGGGAAGTACACCTATTCTTGCAGTGATCTAAATGAAAAAATCTAATATGTTTTTGTTTTACATACTTGTATTTATTGTATTACCATTACTAGATTTTTTTATTAATAAACAACAAAGGACGAACTCGTAAAACCATTTTTGTTTCATATTTTATAACGATGAAAAATTCATTTCCAAACGCAACACAGCGTTAAAGTGCTGGTTTTGTGTTACATGCTTTTACAAAAGCGTCTACATTACCTATCTGAAGAATATATTGTAAATATTTTCTCGAAAGACATACTTTCAATTGGCTTTTCGAGTCCAATTTTCAAATGATACATTGCGATATGGAAAACTACTATTTATGATCAAAGCAATTTTTGAAATTTATTATACGACTTGCAAAAAACCCATAGCTAGTAATATGTGAAAAAAACTCTGAGCTGGTTCTTAAAAACCAATCATATGGATATAAGTAAATTTCATGCTTTATTTGTACTATTTATGAACTTAATTAAATGTTATATGCTTCTCATCGATAAATCAAGCTTAAATCAATGATTATGTGTATTAATTCATTTAATTTTCTCAATGGTACACTAAGATAGCGCTTGACATGGTTGGCGAAATAAAGCGAAAAAAATTCAACTAAGTAGTAGAACATTCAACTATTTATGCATGTAGTGATCCTATTAACGATAATCGTAACGATCTGCAGATCTTCTAGCAGAAAAAGTCATTTGAAAAGACAATTTATAGCCACTTTTTATGCAGTCACGCTTCTGAACGTCTCAGTTCAACCTTAGCGAAATTCTTTTAGCGTAGCACACGGAAATTCACCTAGCGCAGCTCCACTCGGTTGCCAATTCATAAAAAGAATTTGTGCAAATTTATTTTTGGTGCCCGTCATCTTCCACGCACGCAAGAAAACAAACAATGCTGTCATAACACAAACCGTAGAGCTTCTGTGCAGTTTCGCTTTCCATTCTCTAGACCTTACCTCCTTCTGTTACGCAAGACCGAGCTGCCGAAATAAATCTGGGACAACAGATTGACATTGGAAGGATGAATGGGCCACCTTAAGGCGTCTTAGATCTGATCCGATCTTATTCAGTAACATGAATGCACATCTTCATAGAATGTTAATCCTATAAACCTTTTTGTATTCGTTTTGAATTGCCATTGAAGGCAATTAAATGTTCCTTAAATCGGCTGCTAGCGCAAATTCATGGGTGTATTTTGAAGATGATGTTTGAATTTTAATATGTCGTTGCAGATATAATAGGTGAGGCGCCGAAAAGTTGAGTGCGAAAATCCTGCCATTAGTATGCCGGGAAGCATCCAAACAAAAATTGAGAGGTAAATCAACACATCCAACAACGTTTATGACGGGATTGTCTGAGATATTTCTGTAAGCAAACTGTTGCATACGATGATGACATTGGAAAATAAAAATAAACAGGAAATTTCTAGATACAATCCAATTTTGAAATATACATTCGAATTTATTTAATGCAGCAAAATCATTGTATTCATCATTTTGTTGAAATTTCAAAAATGGTAACAACAGGTGGAGAGGCAGATCACTTGGTTCGTGGCTGAAGGGATGAAATTTTTAGGAAACTTAATAACACAATATGCAAGACGACAATATTAATCAACTAGCCAAATCTTAGAAGCTGGAACGATGACCTTCAGGGATTTCGGTGCAAAATCCAACTGTTATTTAGCTCATTTCCGCAAACATCAAACTTTCCTAAAATCAAAACGTTGTTTTTCTCAAGCTGAAAAATAGGTTGCTTGCTCAAAACCTGATACAAAATGTAAAACCGTTTCGAACAAATTAAATGTGCAGACTCATTTAGGACTGAAAATATATGGACCTTAGAATGCTAGCAAAAATCTATATTTTGCTATAGTCGTAAGTGGAGGAAATAGTGCTTCTTTATTATTACCAAAAAATACCATATTTATTAACTTCCCAGTATATGGGAAGTTCTTGTAATCGCCTCGAAAATCGAAATTGAAATTTTCAACATTTCTTTACGTTTTGATGTCTATAGATTATATATAAAGTGTTTTTAGAAAGGGAGATGTATGTGTGTGTGTGTACGTACGTACGTACGCCTGTACGTTCGTGGACACTTTTTTCTACGAGCATAACTCACGTGAACTAAGTTGTATCGACTTCGTTGAGGTGTCATTCGAAGCGCCTTTGCAATCTTAAGAGGTGATTAGTTTTTAGAAATTTCGGTCGGGGGTTTACTGTTTTGCCCGTTTGAAGGTCATTTCTGTCATGCGTTATATTTCGCGAACCCAGCGTACGATTTCCTTCAACAAGGTGTCAATCGACGCGTATTGACATTTATGTAATTCTATCAAGTTCCTAAAAAATTTCTTCGAGCCGTTTTTCAATTTTTTTTTTAAAAAAAAGTGCGAAAAATTGGGTTTTTTCAAAAACAATAAATTTTAAACCTTGTTTCAAAGTAACCAATGTTTATATAAGTTATATACTCCAAACAGTTTTTCTAAAAATGCCATCAAAATTTTCTCTCGTGGTTACAAAAAAATCAAATAAAAAATAAAAAATCATTAACCCGCCGGCGGTGACGCAAAATTATCTTACATAGTTGGTGACGTCGGTCTCAGAGACCGAGATTTTCGAGTGAAGATCAATCCAAAATAACACAATTTCTGTAAGTGTAGCAAATGGAACTTAAAAAATACAAGGTTAAAGTATAATAAAACACAAAAAATTATAACATCACATCACGTTTATTAATAATAATCAAATTCCCCTGCAACACTAAAAAATTATGTTACATATTTTTCTACGAAACCGGTCTCACAGACATATGCGTCACCAACGGCGGGTTAACAGTCATCATGATCTTCAAGATCATTTCTGTCATGCGTTATATCTCGCGAACGAAACATACGATTTGCATCTTTTATTCGTTTCAGCCGTTTTTTTAATTTAATAGAAGCAAAAGCGAAAAATTATGGGTTTTTTCATAAAAAAATATTTTTTTAACCTGATTTGCACCGCACAGTGATACCAGTTTATAAAATTTATACATTCTTATCAGTTTTTGAAGAGAAACCAGCAAAGTTTTCTTCCATGAATATGAAAAAAAGTAAATTAAAAATAAAAAATCATTCAAAGTTACCAGGTAAAGAGGGTTCATACGAATGAAATTAGTTTATATCTTTTATTCTAAGAAAATTGTTGTAAATTCAAGTGTTATAATATTCGCATAATTTGAGCAGATTTTTAATATTTTTTATAGTCTTTTAATTAAAAAAACTGCTTAAATTTTGAAAACCAACAAAATTTCAATCAAATTTGCATTTGCGGTATCAACGCTTTGAATGGTAAAATGTTTTGTAGTCAATACTTTGCAAGATCATATGCTTTAAAAAGCTTTCATCGAATAAATTTTTTTAAGTTTTTAGTAGATTCATTCTTTAGTAATCGTAAGATGTCAATAACCATCATCATTTGTAATACATTTTACTTTTTACATGCAATTGAACCTATTTTTGACTACATATACAAAATTTTTCAAAACCAAAAAGGCTCCCACCGATTGATCCGCGTGAATATTCAATCTGTCCTCATCGACCAAAAATCTTACGTAATCAATGGACCCTCCCGTAGACGATATGATTCATATTAATTCATTCCTGTTACTGCTATGAATACCTCTCATTGTTATTACTTAAAGTAGTATTATTTTCAAAATTATTATTGTTTTTAATGTTGTTGATGTTTATGTAGATATTACTGGGAAGTTGACCGTGTGGACCTCAAGGGTCGCACCTCGCGGCTTGTTATTAGTGTATATTATCATGTTCGAAGATTGCGGTGATACAGTTCATTTTGTTTTGCTTAAGTTTTTTTACTATTTCAAAATGTAGTTGGATTATTTTAGAGCAAACAAATTTAACGTCTTTCACCTCCTTCCTTTGTATCCAAAAAGACGAGTTGGTCAATCTTGCTATGCATTCTATGAATCGGTTTTGCTTTTGATTTTCAATGAACTAAAAGCATTTTTTTTTAAATCCACATTGTAACGCCAGCGACGCAAATCAAAGTTTTCGCCGGCTACAACGCTTTGCGGTACACGCAAGCAGCTACATCACTCACTACACAAGCGGTGGACGGCCGCATCTAGCATTAAGACATATTCCAAACACTAATACTATTATACTTTTCTGCCTATATAAAGCGAGGCATTCTCAAGCAGAGATCACTTGCACTTCACTCAGTGGCATCATAGCATCCAGCTTTCGGAACATTGAAACACTGAGCGAAGTAACGCGCCCGGATAATTACGGGATATATCGCTTCACGCATATGGCATCAGAGCATCCCGAATAGTGGAACTCAGAAACATTGTGCGAAGTGTCGGTTAAAGTAAAAACCCTTGAGATTCTTCTTAAGACTGTTGAGTCCATTCGTATAAGACGTTACTGATAAAATATATGTATTAAAACAAAACCAACTTGTTTCTATTCGAGAACTTATAAAAAGTAACCATAGATACTACAAAGTGTCCGGTACAAAATTGGCGCCCAACTAGAGGCCGAATAAAACAGTTGGAAATACTAAAACAATCAGAAAGTCAAGTCACAGAGTGTGACGAAAGAAGGACAGAAAACATATTGGAATTACCTTCTTCCACTACAATGAATCTATCCAAAGAGCAATTTGAAGAGCTCCTCAATGTTATTCGTGCCCCTACATTCGAGGGGAGAGGGAAAAATTTCACTAGCTGCTCCGCCAGATACGACGGAACAAGACTCGAACACATGGTTGAGGATTTCATAGCCAAGGTCGACATATTTAAAAAGTGTGAAAATATGTCAGACGAAATAGCACTAGAAGGCTTTCCCCTTTTATTAGAAGGGCTTGCAGCACAATGGTGGATGGGGAAAAAGAATGATATATCTACATGGGAGACAGCGATAGAAAATCTTCGTAAAACGTTTGCCCCAACTAGGCCCTACTACCAAATATATGCTGAGATTTTCGAAGTTAAACAGAGTAGTAATGTCAATACAGACGATTTTATTTGCGAGAAGCGCAGTCTACTAGCACAACTACCTAAAAGTAGGCACTCTGAAGAAGAGCAAATCGATTTGATATTCGGGACAATTAAGTTGACAATCCGCGAACAACTGCACCGAGAAAATATTAAAAATTTTGAACAATTGCTTGTGAAAGCCCGAGAAGTTGAAAATAAAATTAAAGAACGCGACGAAATGCAAAGTGCAGTGAAAAAACCAAGTGCTGGACATCAGTTCGATAAGAGAAGAACAAGGTGTACCTACTGCCATTTTCCAGGGCATTCGATCGATGAATGTTTAAAACGTAAAAAAAGCGAAAACTCTAAGCTTAGTGACAAAAATACTGGACACAAACTAAGTGCGTTGAAGTGCTACGGTTGCGGAAAACCAGGCGTTGTGAGAGCCAAGTGCCCGACCTGTACACGGCCAGCAAACCCATCGGACGCAACGGAGGCAGCCAGTTTTTGTTTTACTAACATTCAGCAAAAACAACCTAGCATCAACCTTCGAAGCCGCCCAGCTATCAACGTGAAGATAGAAGGAGAAGAAGGATGTGTTTTCATCGACACGGGAGCACGAGCCAGCCTTGCGAGCTACAGTTTATACAAACTTCTGCTGAAAAAAGGGGTATCATTTGCCGAAGACGAAATATGTACAATTTTCGCCGACGGAAATCGTAAGCAACAAAAAGTAAAGTATACGATGATAAACATTCACGTAAAGCATAAAATAGTACCCACCCAATTATTGGTGTTACCAGAGTCGCAAGACAATCGGACACTCTTGGGATGTGATTTCATCGAAGATGCTCGCATAGAGCTTAGTCTACCGCAAAAATATTGGTACTTTTCGGAAGATAACCGAACAAAATACGATTTTACCTACAACGAAGGTATTACCAAGTTGCAGGAGAACACGCCAACATTTTTTAACTTTGTTAACATGGAAACAAAGACACCGGAATATGAGGCAGATTACTACCCTGAAGTAAAATCGCCGGATATCGGTAAATATTTGGCACTTATGGAATGCCCATCAGGCCTATCACCCATTAAGGCAACCCCCAGAAAGCTACAATTCGAAGCTGCAACTATTGCAGAGGATTACGACATGGAATCGGAACAGATCGACAAGTGCCTGTCCTCCATGCAACCGCCAATAGGTTTGTCCCCCCTCAAATCAACGCCGAGGAAAAAACAGTTTTACCCTTGTGAGGTAGAAATAGCCAGTGTCGACATTCTCCAGCTCCGTGCAGATGAAGGGGAATCGTTCGAACAATGTGAGAGAGATCAGTTTAATCACCTCCTCACGAACAATGCAGACGTATTCGCTGCAAGGGGACCACCTGCAAAATTCGCCACTCATAAAATACATACTGGCGACCACGCGCCTATATCAATGCCACCATATCGATTATCTTCGCGACAAAAAGAGATAGTGGATGCAGAAATCAAGGAAATGCTTGAAAACGACATAGTCGAACCCTGCGAGTCGCCGTGGACATCACCTATTGTGATGGTGCCCAAGAAAGACGGAGGTATGCGTCTTTGTGCTGATTTTCGACAGCTCAACGCGATTACGAAAGCAGATCGCTACCCTTTGCCACGAATCGATGATTTGCTACACGCAACAGCGAAATTCAAGTATATGGCAGCCATTGACCTTCACTCAGGCTACTGGCAGATACCCATGCATGCTGACGATATGGACAAAACTGCCATTATAACTCCAAATGGCATCTATAGATTTAGAAGGATGCCCTTCGGACTTCGCAACGCCGCTGCAACTTTCCAGAGGATGATGGATAAGTTTAAAATTAAATGCAAGGACGCAAGATTAATAATATATATAGACGATATTTTAGTATTGTGCGAAACTAAAATCGAATTGTTCAGAACCTTAAAAAAAGTTTTCGAATGTTTAAAAGACTTTAATTTAAGAGCAAATAGGAACAAATGTATGTTTGGATGTTCAGAACTAAAATTCTTAGGACACATAATAAATAAGGATGGCATTCAAGTAGATCCTAGGAAAGTTAGTGCGATTGCTGAAACCCCGAATCCTAGGAACTTGAAGCATTTAATTTCCTTTTTGCAAATGTGTTCATGGTATAGAAGATTCATACCTTCGTTCGCTGAGATATCCCAACCATTGTCAAAGCTAACCAAGAAAAATGTAGTTTGGTCATGGGCAAAAGAACAGCAGGAAGCGTTCAATAAATTGAAGGAACTGCTGACTACAGCACCAATACTTCAACAAGCAGATGACAAAAAACTGTTTATTTTGCGAACCGATGCGAGTGACTACGCCCTAGGAGCAGCTTTACTCCAAGGGGAGGGACATAACGAACGCCCAGTAGAATACGCTAGTAGATTGTTAACTTCAGCAGAGAGAAACTATAGCACTACAGAAAGAGAAGCTCTAGCAGTAGTGTGGGCAGTATCAAAATTTCAAGGCTTTATAGATGGACAAGAAGTTATTGTCACATCCGACCACCAGCCTCTGAAATGGTTAATGTCACTAAAATCTCCCACTGGAAGATTAGCACGTTGGGCCTTGCAGTTGCAACCATTTAACTTGCGAATCGAATATATTCCCGGCAAAGCTAACGTGATAGCCGATGCTCTTTCTAGACCGTTTTGTGAAGACAATAAGCTTCACTTATGCGGAATTTGTACGGTAACCATAGATATACCAAACAAAAATGCGAAACAAGTAAGAGAAGAACAGCTGAGTGATCCCAACATAAAGAAAATCATAGAAACTTTTGAGAACAATTCAGCGCAGGAAGAGTTCTCCAGATACACAGCTCGTGGATATCTAATGAACGAGGGAGTCTTATATCGATATACACCTGACGTGGAATCAGATGAACCTCAGTTGGTAATTCCGAAAGACGACCAGGTTAATATAATCAAACATTATCATGACCAACCTACCGCCGGACATTATGGAGTAGAAAGAACTCTACGGAAAATAGCATTCCGATATTTTTGGGCAGGTATGCGTCACGACATAGCAGAATATGTCAAAAAATGTATTGAATGCCAACGCTACAAGGCAAGTAACTTAAAACCAGCGGGTCTGCTGCAGACACCCGTAATGAATCAACGTTTTGAGGTGCTGGCAGTAGATTTATTTGGTCCATTGCCCAAAACCAAGGACAATTTAACATTTATTCTCATTATCGAGGACGTCGCTTCCAAGTGGATCGAATTGTTTGCTTTGGAAGAGGCAACTGCTGAAAAATGCACTAAAATTCTTCTGAATGAAGTTTTCTTACGCTATGGGCTACCTAGACGTCTGATAAGCGACAATGGTACTCAATTTATTAGTGGAATTATGCAGCAACTTACGTATTGCTTGGATATTAAGCAACATTTTACGCCTGTTTACCACCCTCAAGCAAATCCAGTTGAAAGAAGGAACAGGGATTTAAAAACGCAGCTTGCTATTTTAGTGGAAAACAGTCACAACGAATGGGGAGAAAAACTACCTTTTATTCGCTTTGCTATGAACACAAGTCGTTGCGAAAGTACCGGATTCACTCCCGCTTACATAACTTTTGGTAGAGAGTTACGGTCTATTGACGATACTCAACGCGACTTACGACAGATAACACAATCTGAAAATTTCATTGTAGAAATCACGCCTCATCTCTTAAATTTGGCTGACACATTAAAACAAGCCCGCGAAACGTTGGAACAGCAACAAGACCGCCAGAAGATATACTATGATCAGAAGCATCGCCCTGCCACGCAATATTGTCCCGGGGACAAAGTTTGGGTCAGTACTCATACTCGCAGCAAGCGTATTCGAGGGTTTACGTCGAAGTTAGCTCCTAAACGAGATGGTCCATACATCATTCTAGCGCGAAGAAGTCCAACGTCCTACGAAGTCGCCAATCCAGAGGAACCAGATCAATGTATTGGTATCTATCATACTTCAGCCCTAACGAAGATCTCGACTGAGGTAGAAGCTACTCCAGTGCAACCAGTTCGAAGAAGAGGAAGACCAAAGAAGCGACAACACTAGGCATCCTGTTCTTCTCGTCGAGGCGCCATCGAGAACAGAAGGGGAGTATGTAACGCCAGCGACGCAAATCAAAGTTTTCGCCGGCTACAACGCTTTGCGGTACACGCAAGCAGCTACATCACTCACTACACAAGCGGTGGACGGCCGCATCTAGCATTAAGACATATTCCAAACACTAATACTATTATACTTTTCTGCCTATATAAAGCGAGGCATTCTCAAGCAGAGATCACTTGCACTTCACTCAGTGGCATCATAGCATCCAGCTTTCGGAACATTGAAACACTGAGCGAAGTAACGCGCCCGGATAATTACGGGATATATCGCTTCACGCATATGGCATCAGAGCATCCCGAATAGTGGAACTCAGAAACATTGTGCGAAGTGTCGGTTAAAGTAAAAACCCTTGAGATTCTTCTTAAGACTGTTGAGTCCATTCGTATAAGACGTTACTGATAAAATATATGTATTAAAACAAAACCAACTTGTTTCTATTCGAGAACTTATAAAAAGTAACCATAGATACTACAAAGTGT
This sequence comes from Oxycera nigricornis, assembly GCA_963942545.1. Classification (NCBI taxonomy): domain Eukaryota; kingdom Metazoa; phylum Arthropoda; class Insecta; order Diptera; family Stratiomyidae; genus Oxycera; species Oxycera nigricornis. The sequence goes on from OZ012659.1 coordinate 102,613,776, forward strand.
CCGGTACAACATGCATCAATAAAGACTGAGCTTGCATATCTTACACCGTTCAGGAAACTTTGATACCAGGATATTTGAACCAAGCGTTAGTTAAAAAATGGCTATATAGCTGGAATGATTCTCGGCAACGTTACTTCGTTGTAGCTATACCTTTTCAATAGAATATTTCTGAATAACAACTACAAATTGATTGCAGGGTTAATCCATCACATCAACCAATTTCAAATATGGTTCGAAGACATTGCTTTCTTACTTTTCATTCCTATTTAGTTCGCGAATATGCAGTTCTCAAGGTTGTTTCATACGAAGACATCGGCAGCAACATGATTACCGGCCCCATTAATGTGGGATTAAAGTCGTTTTGAAGATCAGCATCCGGCATTTGCAGTCATCTGGAGCCGCAATGCCAAGAAGCTGGACGATTAAAAACCTCCTGGCCGAGAGCCGAGGGATGACGGAGTGGAGTGTTGATTTAATTTCTTCGATTATAACAAGTCATGCATGTGATTAGAGTAGAGGCCAGGAAACAATACTATAGTTGTAGATACACTGCAGCGAAGTCTAGATACAAACAGAGCTTGGCCTATGATGATTAGAACACTTGGAACTGTGGATGTCTCTCTTTTTCGATTGCTCTAGGTATGCCAACTTGCCAACTTCTGCGTTCATTTATGCATGAGTTCAATTCGGCAGATATCAAGATGCGGAAATGTTCGATAAAAATGGTTAAACGGTCAATCAAGATGTACGGCCATTTCAATTTAGTATGTGACTGAAGCTTGTGCTACGGTAAATTATCATTGATGATTAAGACTAAAATGTGTACCAAACTTTTCATTCAGGGGTGGCTAATAACGTATTTGCGCCAAAGTCAACCATTTTGTTGTTGCACTGAAAGAGTTGCATATATTTTTGAAAAATCTTTGCATGTTCACTGTATTTAATTTTCCACCCAATTGTTGTTTCCGTAAGGACAGTCAATTAGAGGACCCTGAATATGATTCAAAAGAAAAAAGAGTGTCGTTTTCAATACCAACAGCATGCAGTGTAAAAAGAGTAGTTTGGGTTTTAATAAAAATTTACTTTATGCATTGCTACTTAAGTTGAATTTTCCGTGAGATATTTCCCATTGTTTCACGTTAAACAAGGACAATATGAATGTTCTTTTGACAAAACCAAGGAAATACTACTATCAATCTCAACGTCAATGCAAACCATGAAGTAACAACAATTTAAAAATATCTATTGTCGACTAATTCCACGAAATTATATTCACTTAGTGCACGCAACAAAATAACAAGAAATGTTTAGTAAATACTTCTTAATTGCAGATTTTAGCGTGGATAATCATTGGTGAATGTTTTCATAGAACATTTAGTGATTGACACGAACATTGTATAGTACAATTATATTTGATTCTTGCGTTTTTACGAGAGAAACACATGAAGGTAGACACTGAAATATCTAATGTGGTTCATTGAGTAATCACTTAGGCTCAAGGTCAATTGCTATTTACGAGTGCGATCGCAAGAGTTTGAGCACTTATTGAAAACGTATGCTAATATGTAGGTGTTGAGCAAAAGCTTTTTAAACGAATTCTAACTAGCGCAAACTATGAAAGTATAGTTGACAAATGATAATTAAATCGCAGGAAATATATTTGCTTAGGTAACAGTGGCATATTCTAAATTAAAAAATGTTTTTTTCCGAAACCAAAACCAAATTCCGAGGAAATTTCACATGCTACAGAATAATTTTGTCATCGAAAATTTTGCAATTGAACAAAAGTTTAAACTGATCAGAAAATAGTTGAAAAAAATTCGGTGTTTTATTTCAAAATATGGGCATAAAGGATATACTGGTTGTTGTTTATAATTTTCAATGTCAAAATTGTTTATCCCTTTAAAGTGCAGAGGAAAGACGTGTTTTAAATTTTAGAATAAAACAATAATTTTTGAAATTATTATAAAATATTACAGAAAATTTTGAGGTTTGATGGGTTTTCTATTTATCATTAATTGCACAAACTCGTTGATCAGTTTACTTTCAAGAGCCGTCATTTCATGCACTCATCTTTTTTTCCCGTCGACGTATTGCTTTTCAATCTACAATGAATCAAAAAACTGAATTTTTTACAGACTTTACTATCATAATACAGCTAAAATCAACTTGGAAAAATTGCAGGTGCATATATTAAAAAATCGCACATACACATAATTTCAAACAAACAATGGAGTATCAATTGATTTTCAAACAAGAGGGTTGCAATTGGTACATTCCAAAAAAAATCCTTAATTTGTAAAAAATGTTGCGCGACACTTAGAGTATGCCAGGGATGTGAGAAAATCAGACCAATTTTGGGAAGACGGTCATTTTCGTAGATGAAACTAAATTAAATGTTTTTGGATCTGATCTGTCTGGCGAAAAGTTAATTCGGCGTTACAATCAAAAAATTTGCGACCCACTATGAAACACGGTGGGGGAAATGTTATGGTTTTGGTAGCGATGGCAGCATATGGCGATGCAAATTTGGTGTTTGTGGATAGTTCTATGGACAAGCATAAGTACTTAGAAGTATTGAAGCTTGGGTCACATAGGTCTTGAAGAAAAAAAAATTTGAAAAAATTGTATATCAAAAACCAAAAATATATTTTATTTAAAATTTACACCCATAAAAATTTAGCACTTCAAGTTAAAAAAAATATTGAAAATTGTCAATTTTCCAGCAGTTTTCCTCGTCCAATCTTTTTTGCGGTTCGGTGCAGGTTAATCTCAACTCAAAAATTCAAAAGTTTCCTTATAGTTCATGCCCTTGGCTCGTGCTTGAACGAAGGAATTGAAAAAAATGAAATTTTTAGTTTTGAAATGAGTTTGAATGAATTTTCGTGTCATATTTTTCCGATTCTCATCGTTTTTCAAATATTTTTTCTCGTATAAAACAAAAACGAGTCGACCGAATGAAAATTCCTTCGTTCAAGCACGAGTCAATACTATAAAGAGAAACTGTGCAAAATTTAAGCAAAATGGGTCGATTCGTTCTCGAGAAATTGTGCCTACCGAACGGAAAAACGAAGTTTCGAGAAAAACGCGGTTAAATTTTTTTTTTACTGCGATTTAATGAATTAAAGTTATTTTTTAGCGACTTACATCGTGTCGTCGATTCTAGACCCACACAGTAATTCGTTTGGCTCATTCGCGATGTTAAGAGCATCCTTTTGATTTTGTGATGTTTGATGAAAAAGAAAGGAGCTGCTTTTACTCGGTAGAACCGTATAATACGCTAGGTAAGGCAGAGCGCACGTACCGACCACGCGATATTCAAATCTCTATAACTCCGATAATATTGCTCGAATTTACTTCAAATGTGGTGTGAATACTCTTGAAGTACTATACTTTCATATGAAATGAAAATCCATAGATTTTTTTGAAAATACAAGACCTTTGTAACCCCTTAATTCATGAGTTGGTGCTTTGAAAATTGGACTTAGCGCCGAATTTTCATTAGTATTCATTCATGACAGTAATCCAAAATATTCTATGCATCTAGTTAAAGCGTGGTTATTGTGTAACGTGAAGTCTGTGTTTCCTTATCCACCCCAATCACCATACCTTAATCCCATCGAAAATTTTTGGAATTTTTTAGAAAAAATTGCGGGAACATCGCATCACAAGTCAAACTAACCTGAGGGAGGTTATTTTAAATGAGTGGGCAAAAATAACATCTGAAATTACTAGAAAACTAGTCCATTCAATGACTAATCGTTCAAAGAGTGTAATTTCAGCAAAAAGACACCACACACGATTTTAGTTTCAAAAACAAAAATGAATTTTTTAAAAAAAATTTAATATACGTGCAATTTTTGAAAAAATTCTGGTTTAATTAAAAAAATTAAAAACAATATCACAATGTTTCAGATAATTTAAGTTGTGTAGAACTTATAAAAAAATAATACATACAAATTTGATTGAAAAATGGGTTTACGTGTACGTGTATGTTTAATTTGTTTTGACACAGTATATGTATTGCTGAATCTTGTAGTAGTCAAGTATTAAAGCTATACTTCCTTCCACTAACTATATTCCTCTATTGCTTTAAACTCTATAACTTTTTGGTAGCTTAAGGTAGAATCGAAATTTCTGCATTGTATCTTTAATTGTTTATAGTCTATAGTTTGCTAAAATTATTTTTGAGCATTCAAAAATACTGCGAGCAGTATTGAGTGAGCGCGAAGTTTAGAACAAATGAGTTTGGATTCAAAAACAATTTGATGCATGTAGTTGAATTGTTTTAGTTTTTTAATGCATACATTCCTACGAACGATCAAGCGTTTATTTAAAATGCAGTCAAAATTGTGAGGTCTTTAATATATTTTGTAGTCCATCTAATTTTGAATTCATTTTAAATTTAAAACATACAAATTCGTCAAAGACAGCTTTTCAGCAAAGAAAATATCCTAGAACCCATAAATATTTCAAAATATTCTTCCGATTTTCGTTTCAATTAAATTTTTTCCTGCATGAGGTAAATCAATTTTGTTCCGTCAATTCGCTTCGGAAACTTGCATAAATATGTACATACATGTGCATTGCTTCGACGATTGGTAACATGATACATCGTAAATCAATGCAATTTTATGGTGCATTTATAATCGATTGCAACATTGCACTGTACTGCTATTAGAAAAATGTAATTGATACCGAGTTTGTGTTGCATAAAAGTAATATTTGCCTGATATTACTTGACCGCGGTGCAAGCAATTCAACGTAATATGCGTACAATTACGAATGAACACATATATGTAGGTGCATTTTGTGCAATCCAAATCCATTAGCAAGTTCATCGCTTAGCTGGAGATAGATACGTAGTAAACCACTAGTGTAGCTAATTGGATAGCGTTCACCTTCAGCACGTTTTGATGAATTTAAATATGAAAACAAAATAAGTAGTTCAAATCGAATACAGGATGGGCTCAAATTTTTTGATGGGTACTATCCAATTATTTTGTTTTCTTCTTCGTTGAAATGCCATTGGAAATTGGTACACTCTTTAAAATATGTACTTATTAAGTAAGTTTAGGTTGAATTAAATATTGAAATTTACTTCTATTCTATTCAAAAAAGAACCCTATGATTAAATCAAAACAAATTCATTCTTACGAAACATATACACTCTTAAAACTTTTCTGTACATTTCAGCAAGACAAAAGATAGTTTACATGGAAAAGTCACTGCAGACCATCCTAGGTAATTTAACACCCTGCATGAGTTGATTGTTACGATTTGACAGACATTAAGTGGGCTCTCACCATGCATCAGTCGGAAAAGTATTTTTGCGCACTGTCAACAAGTGGCTTTTCCTGTCCATTTAATTCCCCTCAAAAATCTAGTGGCCCTAGACTTGAATTGGCTAGAGCTGACTGCGACTTTTGTCTCATGCTGGGTTTGCTGTGGTTTGGCTGGCATTGATTCTATGTTTGGACGTGAACTTGAAAAATCCTCGGGAGATGACCAAGGGTCAACACATGCGACTTCATGCGAATTTGCAGAGAAAGTATTTAATGAGCAGTGGTTCCACATCGTTTTGGTAATAAGAATAAAGTATTAAGTCTTATCACGTCATTTTATCTAAGTAGGTGAGGGTACTGATAAGCTTTGCATGAAGTATTTTTGGTAATTACGCACAAGTGGGACTCCTTCTATTTATGGTTTTAAAAATCAACGGATCATAGTATTCACAATCGTTATTCCGGAATATTTGCTAACACTGTGATTTGATTAAATTAATTATTCGAGCCAATAAACAAAGCCCAGTTATCAGAAAATTGTTTAACATTTCCAATTTTCTGTTTATCACTACCTAAATTTTTTTTCACTTCAACGTAAGAAAAACGATTACGTGGTAAAACTTATTTCAATACTATTTTTTAAGATATTAATTTTTGAAGCATGTTTAATATGTCGCTGCTTCTCTACCATCTACCATCGAAAAGTATATGAAAGTTGAACATGTCGTAAGTATAAATTTCCTTTCGATAAATCTCAATTCAGCGCTGTCCAGGAATTACTAGGCTATTTAAGAGGAGAAAATTCAGCTTAATTTTTATCACGATTGGTTCTACGCTTCCCAAACGACAGTCTAGGAAGTGAAGATTTTGATTTCCAATGACAGAATTTTCTTTTGATAAAAGTGTTATCATTTTGTGGTTTACAAGGTATGTTAAGTTTTAAATTTAAATTTGACACTTTACTTTATACCTCATTTTTTGTTCCAGCTTCGAAAAGTTCATGATTTTTTACTGAAAACTTATTTGGACTGTTGTGACTTATATCGGCTTTTCAAAAAAGTTATTGTAGTAATACTACAATAACTTTTTTAAAAAACAAAACGGAAAATCAAACAGTATCTTATTTTCAAACTTATGCATAAATACATAAAGTACATGACATAAAGTATCCAAGGATTGCTTCTTCTTCTGAAGAAAGACTGCTGGCTTTTCTTTTAGAGAAGAGTATAGGTGACAGCTTTAAGCAAAATGAAACCTGTAGTTTTGCAGACAGCAGCCTTTTAAGATTGACGTAAGTCAATAATTAAAATATGATGGTTCCTAACCCTTTCTATTGTCGGAGGGTGGGAGGTGGAGGTATCGCATCTTACTAAGCAATGCCACTAAAATTATCAATGAACTGAGAATTCCTAGTCAAATAATTTCAACTTATTGTTTTGTGTTGAACCACATTTTTGAAAGATTTAAGTTCGTCATGTACTTGAGTTAAGAATTAAATTAGTTTTGCCTTGAAATTTATTATGTACAGACTGGGATTTTTTACATAAAGTATTAGGGCTTTTTAAATGCTCTTGTTTACAAAACGCTCTTTCTGTTGGTAAGTGTGGAAACTGAATTTATATCTGAAAAACTAAAGAATCACTTAAAATTAAGTATTAGTTTGTTTATTATTCTTCTAGTTAACTATTTCATCAGCATAATCAAACTAACGCTACACTTTCTGCCTAAAAAATGAGTTATGCAAAAAATCGTTGCAAATTCCGAAAAAAATTTATATCCTTGCTCACGTGTAAACAATATGAAATTTGTACCAACGAGATGAGAAAACATTAAATGCTACCCAATTTATTGGAAAGAATAACCAATGCCAATATCAATCATGATTTTCTGAATTTAGAATGGTTGATAAACAATGCAGTCATTGTTAAAATGTTTTTGAATTTTAAAAAAAATATAATTCAAGCATCTCGGAAAAAGCCTCTGCAATCACTTATATAGTAGATAATTGAATACGGAAATGCCTTAGGTCAACCAAATTTTAAAAAATATCGTCCATTGTCAGCTGTACGTGCTCAGGCCTGCCTATTAAAAGCTTAACGAAAATAAGAACAGATTCTTGTTGAGCGTATTTGCATTACCAAGACATAAAAAAATTCTGTACATTCTTCAAGATACCCAAATTCTCGATTATTGTTTATGTTACATTTGTTGTGATGAGGTTTACTCTGATGTGCCACTATATTTTTCAAATAAGTAGGAAAGAACCTACAGACTTTCGAAAAAAAATGATCACACGTATTGCTTTCGTTCATAACTCCATTTTTATGGTACTAATGAGTGCATTTTTCCAATGTAAAATTCATTCCATAATTAACATCGAAAACGAATGCCACACTTATACTTACTTTCTAGTTCTCGTAAAAAGACACTTCTGAAAGCGTCGTGAAATGAACATTCACCAAAAATTTAATTTTCAAAATTTCTTTTTCAACAACACCGACGAGAATCGGAATAATTGTAAAATTTAATCAGTGTACATCAGAAGTTCGCTGTTTAACTGTTAGCATACTCTGCCTAAGAACTAAACTACTTTGATGTCTCCTCATTATTTTTATGATGTAATATCGCGAAACATGCGCGAACTTGAACTGTTCCTCTCTCTAGCTGCTGATTTAATGCAATCTACACTTTCTAGACCCATTTTCGAAGCCATGGCAGTTTGCCCGCTTTGAAAATAGTTGACTGGGATACATCATGCCGCTAACGAAATATATCAAGCCGAAAGTATTTCATCTTGATATATGCAAGTATGTATGCATGATGTATCTTTTCTTTGCGGCCAAGAGAAATATTTTCAGAAAAAAACATCAGATCCATTATTTTTTCGTTTTGCTGAAAGCCGGCCGTCAACAGCAAGAAGATTCGCGAACCGCAATGGTAGCGTTCTAGAAGTAGTAGCAATTCAACTAGACAATTTAAGAGGTTCTGCAATGAAAATGCTTGAACCATTGCTCGAGAAATGTGACGAATGACGAGAACACAGCGAAAAAGATGCAACTAAGAAGGCCCGGTAAAAAAATTTAAGATGGTAGAACATTTGCAAAGCGTGTCAATAGCAAATTGCGAAAATATACATGAGCGAAAATATCGGCGAAATATTCAAGTTCATTTTTAAGTGCCGCGAACAACGGTTTGAAAACAGGGGAATTAACACAATTGCAAGAAATATATTTTTGATATTAATTGCATGGTGTGAGGGAACGTTTAAAGGTCAAGAGAACGACAGGTAAATTGAGTGGCCTCGATTATTTTTAACAAATACAACTTGATGCAATGAAAACTGAGCTGTGCGGTAATTGGACTAGCAGAAAAAATAGTTATTTTACATGAATGCAAGATGATTTGCGAATTCTTATTTGTATAAACTATGCTTGGATGGATTGCAACTTTTCATTATGCAGTATATATTTCTTTTAACGACGTTGAAGGGACCGGTGAAACTTCGTCGTTATATCCGTAGGTCACCATATCCAAACACAATAATAATACTCAAATATACTTTTTATTTATGATAGAAAAGAGAACGGTAATTGAGTGCAAGAGAAGTGATACATACTAAAGAATGGACGCAACAACTTAACTTAGCCAGATTTAATTTAATTTTAAGAAAAAAATCTTTGTTAGTTTTTGTGATTTTCTGTTCTCTAAAAAGTGTTTTTAAATTACTTTCTCCAAATGTAGTATAGCGAAATCTGTTTAGCCTCTTTTAAATCCTCATTAAATGTGAAAAAAATTATACAGTTGAGGTTTGTGGTTGGAAATCCATAGTTTGGTTCATTTCCTCTTCGTCGTTGTTTATACCCGACTCCAAATCTGGATTTGAGATAGCTAAAATTTCCTCTACCGCCACGTCCTTCACCGTTTCAAATTCATCATCAATGCTTGGAAAGTGTTTCCAACATACTTGTGATGCCAAGTTATCCACAGCCAAAATGCAGACCCGTTGAGCCAAAGGTAGATTATTCTCAACTTTATTTTGTAGACGTCGCCATTCCACTAGGGGTAGTGAATCATCTTGATCAAAAAAGTTTTCTGCTGCGTTTAAATGAAATCCTGCATGTGCAAAACAATTTGTTATTGTGCGAGAAACACGATCCCAAGATATTGAAATCAGAAAAATGGCCTCAAGGATATGTATTTTTTAGGCACACCATTTTCGTTGATGCCTTTTAAAAGTTTCATAACTTGAAGTTTTCTAAAATGTGTTTTCAATGACTTGATTACGCCCTGATACAATGGTTGGTGAGCTGCCGTAGTATTTGGAGGAAGAAAGATTAATTCTGCTTTTAAGTTTTGTTCGGGTGAGCGGGACAGTCGTCTAAGAGCAATAAAATTTTTTTTTGTCGAATCAGCTTATTGTCCCATCGCAAAATAATTTTTTCAAATAAGGCTGATGTCATCCAGGCTCTTGGGGTATTTTCATATTCGACAGGAAGTGATTTAACATTTTTTAAACATCGATGTCGTTTAGCTTTGGCAGTAACCACTAGTTTTAATTTTTACGAGCCAGTCATATTTGCTGCAACAAGAACAGTCACTCATTGTTGATAAAGTGTACCTCCAACATACTTTTCTTCTTTAAACTACATTGTTTTATCAGGCATCATTCTAAAAAACAAACCGGTTTCATCTGTGTTGAATATTTCTTCGTCTTTATATCATTTTCTTAAATTTGGCCATATTGTTGATATCCAATCGTTACACATCCCTTCCGGTACATCTGCCGCTTCTCCACTTATTTTGCCAAAAATAATGTTGCGCCTTTTTCTAAACCTTTGGATCCATCCACTGTGCATTTAAAATCTTTTAATCCAAGTTGTCTTGCAAAATCGTCCACTTTTGCTTGTAAATATGTAGGACCGCTGATGGGAATATTGCGACTTCTTTGAATTTTGAACCATCCAAATAAAGCATGGTCTACTCTAGATTAGTTACAAGACCTAACCGTCTTTAATTTAAATGATTTAGAGCTATTTTCATATACACTCTGCATTTTATCGCGATTTTTCCACATCGTGGAAATTGTTGAATGCGCCACCTGAGATGAAATAACATGCATATACAGTATTTTTACTAACTGCATATTTATTAAGAAGTTACATTATATCCTTTGGCAATGCAGACATTTGACTTTCCAGCTTCCAGACGCCAAATAATTGCTGCTTTTTCAGCGATTGTGAACGCTTTTCTTTTTGCCATGTTAGTCTTCGTTAAGCTGTTTAAATATTGGACCTTTCATATGAAACTAAGAAATCAACATCCACTAAACAAAACACTGAACTGACTGTATATGTTCTGTCGCGTTTGTTTTCATAACCCGATGATTCCCCTTATTCGATGATTCCTTGGAGTAATCTTACTCTATTCGCGAGTCTGTCGTTATAGGGCTCAAATTTAACCAGTTCATCTTTCAAAAGAAACGTCGCTATAAAAGTTTCGTCATAATATCCGATGTCGTTATGAAGGACAGTTCTTACATATAAAAGTGCTTTTGCCGGCCGCGACTTTTGAAGTTCATCGTAAAAGCCGATATGTCGTAATAAACGATATATACTGTATATATAGAATGACTTAGTAATTTGATATAGAACGATGCTAATTTTAAGCAATTATTTACCACACAGCTGAAACTTGATTCAAATTCACGTTTGTTATTTTACCTAAAAACAAAAAAGGGGGTTTTCAGTAAATAATTTCTAAGACAATAAAGTCAATCTTTCAAATGCAAACCAATTACATATAAATTAGCCATGCAAAGACAATTTTGTTAGGAGACTTTCGCAAATTTAATCCAGTTTACTGCAGGAGAAAGCTACCAGTGCTAATTGAATATTGTCAGCCAGTGATTGGATTTCGTATACTTTTATGTACATATGTATTCTAGTCCCGGTAAAAGTAATAAGTCACATTGCTTCGAGCGGTTGCCTGCTAAGTCCAACTAGTACTAGATTAATATCTGCAAGTAGTAATGCATGAAAGTCCAACTCATTTCTTTCACAATTGGCGTGCACAGAGACAACAGTGCGTAGTAGTTTTACTAGGTTGGGTGTGGGACGTGCTTTTCTAATTATGACTATCGATTTTCAATAATACTGTTGACTTCACGCTGCAGTCGTGCATTTTGCAATCGTTCAACTATTAACAATTGACCGAGTGGGCAGCTACTGGCCACTATTGGCCCACGTGAATTTCAATTTTTAAAAGCCGCGTAATCTTCTTGAGATTGAATTCGATACGGCAGAAGCCATTGACTAATAGGAAATAAATTTGATGGTGATTCAGATATTTCACGGGGCGGTCCAGTTAATAAAGATTAGGAATTAGTGAAATTAGATGCACTTATAACGGGATGAATATCAAAATCCTGATTATTTTTGTGCACTTAATAAGCTACTTTCTCTGACTTTTTTTAGCATGCCTGCTCCCAGTTATCAGCAACGTAAAATCACACTCAGCATCTGTTGCTTTTGATTAGTATTTTTCATTGACTCTACACAATGCCATTTGAACAGTGACTTTAGCCGACAATGCTAAAATTAACACTTTGAAAAACTATAAAGAAAAATTAGATATATTATGTGTTAGTTAGTCGTAAAGTAAGTTTTCTTTGGAGCAGTATCCTCGTATTTAAAGTCAAAAAATTTCTGAAAGAATAATATACCAATGTATTTTTGCTTTTTTCAGAAATTTACCCAAGACTTTTTGAAAAGTACATTATAGACAGTGGGGGGTTTATCATGAATTTGAAAGGAGTATTAAATTAATAATTAAAGTTATGATGAATTTCGAAATTACTTATAGATCTATCGTGAATCTCTGAGCTTGTCAACCTCAATGAAACAGTACATCTTCTAGGAACTTAGCTATCCGACTGGGTGCTACCTTACACACCTCCTCGTTTTCTAAGAACGTCGTGGATGCGGCTTGGAGTTTTTTTTTTAAAGATTGGTGGACATTTGCGTAGCCTTTGCAACTTCTTTGCTGAAGTGAAAGGTGTCTTCTTTCACTTTCTAATGTTTTTTAGATGATAATTTACCGAATAGAGATTCGTTATTAATTAAAGTTTATTGAGGTTAAGCGCCTTAGTGGTGTAATTTTATGAGTAGATAAGAAATATTTTGGTTTGCCTCTGTCCCAGGACTGAGGTCCGAAATTCTTTCTTTTTCTTTTTCATTGCCTAGGAAACGTAATTTGAAGATTTTCCGAAGAGCGTTGAAAGCTTCAGGTTCTTTGAAGGACATTGAGCCTCATTCCTACACGAGGCAGTTAGCTATTTGTTTATCATGTACCCGGTGTGATCTAGCACCCGAAAGAAAGTCACATTATTGGCTTCATCTTTTATGCTAAGAATATAGTGGACTGGGAACCCATAAGTAGCTTTGGTCAATATACTGTCGCACCCGTGTTATCGTTTTCTGTATTGGACTTATCTGTATAAAATATCAGCGAGCCCTGGAGGAAGGATATATCATCATTAGCTCACTTTTCTCGGCTGTCAATTGAGACAGAAGTTGTATGCAAAATAATTACTGAAATTGTATGTAGTTACCATTAACTCTGCGACCTCTTTCACAGGTGCTTTGCGTTTGTTTAAAATACGTAGGCAGATTTAGGTTGTGCGGTCTTTTGATTTCGCCTATTCCCTGAAGGAAAAATGAAAGTATTACCTCCCTTGTTAATGTTGAAATTTATTTCATTGAGTATTTCTCCTTTCCCCTCAAAATTGATCAGCCACTTTTTATCAATTGAATAGAGAGAGGCATGTTTTTAGCTATTGTTTATTGTTTGGCGAGCCTGGAAGTAACAAAAGAACTACTCCCAAACCAATAATTATAAACAAATGTCCGTTAAGTATATTGACCATGAGGGAACTAAACACGCCACTGAGTATTATCATCATAAATAATAAAATAACCGAAATTAAACTAAACCTCCTGATGAACTCACTTCAAAATTCAAAACTTTGATGTATGTAATTTTCTCGAAAATGATTTTGGAGAAATTAAACGTTCATATTTAAGATCGTTGAAAAATATTCAATTGTCATATGCACAATATGAGCTATTTAAAAAAAAATGTTAAAATTCGCATCAATCGGCAACAGTAAAATCTACAAAGTCAATATATAGACTTCAGTTAATTTCAAAATGTACATAAAATTTACACTCGTGTGATGGGTTAACATTTGAACTTCAAGAAAGTGCTTCCAAGTCCATTAGTCTTTTCATTGAAACAAGATACAAATCGCGATATTATTTTTTCATGTCGTTAACACAAATACGAAATTTACACATAATTTTTGAAGATGAAGTTTGTTACAAAATATTCGAAACAATTGATATTTCATTCCAAAAGCTGGTTCTGTACAATAAATAATTAATTTTTTTTTTAGGAAGTGCATACCAATTGTTAAAAAAAATAAAGTTATGAGATGCATGGGTAAACGGTATAAGATTGAATCTCTTATTCGGACTCCTCCGTTTTCTTAGAACACTTTAAAAGCATATACATATGTACAAACTTTCTTTGCACAGGTCAAATGATATTGAAAGAATAAAAGCCGTAATATGCTTTTGGCACGATTTCATGTAACTTCTTAACATATTGAATTGACACTCTGTTTACATCGAATTCCAATTTTCAAATGAACTTATTATGTTCTAACATTGAAAAATAATACACACACATACTCACAAACACACATACATATATATATATATTAGAAGAAGCCAGACGTCGTATTGTAAAAGATAATTAATAAGATAAATTTTTAAGCAAATCATTCAATTAATTTCAAGCCGATAGAAACTGAATTCGTACAGACTAAAGATAGTCAAAATTTAATTTATATAGATACGATAATAATAGCCACAGCTAATTCAATTTTTGTTTGTTATGTAAAAACGTGCTATCATGTATATTATTCCGACGAAAAAATAACACTCATCGAAGGCATTATTTCCAAAGTACACGAAAAGTTCTAACAATTTACGCAAACAATTGTTACTTTATCAATTGTGGGGAGTATGGACTACGTATGTTGATGTGTATGTGCACACATGTATATGCTGAATGTTGGAAGAGGTCCAAAGTATACTATTAATCATATCCATATTTCATCATTATGATGTCACCGACAAATTGCCCAAAAGAGTATTTTTTTGCACTATATAGGCAAGAATTTCCGATATGGGCTATGTAACGTTGGACTGTAAAATGTTTCCGTAGAAACATGATTTTGCTATTTTCAAAGTAAGTAACCATTCATGTGAACATACTTAAACATTGGCGCCTAGAAATAACAACATGTATATGAGATGTTGGAAATAAGTTGACTGAGTGTTAGCTAATATTTTAAAAGGTTTTGTTTGGTTTTGTATCTAATAGTATATATGTAGGTATTGTAAGGGTGAAGTTAAATTTTTCTCCTGATAGATCATGTGACTTTGGAATTAATGTTTAGTTTTCATGCAGTTCATATTCAATTGATCACTAGAAGCACTAAAAGATCCCGCATGAATATAAGAAATTAAGTTAGAGTTATAAGAAAGCTAGCAACACCCATTTTGTTTCAAGTTTATCATCATGAACCTATTTTTCAACACCTATTCAAGACGTTTACATATACAAATCACATGAGACTGAGATATTTAGTTAGGTCCAATAAAATTTGATCTTTGATCATGATACGCACGCGCTACCTACATATTACACACCTCATTATATGATTGTATATTTTATATGACATCACATTCGAAATCGGGCCATGGGGACAAATGACAGTGTACTAAAATCTAACTTCAGTGTAATCTTTTCGATAACAGTACACAAACGTGCTCATAGTAATGGCAGTTAGTACCTCAGGGAGTCTTCACCATGCATTCTTATCTATAGATCGTTTCCGTTTTAATGATAACCCATTAATTCTTATCGGCGAATTTTTCGGTCATGATGCAAAAGGTGAAGTGTGAAAACATGATAGAACGAAACATTTCGCGCGAAATACACTTTGCAATTAATTTTAGCGCCTATCTAGTTTGCTCAGGATATCTATTGATTGTCATGATCGATTTTTGTGTTGTACTTCAACGGTCGATAAGAGTTGGAATATGTATGGGTGAGCTTTCAATAATTGCGAAGGTTGCGATTGCTGCATGCTTGTTTTTTTACGTCGGTAATGAACATAGTAAACAATTACATGATTTATGAATTGATTCGCGTTTGATTGTTATTGGTAAAGTTGAATACTTATATTATTAGCTTTTGAGTAAAACAAGCAGCATTTAATAGAATAGCATCTAACACAGACAAAAAATCATCACCATTTGAATGTGGCCCAAATTTTCAATTTGCTATTCAATTTCGTTGCCTTTTAACTTTGATATCAATCTTTTTCCCTTCAATTTCAGCTTATTATTATAGCAGGTTGAATATGAGCTCCACTTCTAGAGACAATTATCACTTTACTGAATTGTGTTTTTATAAAAATTCAATTTTATTTTCTAAGGAAACTTTCATTAAAACTTTTGATTTAATTGTTACATTCTGTTTCATGTGATATTTGGAAGTACCTTTAATTGAGTATTCATGTATCACACACTTTACTTCGAAACTATAAGCTGCTACGCTAATAATTTCTTTTCCATTACTAGATTTTGGAAAAGCCACTTAAAAGTATTTCACGGAGGATTATTTTTAAAATATGGATCAACAGTCGAGTTAATTTGATACAACTTGGTGTAAAAGTAATATTGCGATTTTTAAATTTCGCAGAAAATTAGGTTTGTATGAATAATCTTGCATCAGAACTTTAATTTTGTTTTTGTATTAATTCAATCCATTTTGTGTTAACATATTGAAAGCAGCAAGTTAAGAACTTGAAAATTTATTAAAAAACTCACTCTTTGTAAAGCACAGAATAAAGTAGAAAAACAAAGACGTTTGTACCTGACTAAAAGTAAATTTTTAACTACACACAGGAGAAGGGTTCTTCAACTTTCATTGCTTCAAACGAGTGTATTTGCGAATTCACTGCCAAATGTTTTCCATCAAATGTAAAAGCTCATTGTTTTTTCTGACGAAAAGGACCAAACTTATCCAACACGCTCAACCTTCTGTTACATGTAAGTCGTTTTTGAAAATTTTGACATTATTTGGACAAGTATAAACTGATCTTATTTAACCCTGTCGGTACGGTGAACAGTATTTTATTTGGCTACAAAATTTGACAAAATTCGGTATCTCTCGATGAAAAATGATACGGGCAAGAAAAAAAAAGCATTTTATTGCGTTTTTTTAACACCTTTGAAGGAAAAATGATACAAATATGTTTTTCATGTTGTAAAACTTTCGAAAATTGAGTCAAAACGCCATTTATTTTACTAAAATCACTAATTCTACCATATTTCGCAATATAAAAAAGATACAGCAACAAATCACTTTTTTGAGTTAACAGTTTGTTAACATTTAATTTCCATTTTTATAAAGCTGAGATTATTTATTTTCTTGACGCTTTTTAAATGTTTCAACTTTTTTTAAATATTTTATATTTTAATATATAATATTTTAATATTTTTTTATAATTATATTTATTTAATTTTTTTTCAATAAAGCCTGTATGTTTCTCTCAGAAGTTTTATAAAAATATATTAATCATGACCAAATGTTTTTGCACAAAGAAATCATTGTAGGAATTATTCATCGCTTGCTTAAATTTTGTGGCTGTGATTATAGACGTAGAAGGCGTCTTATGACGGTTACCTTTAGTCACAGTGTATACAGTAAACATTGGAAAAACTATTTATTTTAATATAAAACTTTAAAACTTCATTTAACAGAAGCAGAGAGTTCCGAGAAACGAGAGCGGCTTTGAGAATTGATAGTCCACTTTTTCCTCTAGGTTTAACGACTAGTTTATACATAGACTATGGCTATGTATAATCAACCGTTTTAGAGAAAGGAATAAACCATAAAACTAACATGATATAAAAATAGCTGGCAGCAAAAATTAGGAACTAATGCTTAACAATCAACCATACAGCATATATAAATAACTAGATAATAAATAAATAAATTAGTTGGTTAAAAACGATGTAAATGTTTTATTCGTCATTATTATAATAACTTTTCTGGTAGGTACTCAGCAAATAACCTTCGAAGTGAATAAATTTTCAAATGGAAAATTCACGAATTGAAAGAATTGCTAACCGAAAATTTGTTTAAAAAACACGTTAAATTATAGTGTTTAATTTTTTCTGCATAGCAAAAATGTAATTAATCTTGTATTTTTTTCAACCCTTCATGAAAATTTAGGGTATAGTATAATTGCATATTTTTAATTGTTTTCATTATTTACTGTTGAAAACTCAGCTATTGCTTGAATAATGTGCTATACGGCTTAACGGATAACAGCGTTAGATCCGATATTGTTCAAGAAAGTAAATTCACTTTTATTTTTCATTTTCATACTCAAAAGACGTAACTAAATGAAAAATGTCTTTTCATTGTCATCTCAACTTTGCTTTAAATTTATTTATTTATTTTAGTAGACGATTTTACAAGTCTAGGCAACAAATCTTGTGAAAAATAGAAGCTAGGTCCAAGAACACTTATCACTGTGCCCCTAGGAGTGGAGCAAATATTTGTAAGTCTATGAATAAGAAAACAATTTAGAACAAGTTGTTGAACATGTTAGGGTACTCATTAAAAAATCAATGGTATTTAAATTTATTAGCAACTATCCGAAAAAATATAAAAGCTTTGAGTGACTTTCAAACAACAAGTTATATATGTACGTTTCAAATATCTACAATCTAAGCGGCACAACCTAAAAGATATGATAACGACGAGCAAGAAACAAATAACTGACTATATTACTAAACACTGTGAATTTCAATCATCATCTAAATGATTCAGATACAGTCTGACGAAATTTCTTCCAAGTCACACATGCGTGTCTTTCCGCAGAATTTTTGCATATCGCTTTAAATCACAATAATCCGATGCCGGTTGCGCAACAGCCATAAGTCAAAGCGCTCTTGTGCTAACGGTCTCAATATCTAATTTCTTACATCACACAACCAATCCAGTGGAAAATTAAGATTGGAAAAATTCAATGAAAATCGATTATTAGATAAATCACGCGAATTGATGAAACGCTATGATGTCGGGGCAAGCAAACTGCTGCGCGTCCGCGAATTTTTTGTGCAGAATTATTGTTGGTCGGAGTGATCTAATGCACACGGAGAAAAATTAGAAGCGGGCGAACGACGACGGTGGCATATCTCAACAAAGAGTACAATGCAATTTGCGATGCCATATCTAATTTCTTACTTTCTTTTTGCAATTATTTTGGCTGCGCCGCTTGCGGTAGTAACCAATTGAAGGTGAGGGCAATGTACTCTTGCACGAGGCGGACCAAACAGTGCATTTTCAGCAAAATATTTAGGTTGTGGAAGGAACCGCGCACTAGCTTCGTCTTTGTTTGTAATTTACAACTTGGGTCATGATTTATACATTTGTGCCCTTGCAAATGTGTCAGAGTTTTTACCCAGATCATTCTGAATAATCAAGGAAAAACCCTTGATATTTTCTGAGTGTGGCGATGACTGAACAAATCACGGACACAAAAGAACAGAAACTATTATTTCATTCAAAAATGAGTTCTTAATACACATACCATAAAGTAACACATTGGTTAACATTAACGATGCAAAGATGATCGATCGTCCAGAAAATCTATTCTGACGTCATTGTTGTGAGGCATAGTTACTTTTATAACTTAACATAGTAATGATATTTTGCGGTCTTTCCATTTGAATCAAGAAGCTTCAGATTACGCTACGGGAACCCTTAATCAAAATTGAACTGTACAAAGGTGGAATATTGTCTACACTTTGGCGTGAATATTAGTTTATTGTTATTAATTTTTCATTTAATAGCAACGGCATCCGCCGCTAAACAGTCGTTATCTGTTCTACATATAAAACCACATTAGAGATTTGTTCATTTACAAGCAGCATCGCTTTTTTTATGGAATGAATCTCGTTTCCAGTAAATTCCAATTACAAATAATTTCTTATCTTTATTTGTCACAACATTTTTAGGCTAGAACCCTTTCAATTTTTCGTATGAAACGATTTAGCTTTTCTTTCTGTCGTGTTACCCTCGACTCAAAGAAATAAATGATTGTGGTATTTCAATGCAATATTCTTTATCCCACCATCATCATCAAAATGCAGACAGAATTTCAGCATCAAAAGAATACCTAGCCATCAAATTTGTTCTTGATTTAGCAGATGACTACACAATAGAACGCCATGACCTCTCTCGACAATCGAAACATCAACAATTCGTTGAAAAATTTGTGTTTATAATGGCTGTGAAATACATTATTAAAGGACGGAATCCATCCACGAAAAAGGATGCATATTTATGGATTCTTGTCGCATGATGCTTCAAAAACAAGACAATCATTCTTTCTGTTGAATTCCTGTCTCTGAAGTCACTTCCTTAACGTTCTGAAGGTACCCTGTTCTTTATATACTCTTTAAAAGTAAAACATGGTTATCTTTCGCAAATGGTAAGAACTTCTCGACTAACATTTACGCAAGTAAAATTGTCAACTGTGATATTGTAATGTGCAACAATTATATATTCAAGGTTTAATGAAACAAAGAACATTACCTTTGGTTCAAGAGGATATAACAAATACTCCTTGCATTAAATAAATTATTTATGACCGTTTGCAATTGAGCCATTCCCACATAATTTATCCGGTTTTTTTTTCAAAACTAGTCTATGATATAAATTGTCTTTTCAAAATTAACTGATTCTGAATTTCTCCTTTCTGAGATTCTTTGCCAAATCATCACTAAAGTTACAGCTCCTAATTACTTCATGATTTATAATAATTTTTCGTCGATTTCTTTCGAACTAGAGTCGGACTTGTTTGAATGCAATTAAATTTTAACAAGGTCCACATTGCAATTATGCTGGTTTTTCATTTAAGTGGAGTCCATTTAATTGCAACTCGATTGCATTTAAACGATGATAGAATTATGATGTGCACTTCAACTTCCAACGTTATTGAAATGTATTTCATACTAGTAATATGCTATTTTGAATATTAATCGGTTAATTTGATAAATAGAATCATTTTACAAGTGCGCACTTACATGGGATTTAGGTTTATTGAATTTAATATAAAATAACAAGATACCGATTTCAGTGTAAATAATGCATGCATGATAATTTTGTATAATAACTCAGCTGATAAAAAAATGTTTGAACTTCAAGATTTTTCCAAACAACACATACTATATACGTGATCCAGCTTATGTATTTTTAAAAAAATCACATTTTTGGGGTAATTCATTATGAACAAAATATTGGCAATAGTATTTTCAACTATGGAGAACGCTCTAGTATAATTAAGTGTGTTTCCGATAGCTTTATTCATTATCTTTAGTTTCGAGACGTAACTTTTCAATTAAGTAGTTAAGAAGTTAAGTAGTTGAGACTACATTGTGATCTTTCGACAAAAATCGTGCTTTTCGCAAACAATTACTTATTGTAGCAGGTGTTACAATTCACCATAATCTTTTGAACGGGTTCATCGCTTCCGAAATTTTACATAATTTAATGAGCTTTTAAATCGCTTTTCCACATTCTAGCAATAAGAATTTCCATCTGATGATATTTTGCTTTATTCACTATGTTCAAGTCTCACAACGTATGTAAAGGATGATTTAAGTTGTATTCACTAGTAAATTTCAGAGATTTGAAAACATCTTAAAAATTCATTTTTCATGTGGATCCAGCCCTGGAACTCTTGCCAAGGTGAAGTGACTGCAACAAGCACCGCAAACGACTAGTGACAAAATTATCTTCAAGTGAAACCAAGCGCGATGCTCTTCACCAAGCTAAATTTTATCAAATCTTCATTAGTCGATAAATATTTTGCATCTAAAAATTTGACAATGTAAACAAGTGCATACTATAAAAGTCAAAGTTGTTTGTCATCTGAAAGTACAATATCTTGGCGTTCTTTCAACGAACAATCATGTTTCTTTAACCCATTCGCTGCCAAGCCCAAATTATATGAAGCGTTTCCCGTTTCCAATTACATTTTAAGTGCTATTTTTTACCTAAGTTATGCAATTTCTTGGTGAAAGCTCATAAATTTATTAAATAATCATTTACATTCATAAAATCAAAGACGAGTAAACTCGTCTCTGGAATTCCAAAGAAACAGGATTCGATATCCTAATTCAGAAGCATGTATATTATAAAATATTGAAAGCAGGACGAGTATACTCGTCTCGGCAATGCATAACACCCCGCCAAAGACGAGTATACTCATCCTTGGCAGTAAATGGGTAAAAGTACGTAGTGCAATATCACAGCTTATTGCACTACGTACTTTTACCCATCGTTGTTATCAGTTACTGCAACTGCATTTGCTTTCATCTTGTACTGCAATTTTCAAAATACCGACTAAAATAATTTACTGTCAATATTTTAAGTGACATCAATTGAAGTTTAAGTCAAACGCAGCCCTTTTTCCTGCAAAGGAATACCACAAACATTCTAAACTCAATGTGTCGAGAGTCGTCGTTACTGCCATCTGTCCAACTACGAGAGACTATCCGTTTAGTATTTTGAGTATAGTCCTTCTCAAACTAAATTTTAGCAAACTTTCTTAGATCTTTTCTACGGATTTTATAAATTGATGAGGTTGCTAAAGTTAAAAGAAGGCTTCCGATTGAATTTCGGTTGCTTAAAAGAGGTATATTTCAAAGTTTGCACTGAACAGTATCAACGATTTCTTCGGTTCCACTAGATATTCAATGCTATGTTTAGGATAACAAAAGTTTGGAAGTCGTCACCAGCCAACCATAGCAAGCACAATAGTAATAGTAATCATAGCAAAAATAAAGATTTTGAGATCATCTGTAGTATTTTAGATCTTTCGTCAACTTATGTATTTTGCGGTGAGATGCTTTGATACTTTTATAAGATACATTTATGGAATTGTTTGCAAAAAAAACTGCTTTCGTGAAATAAAGATGCAGCGTGAAATTGCTGTATAAACTAGCTTCCAAAGTGGACCATCTCTAAATTTGTTGGTTATTTTTGAAGAACATCTTATTTCGACATCGAAAACAAAGACGCGCTAAACAAATTGACAGATATGTAGTACCGAAGTGCTTGAAAAAAAGAAATATTGAGGGAAAATAGGGTTAGAACAAATCATCGATTACGATCGCAATATCATATTTTTGTATAAAGTTTATTTATTTCAATAAACAGAAATATAAAGGTTGGAGTTTCGAAAATCTAACAAATTGGAGAGAAGCCAATCCATCCTTAAAAAATACTGTTTGCAATAGTAGTATTAGTTCTTTCCAAATAAAAATGGTAGCAGTCAACGGAATATGCTGGGTGATTTTTGTGGAAGGTATTAAATGATTTAAGCTTTGGACGAGCTCGCAGATAAGTAGGAAGGAACGACATACCACGTGAAGTAATCAATCTTTTGCGCATTTATTTCATAATGATATCAACAGATGGTCCCTCTTTATATGTCTTTAGACTCAGTATCGTCGTGGTGCGAGAGATTCATAACTATACTACAATTTTCACCGTTTTGCACGTTTAATGGGATTATCCAGTTTCTTATTTGTCCGTGGCAACAACTTAAGTCAAACACCATAAAACGTGGCACTGTCGTAGCATTGTAATGTGAAGTAACAACTAAGTATAATGAGATCGTATGATTTGTGGTTACCAGTTTTGAATCTGCGTCCGGTTAACTAGAGTTTCACAGAATTGAGCTTTGACGACATTCAAAACGTGGGCCAGGCAACATTTTTACGAATTTCCATGAATGTTGCTTACGCACTGAATGTTTTAACATAGTTCTGAATGCAGCCAATGTTGTAGTCGGCGTAAACATTTTTAAAGATGTTTATCGTCATGTTTACGCGAATTCAGGATTATATGAAGAAATGTTCACGTATAATAATATGTCGAAAATAATTAAGTAATCGTTGGGTTTACGTCAGCGACAAGTTGTGTTCGCAAACACCTTGCATCAACTCCCTGGGATTTAAAAGCATTAAGTTCATTAACATTGACTTCATTACTCCGTAGTAAGGTTTTTTCTCATTGCAAGTTTGTTTACTAAAGCTGGACTCTATTTTTATCTTTTATTATCTATTAACATTTTTCATTGTGATAGTCAATTTTGTAGCATACAAACTAATGATGTTTAAAGAGCCTAAATATTTCAGGTTAATTAAAAAGATATGCTTGGCACTATGTTGTAGCAACTGCTTATATTATGAATATATTTAGTTTCTAGTAAAATTATAAATTGCTTAGTCATTGCCAAAATGTTTTCCTACGAGCACACAATGCTTATTTAAAGCAGGTGGCCTTCACAGCTTTAGCGAAAAGTGAACACCGCCAATATTTCACTGAATAGTCAAATGGTTATTAGCAATTTTGTCTAAAAAAAATTGATTCACTCGAGCTAAGCTGTAATAGCAAGCGATCAAAAGAAATAGGAAAACCATATTAAAAGAAACGGCAAAGGTAAAAATCTGAATTGATTAAGCTGTTTAAATTTGTATTAACCCCTGAACAAGGCTTCCATTTTAAAGTTTCAAAAGTTTACACAAACAGGATTGTTTAAGTTAATAAAACTTGGAATTTTAAATTAATCGGATGCTATATGGATTGTTCGTTTGAATCTATTTGACATTTTATTCTGAATTGATTCATTCTTCCGCTACACCGAATATCCATACAAATTGAAGAATATTACTTGCACGATCTGATTTCAGTTGACTGTATTTTTTTGATGTTTTAAAATATCAATAATTTCCAGTCTGAAAAAACTGTTCAATATTTTGAAAAAGTAGCTATTATTTGTATGTTAAACCACCTAGGTATCTCTGTATTTTTTCATTTTCTTGACGAAGCTTTCAAACCTAACATTTCCCCTGTTAACTAGATGTTTCCCGAACACTCTCAAAAGTTTTTCAGCTCTAAGATAAGATTTTAGACACGCTTGAAACAAAAAATCATGCCATCAATAAAATAGTATCTATAGCGTGAAAATTCAAATCAAAATACACAATATTTTATTTACATTATAGAATAAATCTTTGAAAAATTTGAAACTGGAAAAACCATGCCTGCTACCACTAAGACTAGAATAAAGTTCGTCGAAACATATTTCATAATATAAATTACAGTCCAACAATCCTAATTATGAGAAAGCTCGAAATCAAAGTCGAAAATTTGTGTTCAAAATTATTAAATTAACTTGTATAATATGCAGATAACGGTAAAAAAATAATGTGATTTTATTGAAAATATTATTCAAAAACAAAGGGGAAAAAATCACAAAAAATGAATAAATCTTGGATCTATTAGTTAATTTAAGGACCAGGCATTTTGACTTTTTATTAAACTAAGCAAAAAATCACAACATAAAATTGTTCGTAGAAGAATTCATAGGGGTTTTATTTAAATATACTGAATGTTTTCTAAAATGGACAGACATATTTGGACCATGAAAATATGATAGGCAAGCCACGATGCAGAGTAAAAATGCATTGATACCAATATTAAATTTCTGTAACATAATTAATGCTAATATTTATCAAACCAGATGACTGGTAAAATTATCTTTAACAACAAAATGTGTTACATAACGAGCAGAATAAATATTCTTAATAAAACTGACGAAAAGGAAGGCAATACAACTGTCGCGACGATTTTGTTAACAATCATATTTACCTAGTCTTTAAGTATAAATTGAAAAATTGAAATATTCTTTAAAAATATAAAATTTTACAAAATTTTTGATTCGCATTCTATGAAATAAAAACACAAATTGTATTCAAACATGAACAGAAAAATTCTACGATTTTTTTCATTTTTTAGATTTTTTCGAAGGTTAGGTTAAAACTATAACTATCAATAGAAATAAATTGAACGAAAACGAAAACGTATTATTAAGTTTCTAGTCCAC
This sequence comes from Oxycera nigricornis, assembly GCA_963942545.1. Taxonomy (NCBI): domain Eukaryota; kingdom Metazoa; phylum Arthropoda; class Insecta; order Diptera; family Stratiomyidae; genus Oxycera; species Oxycera nigricornis. The sequence goes on from OZ012659.1 coordinate 102,639,168, forward strand.
TTTAAAAATTTCAAAAAATGTATTTTTTTTGCATTTCTCGACTCCTTAGAACTTCAAAAATGACCTTCAGAAAAAAGATCTGCATTGAGTTGATCAATCTTTTTCTGCGGTATTATTCTGAAATACAGGTGCTATAACTTGCCTAAATAGTTTGTACAACGTTAGCTCTTAACTATTGTACGCAAACAGTTTGGTGAACATAAAGATGCCCAACCAAATGAAATGATTTTAAATGCGCATTTTAAAAAGACAGATAAAAAACATGATGAAAAAGGATCGATTCTGTGTGTCAAGTATTTACTATTTAAGGTACTAGTCCACTTTATAAATTTCAAAAAATGGAATTTTTTTTTTTTGGATTTTTCGACTCCATAAAACTTCAAAAATGACCTCCAGAAAAATCTTTTCGAAATTCGAAAGTTTAATATATAAATGGCGACTTTGAGTGTTTACGCGTTTTCGGCTTTTTTTAGGTGTTCGATCAGCTGTCGGCCGAGTACGGTCTCTTTCGTTCCCCTTCTCTAAAATACCGATTTCTCCTATATACATTATATTTGTGGCTTTATTGCATGTGTTCAGTGTTTATTTAGACTTCTACATATCAATTGCCTGTTTTTGAAAAATGTCAAATTTTTCATTTTCACAAAATGTTTGTCAGCAAAATGGGACAAAAACTTTAAACAACGTTTTTTAACATGGCAGAGAGATAATCTCCGGATGTAACGAACCGATTTTCAAAAAATTTGAGGTTTTTTATTTGCTAGTGTATACTACACCAGAATATGAGCAAAAACTTGAAGAAGAAAAATTTGGCGTTAAAAAAACTATGAAAAAACGGTAGATTTTTGGCATTTTTTTCACAAGTTGGTCATTTTTTTGAACTGATTTTTTGAAAGCAGCGTTGGATTATGGTGTAAGAGACCTTGCTTTTTGGAGAGCCGTTTATTGTTTTTGTTTCAGAACTACCAATCCATAGATTATCTATCCGCTGTGGAGTAAAGATTATTTCAGATCTTAATTTCAGCGCCCTCTATAAAAGAGAATAATGAATAAAAAATATTTTTTTTGTATCATTCAAATTTGAATTAATACGTTAAAAAAATTCGTGCCAATATATAATATTTATGAGAAACAAATGCTTGAAAAATGGTGTTTTTCGCCTTCTAAAGTGGACTGGTACCTAAAAACTGAAAAATGCAATTTGATTAAATTTATTTAGGCAGCATTTCATCGATACATATTTAATATTCCACGGAGAAATTTACATGTATCTACGGATAATTGAGAGTGTGTGTACATTATCATCTTTTTTTTTAAAATCCTACTTAAAATGTTAGATATTTCTTTTAATATTTTAATACATAGAAACATCATTTTCTTAACCAAAAGAAAACTAAAGAAAGTTGATAGTAAGACTGAATGCCAAGTAGATATGTGTTGCAGTACTTAGAAGACATTCATATGGAACAAAACCAGAATTGGAGGTTGCTAAATGCTCACTTTAACGTATTTTCAATCTTCACTATGGCAAGCGTTGACTTTCGTTTGCAAAATCCATCTAATCTAGGAAGTGTTAGCTTCATGAAACATAATCTTACGTTGCAAGTGAATGTTTTCAAGTAAAACCCAGGGTTCATCTCCAAGTAAAGGATGTCCTTGTTTGATTGTTGCAAATATTCTGCACTTGGAAGCTTTGGACTGATATTTTCTGCCAATTTGAGCGTCCAATTGAAGACTCTTATTTTGAAATTATGTAAATTAGCCGTGCTAACCATAATTAAAATAATTCATTTATGACGCTCTCAACGAACTTAAAATTCAGTCAATCGATTTCAACCAGCAAAACTTTGAATGGAAATTATTTCCCCCCTTTTCATCAAACCTCCGCGGTTAACTGATATTCGAACGAGCTGTAAGCAATTTCCGACTCATCACCATTATCATACCAACGAAGACCTTACTGATGACCTTTCGAAGTGTTTACGAGTTGGATTGGGTCACTGATGACATTGACTGTTGAATTTTAAATTAACTCAGTATCAGCTCCCAGACGAGCTCGAGTTTTCTTTTGGGGGGTTGTTCAATGCCCCTGTTTAGGTTCAATCGAGTACAAAAAGTATGCATGCACATTACGTTTTTCTTTGATTCAAGCACATCAGCATTTATACCTAAAGCAACGGCAGTCCGTTGAATTTCGATATTTCCTGTGCGAATTTTTTTCAACTGGTAAAATAAATTCGAAATTGTGTATAAACAATGCAAAAAGCGTTAGGTTTGCAATTTAATGTTCATGTCATGCGCGATTTTGTTGCATGTAATGAATCATGAAATAAAAGTAAAATAAAGTGCAGCACGTGTCTTCTATCACAGGAAACGGGTTTGATTTAGCGTTTGTTACAATTAAGTTTTCGGAAAATATGTGACTGAATGAACCGTGCAGAAATTTTACGAGTTACATGATACTCGAGGGAATGCATCTATTCGATGCCGTGGAGCAAAGTAATTCTACGAACAACGTATTACAGAAAAAAATAAAACATATTTATTTCCTAGGAGTTACTTATTTTCTTTTCTTATAGAGTCAATAGTATACATGGTAAGCCGATCGGATGTAAACGGACATAAAACTGGTACATTGCCGATGCGGTTACTTTTGGCAAAAAGCAATAGCGATTTTTATAATCCTTGGCAACATGCAAACAACATTATGGAAATATCCTTTAATTTACACTAAAATTAAATAAAATAAAATGCAATAATGTATGATAAGCAAAATAACACATTAAGTTACTATAAATGCGTTGTTTTGCTTTCGAGAATTATAAGAATAAAAGACAATTCAAAAATATCGATGAAGCTACTAACAATCAAACAGCATAAATATTTTATACTTATAATCACAGTTGAAATCACTTGTAAACATAAATCAAACCGAACATAGATAGGTTTGCCAAGTCTTGAAACTCATTTTATAAGCTAATGAAGTAAAACATTTTTGAATCGCCAAATATATTCTTGAATTTCCAATGTATCATGCATTAAACTTTTAGAAAAGGGTACGAGAAAAGTATTTTTTTTTGGTTCGAGTCTGCCTGAAATAACTCTCAAAGAACTTAGAGCTCCCTTTCAACGAATTTCATGAAATATGACCTTAATAGCATGCTCAATCACGTATAAAATTTTCAGGATTTTGTTTAATTTAAGGCGATCTAAAAGACAAATATACAAAAATGAACGCAAGTAAAGCCATCAAAACCCGGAATGGATTCTCAATCTATACTCAAAAAAAAAACATATACTCATTTACAATCTGAATCAGCATTCACTTGCAACGATCTATTTTCGTATTTTGTTTCTAATAATATATTTTATGGATACTAAAATGAATTTGAATTCAAGATCAATGCACTTTCCTAAATACAGGATTCTAAGCAACAAACAACATGAGATAACATAGTTCAAAATACTGAACTTAGATGGTAAAAACTAATAATATTAACTGCTTATCAGCAGTTCACGGAAACATGAAAATAGGCTATAATTTATAGCGAGTGACAAAGGATCGCTGTGACCACAATCAATCCAATCATTTTTGATGTAAATACTTCAAGTTCCATCTGACAATGGTAAGAACACTTATGGAACATGAACGATTATAGGAAGAAACCATTTCCTGTGCAAATCACAAATAATAAACACTTTCGAAGCGTGTGCTCTTCAGGAATGATTCAACCAGTTCAACTATTTATTGTAGCATTATTAATTTTAGCATGCAGCATGGTGCAATCAGGTTACCTCGCGTTTCAATTGCGTGAACTTTATTGATCTAATGATCCACCGAAATGGATTAAAACGATTATGCAATATAAAACCCGGTTAGCAGTCACACCCAAATTTCAAATAGCGCATTTCATTTTCGCAATTATTTACTCACCACAATTTCTTGTTATCACCATTTAAATTTCGGTTTAAGACATTTCATGATAAGCTTGGAAATTTTTTAAGACGAATTGTGTGGTTTGAACGCTGATAACATCTTATTAAAAAGATAATTTGAAATGGAAACAGTTCTTCTGAAGAATGTGAAATAAGAGATAGGCGTCATTTTTCTTGTGTTCGTTGTATCTCTTGGACTCTTTTATATGTAGAACATGTTTCGAATTTCGGCGTATTTTTTTCACTGATTTAATCGCTTGTATTAAAACGCGGAAATTTAACAGGAAATGAAAAAGCTTTTACTTCCCAGATCGGTCTGCAATATGAGAACATTACGATAGTATGGTTCATTACTATTCCAAAAAAAATAGAACAGGGTTTTATTTTAACTAGAGATATATGTTCAAAAATATCTTCAGCCACAGAATACTCGGGATCACTTCATATAACTATTTTTTCTTCATAGAACACTTGTGGGCGAGAAAGATGCGAAGTGTGTAAGTAGTTTACGAATATCACATATGCAAGTGCTGTTTGCACATGCAGAAGCTACCAATGAACTTGTTAATTACTGGATCACGAACCGCGAACGCTCGCATATGCGATACAATAGCATTGAACCTACCTTTTACTATCGGTGTCACACAGCATGGGAATCCGCTAAGGCTACTAGCTTAATCAACTGGCGATGTGCAGCATACGACGTCAAAAATAATCCACAATTCGTTAGAATTTCCTCATAAAGCTTCCAAAATAAACGTAACGAATTTTCGCGAAACCACAGAAGTTCTTAATTCCAACAAAAGACACGCTTTAAATTGCTTAAGAAATTGGTCGAAGCTTTAGAACACGGAATTATATAACACTTGGAACATTAAAAGATAGTTGAAAATCCGAAGTGGATGTGGATCGGAGGTCGAGTCACACCTTGCAGAACACTAGCCGCAGAAGTTTCATCGGCCACAGTGAAAAATTCAAATGCGCGAATAAACACTTCCTGTTGGAATTCTTTTCGTATTTTCGCACTTTTCAGCTTCTGTTTCAACGTTCGTTTGCGGAGTACGGTCAACTACCTGTTGATTGGATCACACTTCATGCTTAGTCAAGCACCTACAAAGTACACTATTGGGCTTTCTGATGTCCCATTTATCACTTTCTTCAGCCAGCCAGCCGGCGGAGATAGCGACCCGTTGCTTCCACCGTCGAAGACACGAGAACGCGAAAAACTTAGAACTCCGTTCAACCCCTAGCTATCAGTTTTCCGGCTGCTCCTTGAACGGGTCGAGCTTCAACCCCTGCCAACGACCAGTATAAAACGTGGTTAACCTGTTGACCGGCACTTCTTGTCTCCGTGTTCCACCGTGGTGTATCTATTTTCTTTGGGAAAGACACCTTTTGGCGCGCCAGTTGAGACCGAACGGTACAAGAGCTTTAGTGGTTGCAGCCTAAATGGAGGAACGAGCCAAAACCTCACAAATCGCAATGAGTTTCCACATACGCGCAATGGCACGATATTACGGCAGATGGGTTATCTTGTACGATTGCGATACGACATACGAACGATATGAGTTTATTGAGGAGCTTCCGCGCAACGATATGTGCGCGAGCGCGACTAGGTCTTGCTAGAGCTATCACAGCGAGTGACTGAGTCGATGGGATCTGGGATGGCGATGTTAGGTTGGTGCTTCTGAGCCCAACTGGGGCTGACCGGATCCAAAGTTTGTCTGGCGGAGCCCCGTGTACCAAGGTATGTACTCGTATTTGCATCGATTCGAGTCCCCCCGTGCTCGGTCAATGGGAAAAGCTCACATATGCCCAGTGGCGGAGTGGGCGCAACAAAATCAACAGCACCAGAACAACACACTACCGAAATGTTCGGCTGAACTCCACCAAACCTTCCGAATTTTGTATAACCTCTAGATGCATCCTTCTATGCAAACATTTGTATGGAAAATTCAAACAGGCTATGTCTAGCGTCGGATTTTTACACTAGCTTATCATTTTCCTCGCTGAGTGCTTCTTTCGGCCATTTTGGTGGAATATTTTGGCTCCGAAGGAAGCAAATATTGACTTCAGAGTGGCAAAGATAAGCACCCGCCGAACCATAGGTTATAATGAAACCAACCACCAAAGAATTGACTCTAGAATAGGGTGCGAATTTTGACGCAAATGTGGAGAAGAATTTAACAACTTTGAAAACGTGAATAAATGAAAGGAATCGTTAAAATCTGCTCGCATCTAAGGCCCATGAAAACTCTAAGCTTTGGGAACTTTATTTAGATCAAAGCAACATCGTCTATTTTATTTCGTGTTAAGTATCCAGAAATTGTTTATTGAAGATCCTTGAAATGTTTTCAAGATATAGAGAAATCTAGCTTTGCCGAAATTCAGGCTACCATAGAAGTTTGCGAAGAATTCGCGAATAAGTTCAGGAAGCTTATTCAATGGGTCTATGTAAATATGCCATACAGGGAAACAGCTCGAACTATAATAAATTACTTTAAAGAGAACCAGCAATAATGTCGAAGATTTCAAATTAAAGGAAGTTTATTGGAAGCCGACTGAAGTTTCCATGTCGAATTTCACTGTGAAACATCCTAGAGTGTCTGAAGGCTATCTCGCCATACAATTAAAGGAACTTCTAAGCTATCAAAGCATCGCCGATATGCTCAACGAGAGTTATCCGACATTTAGGCTAGAGTCGTTTTACATTTTCGAAATGGCTTGAGCAAGGTTAAGATAATACTGTATATATCAGTAGTTTAGAAATATTTCGAAACAAAACCACAATTGTTTCTTTGCAGTATTTTTGTGGCCTTGAGGTAGTCGATAATATATGAAAGAAAGCTTTATGCACGCTAAGATATGCTACTGCAATTATTATTTGTAGTTATTGAACATCCATACACACATACGCTTCTTTATTATGGCCCATGGTCATAACCAATAGATTTACTATGAGATCAGGAGGAAACAAGAAATATATTGAATATACTATTATTCATCTACAGTTTATTTACAACTCTAATTTATTACTTATAAATTATGTAATACGACTTCATTAACTGCTACATTTCATTTCTACTTAATATACAACATTTTGACTCAAAATACAAATTTTTAATTTAGTCATATGCTTCATAAAGCAGTTTCAAATTATAGATCAGCGTGTATTTCAACCGGTACCAGTGCTCAGAATATATAGTTCAAAAATGGGTGTTTTGAAAATCAGTTAAATATTCAAACGCTTGTTTTTAATATCACTAAACCTCTTCTTAGAATCGTTTTATCAATTTTTATTTTGCTTATAGGAATATGTTTGTACAACTGTCTACACATGCGATTCTGGCTGCGTCAAACAGGATCGACGAACTAGACAGTTGGCTAGAGACGCTAATGTCTCAAGGGGCGCCAAAGTTCAAATTTACGAATTTAATATATAATAATATAGTCGACTGGCAGTATAGTATATTCCAAAACAGTGAACATTCCAAAAAAGCAAACAATTGTTTTTCGTATATTATGTACTTAAAATAGTGACAATCGCCTTTCTATACAGTGAAATTATTTTAGGTAACATTTCAAAAAGGCACCATTTATCTAAAATATTACTTCTTACGTGTTTCGGGTTAGATTTTATGATTCAAAATTTGATAATTATATATTCATTAAGAAGATAAGTTAATGTATGCGGTAAAAATACTGTTTTCCATAGATTCTTCATTCAAGACAAAGTTTCCTTATTTTCATTTATTCAAAAAAATAAATTTAAATTATGCTTGAATCTTTGGCTTACTGCAAAAACTAATCAAGTCAAAAAATGCGACTCAACATGATCAAATCACTAAAAATGGTTACATATTTGAGAAAAAAATTAACAGCATTCATTGGTTTGAAAGGAAAAGACAGAATTATTTCAATAAAACTGAAACCTACAACGCAGTTCAAATTTAAAAACCATATTACTCCATTGTTGGATTTTCTACTTGCATAATATTTGCCATGCAGAAACTTCTTCAATTTTTGTATTCTGGTGGCTTAGATCAATCGTTTTTGGAAGTATGCAACCAATTAAAAAAATTGGCGGTTTTGAGAGTATGAATTGTTGATCTTTATTAGAGGAGTGAATGTTTTAATGATATTCTCAAACCTTCAAATTTCTGTTCAGACATTTCTAACGCTATCAATCACGAATTCGTCAAATTTGAATATTACAAAATTGTTCTTGCGAAATTCCATGAGGCAAAAACAACTTTCAAATCTGTCAATTAAAAGTACATAAAACTACAAACAGTCTCGACTGCAATCGCCTTATAATAGACTTTGCTAAGAAGAAATCACGGGGAAAAATTCATATGTTTTTGCAAAAAATTTATTATTGTTTTGGCAATTTTTTTCTTCTCTTGAAATAGTATAATCGGTTTTTACATATGCTTATTTTTTGCATTAGGATGTTTTTAATATAGTAATATTAATAATCCGTATAGTTTTGATCGCATTATAAATGCATCGGACCCAAACTTTAAGGAAGCACGGTTAATTTGCCAAATCAATATACTGATAGTTTTCTTTAAAAGCAAAATCCTCTTCTCGTGAATTTTTGGTGAATTTGAAATCATAACTCATCTTCGATAGACTAACATTTTGAATTTATTTCGTTCTTGCTATGTTTATATAGTGAGTTTTAATTTTAAAATAATGCTTGCATCGCGCATGGATTTGGTTCGAGTAAGTTGAGCAAACTTATTTTTGGCTCATTATGTGATGAGTTTGCATCTTTAAACGAGAAAACGGTAAGAAATACAATCCACTTTTCAAGATTTTTGTATGAAGATTGTTACTACGCCGCTGTCGTCCAAGCTTTTTTCCCCCAAAACTTTGCGTGGTCTCGCTACTGCTCTGTGAGGAGCAACACGCCGGCCGGCTGGTTTTTTGGAAATTTTTTCGCCATTTAATATGTAAATTAGAAAGAATTTATATGTGTCTCAGTTTCGATCACCTGTACGCACCCTAACGACTAAAATAAATCAATTTACCTGTATCTTTTGCTGATTAGATTATGTAAACAGCAGATAACATTTAGACTCGGATCTATGCGTTGTTGAGGCGTTGTGCCGGCAACAAGGTTGAGCCTCATCGTGAAGACGGATTAAGTGCAGACTGTAGTTTAGGCTTAATTTCAAGTTTGTTGATGTGGAAGCTTAACAGCACCTTTCCACATGTGTATGATGGTAAGTACACACATCGTTGCGCGATAAGACTAGCGGTGCGATAATTTGCATTCGTCGGTTATGCGGTTACGATAGGCGTTAATTTATTTTGCGGCGAAAGGCCACGGTTTTTATGAATAATTCGTTCGGAATCATATTAGCTATTAATCGAATAGGTTAGCCAAACAAATAAATCGTTTGTGGGCATCATTTGGCAATGGTTCGTATTTATGAGTTTCGAAAACAAAAATCTTTTATGGGAAAACAGTTAGTCAGATGTTTGAATGTTTTTCGTACCAAAAACCGACTTTGATATCTTGGATTCCCAATATGGTCTAGTAACAGTAGCTGGCGCCGTAATAATTTTTATATTGATACTAATGACCGCGTGAAATATATATATATCAAACTGTATCCCAGTGAATTGGTATTTTTAGAATTACTTTAAATGTTAGAGCCACAAATTTATGAGCCATTGCAGAAACAGACTGATGAGAGTTCTTTATAAACAGATGCCAATGATCGGTAGGTAGATTCCTCGTTTGATTTGTCATTCTCTAACGTGAGTCTCATTGAAATATGTACAACTTAGTTATAGCATAATATTTAGTATATGTAGTTGCGCTACCAATCATAAATATTATTGATTTTATTCTACGGGTTTTTCTGAAATTTCGTACTCACATTAGAATTTTAACTGTTATGCTGATATTGTTTTCAATTTTATCATTTTAATATTCTAAGAAATTTTTAACCAAGCATTTTGAGTAACATTAGTAAATCAAAATAGACTTTTGTAATTTGTATCATGTGATTCATTCATTTAATATATTTTATTGAGGCTTATTTGAATAAACCAACAAAAGTTTTAACAAAAATCAGTGGATATACTACAGCTAAAATACCAAACATACTTATACACAATAAATCCTTTTTGCAGAGAACTGAGATTATCATGAAGCTATTGCTCTAGCAATCTGGTTTCCTTTTTCTTGGTAAGTATTTCATTGTCTGCTCTGCACATCGGAGCTCATTATTATAGTCTGTGAATCTTTTAAGATCGTGATTAATTTCGGTCAGTAAAAAAAGACGTCTTGAACAATTCTCAATGGGCGCGGCGATTATTCAATGCAATATTTCGGAAAGTCTTCCTGTGAAAGTTCTCATCCACCATCAGTACACCGTGCAGGTAAACATCGTCAAACGGGAAACGTCAGATGTGACTACCAATGGTCAGAAATGAGCATAACTCCGTGAAACAAAATGTGGCGAATTCGTCAGCGACCGGTCAAATTGACGTTCGCGCTGTAAAACCACAAATGTATCAAAAGTATTCTTAAGGGGAAAATACACGTAACTGCTCCAAAAAATCGATTTTTTTCTCTTACATTAAAATATTCCAAATACTCTAAGAATACGCCAAAATAAGTTTTCAAGCGATATTCATATTAGTTCCCGAGTTATAGTCCGTTATAGGTAGCGCGGCGTTCCCCAGTAAGTCCAGCACACCTGCCGCGCGTCCCTGCCTACTTTCTCTCCGGCGCTATGGACGGTTCTCTTATTGTGTATCCCTACCATATTCTTATAATTCTGAAATTCTAAGGAAATAGGACCTGGAATTGCTGATCAACGCGTAAGTTTTAATACAAACTAATAATCAATGGTTTTTATCTACTGCAAACTTTAAATGCGTTTTCTCTCTCAAAGTAGTACTTTTTCAACTTTCGTACAAAATATCTCAAAAAATATTGAACCGATCCGGCTCAAATTTATACCACATCTACGAAAGAGTATTACCTTCTCGTTGAATTTACATGTTTTTGTAATTTTTGGGAAATAATTTGGGTATTATTGTTTAAAACGCGATTTTTTGGAAAAATAATCATTTTTTTTTGTTTAATCTAAAATAAACGTAAAAATTTTATATTAACTTCCCAGTATATGGGAAGTTCTTGTAATCGCTTCGAAAATCGAAATTGAAATTTTCAACATTTCTTTACGTTTTGAGGTGTTACGAGTATATTTTAAGTGTTTTTAGAAAGAAGTATGTATGTGTGTGTGTGTGTGTGTGTGTGTGTACGTACGTCCGTACGTACGTATGTGCGTTCGTGGACAGTTTTTTCTACGAGCATAACTCACGTAAACAAAGTTCTATCGACTTCGTTGAGGTGTCAATCAAAGCGTCTTTGCAATCTTAAAAGCTGATTAGTTTTTGGGAAATTTCGGTCTGGGGGGTTTGCTGTTTTGCCCGTTTGAAGGTCATTTCTGTCATGCGTTATATCTCCCGAACCAAACATGCGATTTTCATCATTAAGGTGTGAATCGACGCGTATTAACATTTATATGATTCTTTCAAGTTTTTTAAAAAATTCATGGAGGCGTTTTTTAATTTTTTGGAAAAATGTGCAAAAAATTAGGTTTGTTTTCATAAACAGTAAATTTTTAACCTGATATTCGAAACACAGTAATCGATATTTATAAAATTTATATACTCCAAACAGTTTTTGTGCAAAAACCAACAAAATTTTCTCTCGTGATTACAAAAAAAATTAAATTAAAAATCAAAAATCATTAAAAGTCATCACGATTTCAAGGTCATTTCTGCCATTCACTGTATCTCACGAACCAAATATAATATTTGCATCAGTTAGGTGTCAATCGACGTGTATTAACATTTTTGTAATGTTTTTATATTTAAAAAAATCGTTGGAGGCGTTTTTCAATTTAACAAAAAAATGCAAAAATTTAGGATTTTTTCATAAAAAATAAATTTGTTAACCAGATTTGCACAACACGGTAATAAATGTTTATAAAATTTATAAATCCTTATCACGGAAACCCTTTTCCATGATGTTTAAAAAAAATTAAATGAAAAATAAAAAAATCATTCAATGTCGCCATGTAAAAATTGTTCATATGAATGATTTTACCCGACTACTTTTATTCTGAAGACATTGTTGTTAAGCCAATCACAGTTTATTAATATTTGCATAATTTAAGCAGATTTTTAATAGTCTTCATAGCACCGTGTTTTAATTTTTATATCAAAACTGCTTAAATTTTGAAAATCAAAAAAAAAATTAATCAAATTTGCATTTGTGGCAATGAACGCTTTGAATGGTAAAATGTTTCGTAGTCAATACTTTGTTAGATCATATGCTTTAAAAAGCTTTCATCAATATGAAAATAACAAATAACGTAGAAACCACCCCCCCGCCCCCCTTGATCCGCGTGAATATTCAATCAAATCAATCTGTCCCCATCGACCAAAAACCTTACGTAATCAATTGACGCTCCCGTAGATGATACGATTAATATTAAGTCATTCCAGTTACTGTTATGAGAGGTACATTATTATTATTTAAAGTAGTATTATTTTCATAATTATTATTTTGTTTAGTATTTTTAATATTTATGTAAATATTACTGGGAAGTTGACCGTGTGGTCCTCAAGGGTCGCACCTCGCGGGCTGTTTTATATGTTTTTGGTCAACGTATGAACATCTCGTTTACACATTTTTCTTCTTTTAAATGTTGCAGGATGTCTGGAAATGACGTTAAGTTGTATGATGCATTTTTTGAGGAGTTTTTTTTCATTTGCTCGCATCGCCGCCATTTTGTGTTGAAAATTATAAAAAAAATATTTTCAAGTTATTTGAGACAATTACTTTAAGGATTTCATGTTTAAAATCTTCTGAATAAACAACATATATTTTTTAAATCAATCTGAAATGAGCATTTTTTTCAAAATTTTAGTTGTATTTCCCCTTAATCGAATTCCTGTGTATATTCGCCTTAGCAGCAAAAACATTTTGAACGTGTTATTTCCATAGCATACCCCTAATATTATTTCTAAAACAGTTGGTTGTAGTAAAATGAAAAAGTTTTGGGGAAATATTCCTGTGAAAATGCGCTTGGAAGACTATTATTTCTAAATTTCTTTGTATTTCGGGACTTGCTTTAAAATGCAAATTAGCAGAACCTTATTTTGGTGTAACATTATAAATATTCAATCAACACGTGATTACAGTGTTCAACAAAAATCCCAAAATATGTTTAAATATCAGCTCCTGAGTGAACAAGACAAATCTTTCGTACTACGTGTTTATTACAATAAAATGCTTCATAATAATATTTGTCAATGTCAACAAAACAATTCAGTAAAAAGCTTTGTTTTGAATTATACTCAGTCCCTGTGGCGTTATTATGTAGCGTATGCAAGCCAATAGTGCTTATTTCTATTATTTAAACAATCAACACATGTTATAAGTGCAGACAAGACTACAACTCTCGAATGAACTTGGTAGTACTTTTTTCCACAAAACATGTTACAATACAATATAAAATTTAATAAGATAGAAGATCTTGAATAAAAAAGGTGAAATGTTAATTGCCAGCTAATTACCACTTGAATCCTTGAAATAGCGTCTAGGTCGAGCCTAGAGTTAGATTTTCAAGTGACACATTGAGTTTATTGAAACTCTTTATCAAATTAAATAAGTGGTAAGGTATGTAGGTTTCATATGTGAGATTTTATTTACAATTACTAATAATGCAATCCATAAGCGACCTTCCAATGCATTTCTAGTAAGTGCAATTACTTAGCCCACACATGCAGTTGGAGCTCGTTTATTTATCGTTCGAAAAAAACTGAACTGAAGAATGTAGAGCTTAATTAATTTAGTTTACATTATCTCATGACGATTTAAAAGCGTGTGCGTTTGGTTTAAGAGGCTCCTGAGATTGAATGCTAAGTAGTCATTATAAGAAACAGTTAAGCGAATTTAACACGGAAGCGTCCTATTTTCTTTAGCACTATTTTTACTAAATTAAAGCATGGCATTTTTCAAATATAATTTATCAAGTGTACAAAGCGGAAAACATTACACTTTCTTATGCCAATCGAATTTTCTAAAAATATATACCAGGATGTGTAAATTAACTTGGATATGTTATGCTTATGTTTAAAAAAATTATATCCTAAGAATCATAGATATGCAGCAAATTTTTATTCAAAAATGGTGCGTAGAAATTTAAATTTAACGTAAAATCTGATTTGATTTAGTAGAGATCGCAACCATTTTATTTTAAGCTTTAGTGATTCGGTTTCATATATTACACGATATAGAGCTGTGTTCATAAATATTGTAATGAATTTACTTGGAAGCTGTAAATAAACCTTGTAGATTTCATTATTTCAAAACGAAAGGTTCAACAGTATCATGAGAATAATAGCATAATTAAAAATTTCTGTTATGTTTAATTTAAGAAAATTGAAACCTACATTGAACATAGAAATGAATCATAACACAAGAACTTCAAATATGTGCGCTCTTTGATTACCCAAAAGATTCGGATCATGGTTGGCTTAAGATACTAGTCCATTTTATAAATTTCCTTCAAAAATGACCTCCAGAAAAATCTTTTCGAAATTCGAAAGTTTAATATATAAATAGCCACTTTGAGTGTGTGCGCGTTTTTGGCTCTTTTTAGGTGTTCGATCAGCTGTCGACCACGTAGCGTCTCTTTCATTCCCCTTCTCTAAAATACCGCTTTTTCCTATATATAATATATTTTCGACTCTGTTGTATGTATTCAGTGTTTATTTAGACTACATATCAATTACGTGTTTTTGAAAAATGTTTAATTTTTCATATTTCACAAAATGCTTGTCAGGGAAATGAAACAAAAACTTTAAACACGTTTTACGCAGAACAACGTTTTTTAACATGACAGTCAGATAATCTTCGGTTCTACCGAAGTGATTTTCAAAAACTTTGATGTGTTTTATTTGTTAGAGATTAATACATCGTAATCAACCAGAATATTAGCAAAAACTTAAAAAAAAAATTTTGACGTTAAAATTTTTTTTTCACGAGTCAGCCATTTTTTTTAACTGATTTTTTTGAAAACAATGGTGGATTACGGTGTAAGAGACCTTGCTTTTTGAAGTGCCCTTTAAATTTTTTGTTTCAGATCTACCAATCTATAGATTGTCTATCCGCCTTGGAGTAACGGTTTCAGAGCTTAATTTCAGCGCCCTCCATAAAAGAGAATAATAAATAAAAAAATTAAATATTGTATATTTTTCTGGATTAGTCAAATATGAGGTAATACTATAAAAAAAGATTCATGCCAACATATAATAAAGTTTCTGAGAAACAAATGCTTGAAAATGTTTCTTTTTGCCTTCAAAGTGGACTGGTGCCTTAAAATGATGTGACTTTAGAAGAAAAATTTAAGAATGCAACAACATCAACTGCGCTCATCCTGGAGATTGAATTAAACCAAGACAAAATTAGCATTCCAAAGCATGCGTCAATGCCGCAATTAATCTTAGTGCATTGATTCCCTTCCGTTTTAAAAACGTCGCAGGCGCCGTATTGTGAATTCGAGAAGCAAGTACCGAAATAGAAAGTTAATGCACTGTGACAGTTTTTTCCTGCAAATGAATGCGTTTTGGTAGATATATCTTCGACTTAATTTTCCGCTAGGAATATCTTCCGATGCATCCCAAAATAAAATTGTCGTTGACAATCCTAAGAAAATCGAAGACTCCAATGCTTTTCGTTAAGAGAAAATGAAAACAGAAATAACAATTGCTAATACACTCGAGCACTTGGTATGGCCTTAACGGATTTGTTGCATATATGGTAACTAGCTATTGATTTTTTGTCTTGGATTCAAGTGAAACCACTGTGCAGTGGCGAGATAGCTGCAGATGAGAATGGAAAACATGCCACCATATGGTTGTGACAAGACACTAAATGGTTTGAATACTTCTCAAGTTTTTTTTTCTTTTTTCAGACGCAAGTATGTAAAGATACCACACTATCAGAGTGTTAATCACAGCTGTCGCAGTTACATCACAAGAAGCAAATCAATCTGTTAGATAGCCATCCGAGATTTGTTTCAATATCATCCATCAAGGGTGGTATGGTGTTCTCGCCATAACAACATTGCAGACAAGTTAGGTATGACCTTAATGACACACCAAAGTTGGTTTGCAAGAAATTCATGATTTCTTGTACTGTTGCGTCGTATGAATCAGCTGGAGCAAGAATCCAAGAGTTGAATGGTCGAACCGTTGATTTATTTACCTTTGAGTTTGAAAAAATGTTTATGCATAGTTTAGAATGTTTAACATACTATTATATTATCAATTATCAGTACTTTTATTCATATTTCCAATACGGTTATTGAAAAATTCCTGATCTTGACTCTTAAAGATTATTATCATTTCTGTTGATAAGAAAGATACACATATATTAGTGCGCCTGGAAAAAAGAATTAAATTTTTTAGCATAATTCAACATCACTATTGTATTGTAAACCTATTTTTGAAAATAAACGTAGGCGATCGTGGGGAGGGGGGGGGGAGAAGTCTGGATGTAAGTTGTGCTGATGGCAATATCTTGAAAATGGAAAAAAATAGCAACTTTTTTAAATCGTGTCGCGAGGTGCTTGGTATCCGTCGTTTTTCTGCCGCAATTGAAATTGAATTGGGGCACTCGCGGCAGGACCAACCTTCATGTGGCCTGTATAGTCTGCTTTATCTGTTTGATTGGATGAAAACATATAAAAAACTGAAGGAGGGACTATTTCGCTGGAGCTTTTATAAAAAACTACTGATGTGTTCATCAAAGATAGGCAAAAATTGAAAACTATAGTTCATGTAATAAACATGTGTCATACGATGCTTCAACAATTCGTAAAAAAAAAATTCAAGGAGATACATCTCCTATGGTAACGCACTGATAATCTTGAGAAAAATAAACTTGCTGAAGGAAAGTGAAAAGAGGATAGGAATAGCACCACAATTAAAAGGAAGAGAAATGAAAATTTTGTTAGAAAGCAGCATCAAAAAACATTTAAAATGGGAAGAAGTGTAAAAATTCAGCTAAAATGAAATTTTTTCAGGATGATATCAAATTCACAGTCATAAGAAAAATTAATTGAGTGAATGCTGTCCAAATCTGAGCAATCGTGAGGTGTGTAGATTGAAAGAAAATATTCATATATACGTATATCTGAGCTAGTATCGATTCTGATGAATCGTCTCTCGAATCATTGGATCTTCTACTTGAAAAAAGACTAATTAAATATTTCTAGGATTCAACTAGAAGATTGCTTTACATACCAAAAACTACCAAAAATTTTTGAATTCAATAAAATTAACATAAAAAATATTTGATTATGATAAAGGATCTTAGAGCGAGATTCGAATGCTTAAGAGAAAGTTTTAAAAAAATCATTTCCATGTTATTTATTAGTTTTACGTAAGAACATCTAGCAAATAATATTTATTAAAGTTTTTTCAAGCAATTTTTTTTGAAATATGCGCAACAGCTGAATTTTGGAAACACCCCTGATTACTTCAAACTGATATATTGGGCCACTTGTTGTCATAAAACGTTAACCGTTTTTTTGGTGTTCATGTTACTTATTACCGATGGTCAATATAGTTGCGTTTTGGATGAAGAATATTTGAACCATATGACGGTAAAATTTAAAAAAATTAGTTGATTAAAAAAATCGTAGTTTGACATAAAAAAATATTTTTCTATATTCAATCACGCTTGCCTCCATATCGTGTTTTTAAAATTGGTTCCTAGTACATCTCGATCAATTTTTGACAAATTGATTTGAAATTTTAACTACAGCTTTTCAGACAGATTGTCCATAGAAACAAACACGGTTTTTTCGATTGATTAGCAAAGACGAGTTGAATTTTTCGTCGAAAATTCTTTTTTTAAACTAGTGCCAAATTTTAAAAAATCATTTTTTTGTACTTTTATGCACTCCGTGGCAAAATTTATGTTGACAATGGAAAATAAATTATTTTGTTCTAAGTCTCGATATTCATCACTTCTACTCCGTGCCAACCGGTACCTAAAAATGTGATTGTGATCCGAAGTAATGAATACCATAATTTTGCTTTTAAAAGTTAGAATAATCTATTTTTGAATACTTTAAAATATAATTAATAAACAGTTGAAAGTCTTTTCCGTTGACTTTTATGGTTTGGTCAAAAAAATCCAGAAAAACCCCTGCTATTACCAATATTTTTAAATATAGTAATCCTTAAGGCTAAAATATATGAATTTTTTAAGGTACAAACTTTGAATTTAAAAGTCATGCTTAGCCCTATAAATTGGTAACTTCAAAAAGTAGAAAATTTTGTTTATTTTGCTGAAATAATGAAAATGATTGTTTCTTTAAAAATGTGGTCTAGGTGTGACCCTTATGGTCCACACGAATAAATTTCCAGTAGGGTGAATAAAGAAACCATGATTTGTTTTTATTATTTATGTTCATATATTCTATTATTCTCCTAAAAAATTATAATTGTTTTTTTTTTAATTTTTTTTAGCCGTAAAAGCAATTTGATAGTGGAAAACGTCTCCGCCCTCGTCATCTACCAAAGTCTCGACCAGATCCAAAATCCCCCAGATTCGAAATCCCCCATATCCTTAGTCCCCCAGATCAAAAACCCTCCAGATCCTAAATCCCCCAGATCCTAAATCCCCCAGATCCAAAATCTCCCAGATCCAAATTCTCCCATATTCTAAATCCCCCATATCCTAAATCCCCCACATCCAAATTCTCCCAAATTCTAAATCCCTCAGATCCTAAATCCCCCAGATCCAAACTCCACCAGATCCAAAATCCCTAAATACCCCAGATTCTAAATCCAAGATTAAATTACTTACAACAATGTCCGATATTAACTGCATTATCGTCTCTCCTCTCATTCTCCCAAACCTGATAATATAAGTTTAGAATTTAAAAAATAATTTTTTTTTGTCAAATTGCATTTTTTTACAAATTTGATGAAATTTTTGGTAAAACACTCAATAATAATAATATTACTATGAAGGTATTTGAGATCTGCACGAATTAATAGTGCGTTTCAACAGTTTTAAAATTAAGCAATTTTTTCAGTTTTTTTATCCTCAATACAAAACGGCTAAACTGATTTTGCTGAAAACTCATTCAGTTCTAAGTTACGTAATTATACGTCGAATGAAATCAATTCCACGTCAATGTGATCTTTGGTTCTTGAGATAATCAGGACGAAAAATAATTCCGAACGCACATCTCTCTAAAAATGGTGGATTTGGATTCTAGAGACCTTAAAACGTGGAGATATCTCAAAATTTGGGATTCGCGAAATCGACCCCATTACAATAACTTCTCACTGGAAAGTTAAAAATTATTGGAATATTTGGATGCCTTTATAAAGTCATTATTATAATAAATACGGGGCGGGATTATATGTACCATGTCGTCATATTGTGGAAAATCATGTCTCGTCTAAATCTATTTATCTATTATCTATCAATGAATATTGGCAAAGCTCGAAGATAAATTCAAAAACAACAATAAATTTCATTCCAAATAGTCAATAAATCAGAGCGAATATATTTAATTTTACCAGTTTTCTGGAGCAAGTTCTCCATTTAGCATTTTCAATCCCAGTTTCCTCAATTTGTGTTAATTTTCGCAGTTGGGTCTTGATTCCTTTCTCCTACGATAACTCGCGAATAATAAATTCAATCGACTTGATTGTTTCATTCCCTTTAGACAAACTGGGGGTTGAAAAATTTCTTTTGAAAAGATCTGCATTGAGTTCATCAATCTTTTTCTGTGGTGTTATTCTGACTATAACTTACCTAAATAGTTTATACAACCCTAGCTCTTAACTATTGTACGCAAACAGATTCGCGAAGATAAAGATGTCCAACAAAATGAAGTATTCAAATGATTTTAAATGCGCATTTTAAAACGGCAGATAAAAAAGAGTAAGGTTTTTGATGAAAAAGGATCGATTCTGTGTGTGAAGCATTTACTATTTAAAATATGTATGAATATCTTCCCCTCTTCCTTATTATAATGCATGGAGCTTACTATAATCTTGAGAAAATTTAACATTGATTTTATTGCTTCCGAGACCTAAAATAATATTTCGTTCTGTCCATTGAAATTCAATCGCGACTTGATAGATCTCCTCTGTTATCACTCGTGCATCTATATAATCAATGTTCATTCCCATGGAAATATATCCAAAAAATTATCACTGTCACTGCCACTTCCTTCCATTTCAGATAGTGGTCATATTCATGACTTGTTGCTGGTGAATACAAATCAAATACAACAGAGTCGAACTGACTGCGATTGAATAAACAAAATTTTTATAGGTTTTTGATTTCAAGTGCTTTGCATGAAGAGTCTGAAAATCTTTTTCTTGATGAAAACTCTTCGAGACATGAATGACAGGAAACTTTCAAACTTGTGTAATTAATCCGAGACGGATTAAGTCTTTGTCATATTGTTGATAACTCCGCACACATGTTCCGTTCTATTCGTTAATCATTCATACCAGAGATTTCAGTGTCGATCTTTAGTATCTACATACTATATGTATATATATTTTTTCAATTCTCGAACGTGTCGATCGAATAAAGTCATGCCGCAGTATCTTTGATGCATTTAGATTTATTTTTATGAAGGGCGCAAAAGGAACGATGCGTGATATGTTAGTGTTTAGAGTTCTAGAACTGAAATTTTCTTTCCTCTGACCTTGCCCTCACTGAAGTGATATCAAGCTGATTTATTTCTATGGCTCATGCATGTGGGGTTGAACGTATACAGCTTGTAATAATTTTACTGTTCCGGACATGGTTCATGAACGTTTTTGCTTCCATGTCGTCCTCAAATTAATGAAGTGAATTGGATAATTGACGGCGCCGATCCACAACAGGTATAGTCCCACGTGCTTCCCATGTTTACATAAAGACTGCATATCATCTGCAAACACACGTTGACAAGCCTTTTTTGAGGTGACAAATGTTCAAGTGCAGTTCGTTCAAGATTGAATACCAGAGCAGCCCCCGTTTCGGCATGCCTATAGCTTTATAGGTTGGCAAGACTCTGTCTAGTCCCACGTCTAGGAGAATAATTAAAGCGAATTAAATACTTGACCGTTCATAGATGTGATTCGCAAGTAGTGCACGTTGAGCGAGTAGTAATTTAAAAACAGCACATGAAACCAATAATCAATAAAATTTATGTTCGATGAACGCATAATGTGAATACTAAATATTGGTGATAATTAATTGGAATGCAGGACAGACGCGCTGATATTGATGCCATCATGCTTCATTTTGCCCAGCTTTATGTCGTGTGTATATCTATTTCAGCCTTAGGCGGTTCGTCTGTCAACTGATTTGTGCTGCCAATAAATCAGCGTTAATGATCCCATACCTATAGATGACAATCATCCCATATCATGAAATAACGATTGACTGTTTCCAATATGCAATGCTAGTAAGGAGAATCAAAATAAGGATATGTAAACCTATGATGTAACCGACATTCAAAATTAATTGCAACTTGATATATGTATCAAATCGCTTCTTCAATAAATGGGAGCCCTCTTAGGTACTTTCTCCACTAAATCCCGACAAGCGTACGATGTTTACGTCAACGTAATTGGTGAAAGCATTATTAATGATCCGAAAAAATTCTTTGATTTCGTTAATACAAAACGTAAAATGACAGGCTATCCCGCTTCTTTGTTCAAAGGGAATGTTGTATCCTCCTCTCCACTTGAAACTTGCAGCCTATTTGCCGATCATTTTCAGGAGACCTTCTGCCCGCCTATAGTCTCGTCAACAACACCGTCGATTGGAGCTAACACAACGCCCCTCATCGACAGTATAGTCTTGTCACAAGAGGCAATTATTAATGCTGTTTACGAGCTAAAAGTGAACAAAGGACCCGGCCCAGACTTACTTCCTCCTGGTTTCTTGGTTCGTTGCATAGACCAACTTGTCACTCCTTTGCACCTCATTTTCAATAGATCTCTGTCTCTAGGTGTCTTTCCGTCCTCCTGGAAATCCTCGCATCTTATACCTATTCATAAAAGTGGTGATAAGCGATCTGTTGATAACTACCGAGGGATCGCTATTTTGTCAGTCATCCCCAAACTCTTTGAGAAGCTAGTTTGCGATATTCTCACTCCCATCGTAGACCCTCTCCTTAACGAACAGCAGCATGGATTTCGTAAAGGCAGGTCGACTTCCACTAATCTCATGATCCTAGTTTCTGACGTCCTCTGTGAAATGGAAAAGGGAAACCAAGTTGACGCGGTCTATACAGACTTTAGTAAGGCTTTTGACCGGGTTGATCATCAAACCCTAATACGTAAAGTACGTAATTTTGAAGTATCTGGTTCCCTACTCAATTGGCTACAATCCTATCTCTGTGACCGAACTCAGATGGTCAAATTCCAAGGTCACTTATCTAAAAGAGTTTTTGCATCCTCCGGAGTACCACAAGGCAGTCATTTAGGCCCTCTGTTGTTTAATATATTCATTTCTGATCTATCTGCGACACTGTCTAACATACCTCACCTATTCTATGCTGACGACTTAAAAATTTACTACAGCATCAAAACACAATCGGATGCAGCCTTCCTCCAGTCCAAGTTTCATGCACTTGCACACTGGTGTAGTCAGAATAAGCTCTATCTCAATGTCAGCAAATGCCACGTGTTGAGCTTTTCCCGTAAGAATGCAGTTACTACCTATTCTTATTACCTTAACGACATCGTATTAAACAGGGCTGATCATGTCGTTGACCTCGGCGTAGTCTTAGACAACCAATTGCGGTTCAATCTGCAATATGACAAAGTCCTATCAAAGGCTAATAAACAGCTTGGCTTCATTAAGAGACGAGCCAAAGAATTCAAAAACGTTTGGGTTACCAAGTCTTTATACACCACCTTCGTGCGGCCCCTGATCGAATATGCTTGCATAATTTGGAACCCCGTTTTTGTGCTCCACAGCGACAGACTTGAATCTATCCAGAAACAATTCTTGCTTTTTGCCTTGAGGGACCTCTACAACCCGAGTGTCTTTCATAGTCTTCCTTCCTACAAATATAGACTAGACCTTCTAAACTTAATGTCTCTTTCATCTAGAAGAACACTAATTAGTCCCAGTTTCACCTTCGACGTTATCAGCGGCGCAGTAAATATAGTAGCCCTCGCTGATAGAATAAAATTTAATGACCAACAACGACGTACTCGACACACAACCCTGCTGAAAGAATATCGGCATCACACGGCCTATGGGCATAATGAACCGATAAATAGATGTTGCAGAATATTCAACACAATTAGTAACCACTATTCTCCGGGTATCCCTAAATCGTCCTTTAAACGTAACCTGACAAAGGCCCTATTGTCATCATAACCACGCACTCCCCAACTAAGCCTGATTAAGTTTTAATTAGACTAATTTACTTTACTTTAACTTATTAATTATTTATGTATTTTGTATTGTTTACTTGATGCCTTGTTTGGTGTAAATAAATAAATAAATAGGCCTATTGTGGTACCAGAAGAAGAAAGGATAGCTCTATAAATCCAGGTAATGGATGCTTGGACCCAATTTGATTCTTTACTATGAAGCTGGCTATGTTATCAGCACTTATGGCAAATACATTCTTAATCTCCTGCAGGAGGAACGAGTCTAGGATTTGCATTCATCTTCTGAAAAATGCTGGACCAATCATCAATTGTTCGTCAATAGTCCTAAGATCTCACGACATTTGTAGCGTAGTAATGATACTAAACGTCATGGTAATGACGCTAGATAATGATGATATGAAACACTATCCAAACGTCATTGAATTTTGAAACTGAAAGCAAATTTTGGTAGATGGATCTAGAGAAAATACATTTACAAGTTTAATTCATAAAATCTACAAACTAATACTTGCTTCGAACGAAGAATGTCATCAACGATTGAAATAACAGCGGAACAAATTCTACACTTGTCATAGATGATACCAGTAAATGACAAATAATACTCCAGGACAATCATTTCGGGCCTTCATTATGATGATATTTGGGCATCATAAAATCGGTCAAAGGTAATAACGAGATGGTTGGTGCGTTTTAAGTCCAATGTGGACCAAGTCTGCCTGGTTGGTCTATAGGTATCTTCCAGAAATCAGGCTCGGGTTGCAGCCCCTAAGTAAAATTTTAATACTTAGTATAGTATATTCTAGAGCTCTGCAAGCTCTCATTAGAAAAACTGACATTTAAGGTGTAGTGAACACGTTTAATAGTCATTGAATATCAGCCCGGCAGATACTTTTTATCGGGTTTAACCATAGTCTATGTACGAATTTGTCTTTATACCCATAGTAAAAATTAAACTATCAATCCTTAACGACCGGTCTACTCTCATTAACACGTGTATTTGATGTGTCTGTTTCGCATTGATCTCTCTGAAATTTCTTTTAAAGCTTGTTTTAAAATTTTATTTCCCGAGTAGGAGTTTTCCTACTGTCTATTAAATACACTGACTCTTGAACGGGTGGTTAACTGAATTGAAGTTTAACCTTTTTCAATGTTTGATCGTTGACTGTAGTAGCTAGACTACAAAACTGCGGCCGAATAAGTTAAATGAAGTTTAGACTCTCGATTGGGCTTGAACTTGCACTGAAAACTAACATTTTGCCTTAAGCAATTGTTTAACATCTTGTATCTATTTAGATTTGAGTTTTATTGAAACGTCTTCGCTAATGACTTGTTGAATTGGTTTTATTAGTATCCAAGTAACGGAGTTTTTTATGTTTTTAATAATTATTTGGAAACGTAGAACCTGCGACGAAGATTTCCATAAATATTTAATTTATTTTTACATATTACATTTCCATTTTTTGTTGGCAGCAGTCTTTGGTAATGCCAAATTGTTTATGCTGAGATTTCTCTGTGGGTTGTTTGGCTTAACAATTTTGATAAAATCCAGCACGCATGATTGTTTTAACACGGTCCTAGTTTAATAGGGAATACAGCAAATGCAGATGATGGTAAATTCAAATTACGCTTATTTCAAAATTTAAGAACATCTTATTGATGCATTCTCCACAAGAACTTCGAATTTATGATGTGAACGTTTGAAATCTCGAACACCAAAATGTGAAACCTAAACATCAAATTATGAATGCCAAGTATCAAATTATCAAAGTGTAGGTTTTAAACATTAAAATAGATATTTCAAACATGAAAACGTAAATTAAAAAACATTGAAATGCGAATAACAAACATTTATATTGCCGTCCCTAGCATCGAAATGCGTACCAAAATAATAAAATACAATTGAACAATATTTAAAATGATAATCGCAAACGTGAAAAAAACATATTCTGAAATGTTTTACTGACGTTCCGAACAAAACATGTGTAAGAAAATTCATAAATTAATTTGCAAACCCTGAATTTAGATACATTTCCCAAAAATGCGTAAAGAAAAGTGCATAATTCTCTATGCAAACCTAATGAAGTATTTCTTAACCAAGTAAGAATTATTTTCAAAACATTCGTTATCCCTTCTTTTTTATAGGAGTTTGTAAGGTTTTGACGAATCCTTTTCTTTTCTTTCGTAAAATTTTATATTTCAACCGGTGATCAGTTGTACTTTATTTTGAAAGTTGCTCTTAGATTGGCTGCAATGAGAAATTAATTCTTAGTTTTCTTTTCTAAGGCGAAAGTGGCTTAAACATTTGGAAATTTTCTTCGGAATTTCGAACTGATGTTTATTAGGAAAAATTAGTTTCAACAAAATAAATATAAGAAAAAGGATATCGATATTGTCGAAATAAGTTGAATAAAATACAAGACTTTTTTCGAACCAAAAACTCTTCTTGGTTTAATAATTAATAAAACTCTTTTACAGGTGCATCAAAATTACTTAGCCTAAATAGATGCAATACGAAGTGATTTTAGTGTCAATATCCATCACAATCAAACCAATGCGACGATGCAATCTTCTAAATCTTTTTTGACGGTTGCTAATAGTTTTGAAAAGTGGATGAACACGGCAAAAGAAAGATTGGAACTAAATATGTTCTAGTAAGATAAAATTGCTTTCACGTTTCTTATCATACCATATACAGACACTTCCTTTCAAACACCTTCTTTTTGGTCAAGTTTCCGAGGAAGGGATCAACACTTTTATGTATTGCAAGTTTTCTGAATTAATATACCTATTACGTCTGTATATTATGAGTTTCTTCTCAAAATTTACTACAATGATTTAGCCTACTCTTGACGAAACCATATTTTTTTTATTTCGTTTGCAACTACGACAGTACTACCGACTAAAATACGATCATATTAACGATTTCTATTCGTTCGTTTTAGTAAAGCTTTTCTACAATCTTCCGTGCAAAATTTTCAAAATTATGCTACTTTTATGGGCAGAGGGCTAAGTGTCTGAATTTTTAGGGAAACTCTTAAACTTGCAAGCAACCTAGATTGTTCCCAGTCATGTGGATACTGATTTTTCATTCTTTTGTATTATAAAGTTTGTCGGATTGTAAATAAGTATAGAATAAAGATAGGTAAACGAAACGACTCCTGTCTCATTACTGCAAAATCATTGCATGTCTATTTGCATTGCAAGTAGCGCTTTTTGCTCTGTGTACACATAATAAATCCAATTTGAATCATATGAACTCGACATCGAGGCGTTGTCCAAATTTCAAAGGCCGGTGAGTAATGCTTCAACTCACATGACCAAATCGTTTTGATTATTGGTAAGCTTTGGTAAAAGTTTGTCGCTCACTTGCCCCAGTAAATTTATAATTATTAAAGAATTGTTCATCAACGTCTGATAAACTTTATGCTGCGCAACTTTTCCATTAATTACGATCATTATCGCTCCCGTCGCCAAAAGTTCTTATCAAACGCTTCAAATTACGTTTGCGTGTCTAAGTGGCAATGCTTTTTGGTTAAAAAATATCATCGCGATACGCTTTTACTTTTCCGCACGGAACAGCTGCTTTATCTATACAAATAGATAAGAGATAAGATAGATGTAGCTGTTGCGACACTCTTAATATGTTCATAATGTTTGCTGCTGGTTATCTGCCCAAGCAAGAAAGCAAAAGTGCTAAACAGTTTTCCTGCGCCACACCGTTCCGTTCTATAATTAAACTGTTGACTATGAAAATTTGCACGTACAGCGCATCAGGTCTTTCCGATAATTAAATTTCCATAATGTAAGTTAGCTTTGCAAAGTGTATTTATTTGAGTGCGACACTTTTCATTTGAAAATACCGCCGAATCTACTTCAATCGATCGCTTCAGAAATTCCAATGTGGATGTTTTAAGTCAAGATGTCGCCCTTCAACAAGTTATTTGAGTATGTTGTCTTATCTTGCAGTCTAGTTACGCGATTGTGCTGTAATCACGAGAAAAAAAACTCTACAAAGTCAATATTGGTCATGAAGCCACACGTTGATATGATAGTCCTATGTACTGATGATACACAAAATTGATGCGTAATATTTGGGAAAGAACGTCGCGTTTCGAGGAATAATAAACTGTTGCTTTTGAAGCAAATTCTGTAAAGTATTTTTGAATGAATTTTTATTGCTTCGATTTCCATCAGCAATTAAAGCCAAGGGAATGCTGGCTTTTTTGCCAAATAAATACAATTGCAATGGGTTTGTTCATAGACCAGCTCAATTCATTCAAAAATTCAATTAACTGGGAGAAACCAAAATTATTAAGTATCGAAACAACAATACACATAAGTTTGGCATCCATTTAAAGCATTCCTAGACTAGATTATTAGTTTGTTTTAAAAATTTTGTATCACCATTTTGAATTAATAAAAGTTGCCATTCCAAAAACAGTAGGTCAAGGATTGTTTTGGGCTGTTGTGCCATTAACAGTGATTAAAAAATTATAGGTAAAAATTGTGGTCTAAATGCGGTCCTTGAGGCCCAAGCGACTAACTTTAAATTAAAAGGTCATAATTTGTTTTTATTATTAATAACTACTATTGTTAATAATTATGATTCTAAATTATTATAATTACTATCATTATTTTTATTATTAACTTCCCAGTATATGGGAAGTTCTTGTAATCACCTCGAAAATCGAAATTGAAATTTTCAACTTTTCTTTACGTTTTGCGGTCTATAGAGTATATATGAAGTGTTTTTAAAAAGAAGATTGTATGTGTGTGTGTATGTACGTACGTACGTACGTACGTATGTGCGTTCGCGGGCAGTTTTTCTACGAGCATAACTCACGTAAACAAAGTCGTATCGACTTCGTTAAGGTGTTAATCGAAGCGTCTTTGTAATCTTAAGAGCTGATTAGTTTTTGGGAAACTTCGGTCGGGGGGGGTTTGCTGTTTTCACCCCTTGAAGGTCAACCATGTTATGCGCTATAACTCACGAACCAAACATGCGATTTTCATTGTTAAGGTGTCAATCGACGTGTATTAACATTTTTGTGATTCTATAAAATTTTTAAAAAAATCGTTGAATCCGTTTTTGAATTTTTTAAAAAAAAGTGCAAAAAATTAGGTTTTTTTTTCAAAAACACAAAATTTTTAACCTGATTTTCAAATCTAAGTGATCAATGTTTATATAATTTATATACTCCAAATAGTTTTTGTGAAAAAACCCGCAAAAATTAAATAAAAAATAAAAAATCATTTAACGTTCAAGGTCATTTACGTCATTCATTATATCTCGAGAACCAAATATAATCTTTCCATCATTAAGGTGTCAATCGACGCGTATTAACATTTTTATGATGTTTTTATATTTTAAAAAAATCATTAAAGCGGTTTTTCCAATTTTTGGAAAAGATGTGTTTTTTTTTCATAAAAAAATCATTTTTAACCTGATTTGCACATCGTAATAATAAATGTTTATAGAATTTATAAACTTTTATCAATTTTTGTAGAGAAACCAGCAAAACCTTTTCTCATGATTACAAAAAAAAATTAAATTAAAAATATAAAAACATTCAAAGTCACCATGTAAAAAGGGTTCATTCGAATCATTATACTTTAAATCTCTTATTCTAAAGACCTTGTTGTATAGTCAATCAAAGTTTATTAATATTTGCAAAATGTGAGCAGATTTTCAATAGTCTTCACAGCACCATGTTTTAACTTTAATGAAAAAACTGCTTTGTAACCTGTCCCCCCTCCGATTGATCCGCGTGAATAATCAATCAAACCAATGCACCAAAATCCTTACGTAATCAATTGACGCTCGCGTAGATGTTATGATTAATATTAAATCATTCCAATAAATTTTATAAGAGGTACATTTTTATTATTTGAAGTAGTATTATTTCCATAACTATTATTGTGTTGAATATTTTTAATATCTATGTAGATATTACTGGGAAGTTGACCGTGTGGACCTCATGGGTCGCACCGCACGGCTTGTTTTTTTATCTAGCCATAAAAGCTTTGATAGAGGAAGGCGTCTCCACCATCTGGTCGTCCTCTACTAAAGCCTCGACGTTCTCGTCCTCCTCCTCGTCTTCCTCTTCTTTCTCCTTCTGATGTTCCAGCTCGTCCTCTATGTCGGCCCCGGAATCCACAACCATTATTGAGGATATTTAATTATTATTAATAATAATCATTCGTTATAAAGACTGTTTGATCGTTCCTGAATAATTATAATTGACTTTATATTTAAAATATCAAATAACGAATAATAATATTTGATTGTTATTAACAATATTAAGCTATTTATAACAATATTCAATTATTAATTGCATTAGCGTCACTACTCCCATTTTCCCAAACCTGAAAATAATATAAGTTTGGAATTCTGTAAATAATTTTAATTTTTTTTAAATAAATTTTACACAACTTTCATCAAAATATTTGCTAAACCGCACAATAATAATAACAATTATAATACTATGAAGATATTTGGGATCTGCACGAATTAATAGTGCGTTTCAACAGTTTCAAAATGAAGTAATTTTTGGTTTTTTTCAGTATTTTCATTCTCAATAAAAAACGGCGTCGAATAAAACCAATCCCACGTCAATGCGATCTTTGGTTCTTGAAATAATCGAGACGAAAAATAACTCAGAACGCACATACGCATATACGTACATACACACACAGACATCTACCAACAAATGATGACTTTGGATTCTAGAGACCTTTAAACGTGGAGATTTGTTAAAATTTTGGATTCGCAAAATCGATCCCATTACAATAACTTCCCACAGGGAACTGGAAAGTTAAAAACTGGAGTATTGTTTTATAAATGACAGCATTCGTACCTTGTAAGGTTTATGTAAGCTAGAAATTTAGATTTTTGATAAATGTTGAGGTTCGTTCGTCCTTCAAATTCAAAAAACTCTGATACGTCTGAGTAGAATGTTGATGCGACTTACGCTGCTAAATTTCAAATGCAGCCCATATCGGGTTGTGATGGGGTTTGGTGGTATTTGCCGCAATTAGGATGTGATACGTTTTTCGGCAGTTGAAAATATAGAGTACACTGTGAATTGGAAACTATCAATCCTGGAGAAAAACTTCCAAAATAAATTTCCTAAGTAGTTTAACATTCTATAATTTATATTGAAAGTTTCTTCCGAAAAGTTGAAAGTATTTAATATAAGTATATCGTAAACGCAGTTCAAGAAAATTTTGATTTGCAGTAGTTCGAAAATTGTAATTCACAACAAAAAATGTTGGACAAAAAGGAAAGTGCAGTTTTTTTTAAATAAAATCGACATACATATTTCATTGAATGGTCAATTATTTCCCAGATAAAAGCAAAAAATTAGTCGTAGAATTGGCTCACATGGAGCTGTTAGAAGATCAAATTGTTGATTTGATTTGTTGAAAGGTTTACCTGCCAAAGTAACAATATCTCAACTCAATGAAGGTTCGTGCTTTCGATAGTGAAGCTACAAATATGATCGCCCCTGCATACATGAAAGACATGAAGCAAACAATTGAATGAATATATAAGAAAAGAATATTTTATATTTAATATTATATACGCATATGTAGTGTGTTTTACAAAAAATGTTGCCAAAAAAGCATAAAAAATATTATGAA
Source organism: Oxycera nigricornis (assembly GCA_963942545.1). Taxonomy (NCBI): domain Eukaryota; kingdom Metazoa; phylum Arthropoda; class Insecta; order Diptera; family Stratiomyidae; genus Oxycera; species Oxycera nigricornis. The sequence goes on from OZ012659.1 coordinate 102,670,236, forward strand.
TCGTTTGGATTTAATTTATTAAGTGCTTAGAAATATATTTTTCGCGGTTATATCAATACAAAATCCAGTCGCCGTTATTATCAATTATTGCCTGACATCATTACGTTCAACTCTGACTCAATTCCTGTGCGTATTTCATAGTATGACATATCCTCTTGAGGGCCCGCTTAAGCCGCAATGTAGTTGTTATATTTTTGCATTATAGGTTCTCCTTCATTAGTGACGTTTTTCATCGTGTTCGCGTCTGGAGTTTGTGATGGACAACTACAATTTGCGAATACGTTTTCGTCTTTCCATCTGGTACAGAGACGACTCCGATGTTCAGAATCTTTGTCCTCTTGCAGATTCTAATCGTGATTTTCGGATCCATATAAACTCTCAGCAGATTTTTTGTACAGTTTTATCATCGATGCAGCATTTAGGGCTTTCGTAAAATCAATTAGCTCTCCGAATCCGCTTTCCGAGAAGCATCGGTAAACGTGTTTCTTTGCTAGGTGTTTTACTGCCCAATATTTCACCATATTTCGTCCAGGCTGTACATTATTTCCTTTGTTCAGCAGTTTCTAACTGGCATTTCGTAGACCCAGTACCAGATTTATCTCAAACAAACTACAGATGACCTTATCTTATCTTTTTAGAGTTTTAGTTTATCTTGGGCCCTGTGCGAAATTAATTGTTTAATTGAAGGTGCCAAAAGCAAAACTGCTGAATGTAGCATAGGTGTTCCACAGGGCTCGATCCTAGGACCAACGCTATTTCTACTTTATATCAACTCCATAAAAAAAGCAGACCTTGTTGCGAAAATGGTTATGTACGCAGATGACATTGTGCTCGTATACTCAGGTAAAACTAATCTCGAAATTGAACAAAAAGTAAATACTGACCTGGACAAATATTGGTAGCGGCTTCTACAAAGTAGATTGGCAATAAAGGCCGGAAAAACAAAATATATTATTTTCAAACAAAAAAAGAAGACTGATCGGCTAAAAGAAGACCACTTCAACAAAGTACCTAACTTTTACAATACACTACCGGACAAAATCAAAAACATATCTCCTTCAGGATCAACTTTCGAAGTAAATTACAAATACAATCAGCTCCACTATACTCAAAACCAAACATGTAATTCAACAGGAGATAATTCATAAACATATAATTTGAACTATTAATCTAACTAAAAGGACACTAAAACTTACAGATTTGGTACTATCCCTCACAAATCAATTAAAGGGTTTGGTGCAAATGCCAATTTTGGCAAAAAATGACTTAGCATCAGATACATATACTTATTGATATGCTTAATTGTTTGCTTCGTTCGTGGACCTTGAATAGAAATCGAACATAGATTGTCCTTGCGCGAAACACATACATTACTTACTACTATGTGCAATTTTGAAAATGTATTACCTAGAGTATTTTTAAAGGTATTAGTATTAGCATTAGTAGACTAAACGTCAGTAAAAATTACTGTTGGTCTGCGTTCATAAGGTTGGTAAAATATATATTTAAAATTATGAAAATATCAGTTTTTTGGCTTGTTTCCCACAATTATGTTTCCGCCAAATAAACTGATTTGGAGGTTTTCCAGAAAACGTTATATGTCTTATGCAGCAGACATTACTCTCATGATGGATCATAATTATTGACCACTTATTGAACTGAGCTGACTCGTGTCGCCACTTTCTCTTTCCACACAATTAATCCGAATGTGAATATATTGGCGAAGTCTTTCAAAGTCGATCCTTTTAAAGATGCAATCAATTGCATTCAATAAAATCACATTAGCGGCCATTGATGCAGAACGTGCATAACATGTTGGGACGGCGGATTTCCAGCCAGGGAAAACTTACTTCTCACGCGGTTCAATCAAGTGAAGCGGCGGCTTTCAGTGTATCGACGCTCGCTAAGTGGTTGTTGAACTAATTCGCATGGATTGATGATATTCAAAGAGCCGCCCGCCCTGAAGAATGGCATCAAAGTTGTCAACACAATCCTCGCATATGCACTTGCACATATGCCCTAACGTGCGGTTTGACGCATTTCAAATTCAATGTTAAAATCCACCACTACCAAGCGTTTTGATAAAGTCTGCAGCACTGTCCCACCGCTGACATTGCTCGCAGCTTTGCCTAGTTCGAAGGATTTCAATGCTTGGCATTGCACATTCGCCGAGAAATTGTTTTTATTGATTAGATAATAAATACGCAGCCTGTCGATAGAATCACAGATAGTGATATTGATTTTGCGGTGATTCATACGTTAATATTGAAGGTTGCGCGAGCGATATTTTCCATAGAGATTTGATGATAAATGGCATGTTTATAAATTGATCCAATTTTAAAACCTCTTCTGATAAGAGCTGCATGCTGAATGGAATTCGAACATTTTTCTGCCTTTTCTTTTACAGTGACTAAAAAACTCTTTAGTATTTAAGAATTTAAAAAAAACTATATTGTTTCGGCGTAACGAGTGGCTCCTCTTCAGGTGCTGCCTTTTAGCCACTCGGTACGAGACAGCACTACCACCGCTGGCTTGTTGATGGATCAAGCTCGCTATATTTCAACTATTTATAATTTTTACATGTGTGAATTATAACGACTGTCAATGTGTTTCGTATGTCTGCCTACGTAGCTTTTTCATTATTTAAGTTTTTATCATGGGTTAGAACCTCCTGGTCTATTCGACAACTTTCGTCTCTTAGTGGGCTTTTTGGTTAACGACTTGCTAACACTATTGTTGCACATTAGTGGAGGTTCTTGTTTCGAGGCTTTTTGGCCGGTACCATTATTAAATGGGAAGTGTGGTTTCGGTGTAACGAATGGCTCCTATACAATAGTGTTAGCAAGTCGTTAACCAAAAGCACACTAAGAGACGAAAGTTGTCGAATAGACCAGGAGGTTCTAACCCATGATAAAAACTTAAATAATATATTGTTTCTTATACTGCACTTTTTATTATTGTATTGCATACAATTGTTTCGAATCACAGTTTGTTTATTATACCTAATCTAATACTATTTATGTATTCCTAAGTTTTTATACCGCACTGAAGAAGCAGGCACGTAATCTTCGAAACAATTATATGTGATACAATAATAAAAATTTACAGTATGAGGAACAATATAGTTTTTTTAAAAATTCTCTAACAAATTGCAAAAACCCAAAATGGACAATAAATTTGATTTCTTTAGTAGTTTTTGTATGTGGTAAAACTGTTTAGCACAATACGTTTTTAAAAACTAGACGGTCTTGAATATTGTGGGCTCACACAGACGCTGAAAGAAAAGTGCATCTTCTTTTAAGTACCAGAGAGTGTTTTTTTGAGGTATAGAACTTTTGATAAAGATATCTGTTACTCTAGCTGGTAAAATTCACTGTTATTTTGACATTGTGTTTAGTTTGCTTTGGCAAACCACCATGCAAAGACTTACATGTGAGCAACGTGTCAAAATTTTGGAAATTCAATTTCAAAATTCGAATTCTGTGCGTCAAACTTATAGAGAATCTATCTATCTAAGCAGTTCATACACAATTCGATTTATGTCCACGTATAGTCTATTAGACAATGTTCATCCAACACGAGCTCATACAGTGCGTACTGAAGTAGCTATCTCTGCTGTAGAGGCTGATGTGACTAAGCATCCAAATTTATCGATTCACCGCCTCTGTTTGTCCATTACATGAAAATTTTGAGGAAAATTCTTGGCCTTGAGTCCTATAAGATCAAACTAATGCAGTAATTGAAGCCATTGGATCATCGTTTGCATCGTACATTTGGTGAATGGGCTGAGAATGAGTTGGAAGTTGAACCATATATTTACCGACAAATCATGTACAGCGATTAGGCTCATTTCCGCGTTCCTAGCTAGTGGGGTCGTAAATAAGGAAAAATGCCATTTTGGTGTGTAGATCATTCTCAATTCGACGCGTGATTAGCGAAATAAGTCTGTCTATGCTGGGAAAGGTGGTGAGAAATTGGATTGTTAGGATGTCCTGCCTAAAACGCAGTCGAAGTGGTCATATGCCAGAAACTATTTGAAAACACTGAATGCCATAAAATTATCCATTTGAATAAATTATCTGTATTTTATTTGTTCAAAAAGTTCCACGTTTGTAAAAAAAATTCTATACATAAACTTAAATTAAGCGTTAAATAAACTATCCACTGGCAATCGCCATGAATGTTAAAGAGCGCTCAATAATCAAGCAGATAACTTCGACTCGAATTAAAATTAAGATTTGCAATTTTTGTGAGAGTTTCTGAAACATAATTTATGAACTTGTTATAATCAATAAACCCAAAAAAAAATCAACAATTCAAAAAAATTGTTCTTAAAATTTTATTTCTTTCACGTTTCTGACTGGTTCCAACCCCCTAAATTGTATTTTTTTAATTTTCATGTGGGCAAATTAATCAGCCTTGATCCACGTGCGAATGCTTCACTTATCTAGAACGAACTCTTCTTTAGTTGATTGCGAAAAAAAAGGAAATGCTCAGTAAATTTTATTTTCTATCATCTTTCAAAAACTTTAATACGATCAATAAAAATTATTCCCACGCGCATGCACGTCTTAAAGTTTCATAAGTCGCATTATATTTGAAAATGCAGTTAAGTTTATGTATCTCGCATAAATGCTTGTGCTGGAATGGATAAACGCTCACTTGAGTCAAGATTATGGTCCCGAATATACTACTTTATTCCAAGACGTTTGTTTCCTCATTGTTTCAAAGTGATTCGTTTGATTCACCACCACGAAGAGAGGCGACTTGAGAGTTGGTTTCTAGTCAATTTGTTGCATATGCTTATGAATACGCCACCATTGCACAAACTAAGCCAATTAAATTCAGCCAAGTGTTATGTTTACAAACATAACGATAACAGGGCGTTGCAGCGAAAATCGATGAGAATTAAGAAACTCTACTCTGGAGGATTTTATATTAGACCTACTTTGTGAAGCTGCGCGACAGTTTTGTAAGAATGTATTTCGTTATAATGGGACTGTCACTGCCTTAAGTAATTGCAGCGCTTGACTGCTTAACCAAGAAATTAGCTGAGACGGCTTGTGTGCAAATACTAAATTTATGTACATAGTTAGAGTATTTTCCTAAGCTCAATAAAAAGAGTATTAAATATTTTCTATGGTTGGGAAAGCTGAGTTGATTGACCAGCTACCTCGTATATTTACAGGTCAATACATTTGGTAACTATAAGATTATGAACATTGAAGGAAGCCTATGAGATTTTCTTGTTCCTCAGTGATCCATTTTGTATTTTACGATCAATCTGTTGAAAGTATTGCTCTTGAAATAGTGCCACTATTCTGAAAGCAGGTTAATAGTTCATTCAGTTAGGTTTCCGCACAGGATTACGGAGAAAAAACAGTGTACATATGTATATTACGAATGCAAAATAATGTTTTTATCACATTCACAGAGACATCAAACAATGTTATTGTAGAAAAAGGAGCCGAAGACGCCTTTGCTGAACTAACTAATGAAATCATTGGTAGTTTTGAATTCAAGAAAATATTAGGTGTCCAACTTTGCTCCCGCCGTTTTCATATAGGTTAGGTTAGTAGTGTAGTGTGTAGTTGTTAAAATAAATTGACTACAGATGTCAGTCATTTACTTTTGACATTTGTTAAACATAACCCGACAATAATATAAGCTGATTTCGGAGTTTATCATAATATTTTCATTTTTTTAAAATGTCAGATTATACGCCGAATGCTCGATATTTGCGGGAAGTGTTACTGTTTTTTTAATTCAAAAAAATCTGCTGCTGAGGCATTTCGAATGCTTAAAAACACTTATGATGATGGTGTAATGAGTGAAAGAACGTTTCGCAAGTGGTTTCAACATTTCAAGAACGGTGACTGTTGAAGACCGGCACAGTGGTGGAAGAGAGAAAGCTTTCGAAGATGCAGAACTGGAGGAATTACTGAATGAAGACTCGTGCCAAAGTCAACTGGAATACGCAGTTTCCTTGGGAGTAACGCAGCAAGCTGTCTCTAAACGCCTTCAAGCCTTGGAGATGATCCAAAAGGAATGATACTGGGTACACTACGAATTATAGCCAAGAGATGTTGAACGGCGTTTATTTGCTTGCAAGCAGCTGCTTACACGACAAATGCGGAAGGATTTTCTGTACCGTATTGTAACTGGTGATAAGAAATGGGTTCATTACGACAACTCGAAGCGCAGAAAATCATGGGGATTGCCCGGCCATACTCCCACGTCCACCCAGCTGCAAAATATTCACGGTTCCAAGGTTATGCTCTGTATTTGGTGGGATTAGCTCGGTGTCGTATACTACGAGCTGCTAAAAGCGACTAGAAAAATCACAGGTGCACTTTATCGAACGCAATTGATGCGTCTGAGCCGGGCATTAAAGGAAAAACGTCCGCAACACAATAAAGTAATTTTGCAACACGACAATGCTCGTCCCCACATTGCAAAAGTGGTCAAAACGTACTTGGAAACGTTGAAATGGGAGGTTCTACCTCACCTGCCGTACTCTCCAGATGTTGCTCCGTCTGATTTTCACCTCTTTCGATCGATGGCACATAGCCTGGCCGACCAGCACTTCCACTCTTATGAAGAAGTCAAAAATTGGATCGACGCATGGATCTCAGCAAAGGATGAGGAGTATTTCCGGCAAGGGATTCGTATGCTCCCCGAAAGATGGGCGAAAGTAGTGTCAAGCGATGGACAAAATTTTCAAACATAAATATGTAAATATTTTTTTTAAACAAAGCCTTACAATTACAATAAAACGGCGGGAGCAAAGTTGTACACCCAATACATTGCATATATTTTTAGATTTTTCTAAGGCACTTGGATTCCTTTGCCATTTGCAATAAGTTACGATGTTATGTAAAATAGAGATCAGAAATATATAAGTTGAACTATTTTCAGATTCTTTGGAAAACAAAGCGCAAACGGGAAAATTGGGCAATGTAGATATATATATATCTTACATACAGTGCCGAATACAAACTCCCACTAGGAAGAGTACTTTCACCAATACTCCATATAATTTACGTAAATAAAGTATTTGAAATGATTTATCCTCACACAAAAATAAAAAGGCTGTGGCTGGAAGGTTGCTACAATAGAGGTGAGGACACCTTAAAAAATCATAAATTGCACTAATAGACACTCACTGAAACTGAATGTAGAGAAAACACAAATTGAACCATTTACCAACAAAAAAGGTGGACTACCTGCAAATACTTACAAAAACCCAGTACAAATTAGTCATCACCAAAAATGGGACTACCAAGCAGCGCTACCACAAAATATTAAGTTCTAATCATTAACAATCACGTAAGGTGGATCGAACATATCTCTAACGTGAAAAGCAAACTAAAAATTCTCATTTACATATTTTACAAATTAAAACGCATATTACATTTTGAAGATTTGATTTACAAAACACTGTTTCAATCTGTTTTAACGTGTGGAATAATTTAATGGGGAGGAACATTTAACATTTAAAATAATCTTCCAAGTTTTTTCCAAAAGCCATATTCGTTGTGGTTCACTAAAGGTTCGGCTGATACCGTAAATACTAATTCTGTCATACGTATGATCCTGGCAAACTTTAAATTATGGTGTGATAGTTGTGTCGAAAAAACTTCTGGAAATTCCGAATAAATTTGAATGTTCACCATTTGAATACTATAAAATCTTTCCTATTTTTATTATTGAATCAAAATTTATTATATCTTTACTAAAAAAAGTTCCAAGATATTAATGTAGTTGTCTGTTTAGAGCATTTGCTGCCGACATTGATATTCACCAATTCATCTATAGCAATTGTTTAGAACAATAAACAAAATATACTCGACAAGCTTCAGACAAAACTGAAAATCAGGCCAAGGGCTTAAAGTTCAATCTTTAGTGGCCATACTCAACATTAGCACTTTGTCGGCTATTCAATTAACATCGAATTGTAAAATTTGTTAAGTAACATCTTATTTTTGTGACGTCATATCTCAAGCGCTTAGCGTCAATGCAAACCACAATTGTTGTATTCAGCAGTAAAAAGTTCCAATTTTTGATGATCATTCCAAAAAATCGCGGTTGAAATTCAAGGCAATTACGAGAGGGAAAGCAAAAACCATATTGACAGGCACCATCATCAAAATCAATCAATCAAGTCTGCAAATATTGGCACAATAATTTTCGCCTGGTTAACAATTAAATGAAAACCTCATGAAACCAATTAGCACTTCTGTTTCTCGTGTTTTCTTGCCATGGTTGTGGATGCATGCATGAGATCCAGAATTAGAATGTTGGACTGTCCATTAACTTCACTGAGAGTCATTAATGGACTACAGTTTTACAGTGACCACGTCTATTTTTGATCACCGTTTCCAGGGAACCAACCTCACCGGTTTCGATCAATCTACATTAGCAAAAAGGCATTTGCGAGCTACAGTTTTGACCTCAGCATTGAATTGAGTTTTGTCGGCACATGCACATGAAATATTTTGAAGAACTCTATTCTGCTAAATGTTGAACTCAATTTTGAAAGAAATTAAGCTAAAATTTATGGATTTTTTTTCTGATTTTTTGGTTTTTCGGAGCATACTCGTGCAGAGGTATTTCTATGTAAAGACAGACAATGTAATCGCCTGATTCTTGAAATTGGATAAAAAAATCATGTCAGGTGAGTGCAATGACCGTTGCAATTCAATTAAGTGACTGCAAAGAATCTGGCTGCAATTAGGGTCAAATGATAGCAATGATCTTCGATACTATATTTATAGCTAGAAGGGTACAACAATAGTATTGAATCGATACTTAGTGAGCTTAGTGGCGTTGGCGTAACTAAAGAAAAAATTTAAAATCTCACATAATTGTAATAACATCCCATTGCTGCTACTCGTTTCCAGAAATTGGAAGGTGTTGTTCTTGTATCCCTACATTTGTGATGAATTGCATGAAGCTGATCAACAATGTTTTCGACTAGAGATATTTGCATGAATAAGTCTCGTGGTGCTTATAAGGACTTTCAACAGAAAAGCTGATCTCAGTGTTACCACGACGCAAATTCAATATAAAACTGCATCAGTGATAAAAAGTCCACTCGCAACCCTGCCAACGACAAAAAATAATTTGATACGAGCGAGCAAGCGTGCATGTACATTTGGGTCATGTCGAATCTGCACAATTTATTGGGTAGTCATCAAGCTTTCGCCGAGAGGCAATTAATCGTCTCGTCAAATTGTCTGGTACCTCAGTCATGACATAGACGTCCCAACAATGCGGCGTTAATTTGAAATGAGTAAATTGCAATGAAAGAAATTATGATTTGATGCTGGCATCCAAATGCAACCAAAAGAAAAGATAGCTAAAAGTTATAGATGCAATTTAACGTGTTATTGTCCGAGAGAACACCAGGTGGACCGTTAAGTAATAAGGAAGCTGGATGCGGATTTTCTTTATTACGACTGAACTTCAGTCTTTCATACATAAGAATGGGTTTAAATTGAAATAAATATACGATGCACGAGAAAAACATTACTAGTTCGTTGCAGATTTAAAATATCAATGGATGTATGTTTTGCGCGACAAATTCGAATTATGCATGACTATTACTGTTGGTATTTTCACATTTTCAAGCACCTTCACTTGCCAATTATGTACATATGTATGTAAAATTGCGATCGAAGGGCTCAAGGTTGGTTGCCACTATATGCATAGAACTTCTCAAAGTAGTAACAGAATACGAGTGTAAGTGACACTCCATTGAGAGTCCAAAATACTGACCAATAGATATGAAAAACACCCAATTTAATCGACTTCTTCATAGCTAGGAAGCTGCCGATAACACATGTTAAGACCGAGGAGGGATATGATATAATATACCCAGATAATCTTAAAACAATCTAACTTTTCACTTCTAAACAGACGGACAGATTAGGATGCACTTAACAGAGAACTAATTAACAGAATAAAACCGAGTGTCCCTCAAAATGGAAACAACAAGTGGAAGGAAAAAAGAAGACAGAAAGAAAGATACAACCAAACTAACAGCAAGAGAACAGCAGATTGATAGAAAAAAAGCAGAATCAATAAGCGAAATAATTCGTAAATGTAATATAAATAGTTAACAACCAATAATACACCCGAAATTTAAAGAAAAACAACTAGAAACAAGTTATGGGAAAAAATTAGAGATCTATTTGTAATGAAAAGAAAAACAAAAAAACAAAATGCAACGCACTAGGGTCCCGACGAAAAAAATACTCTAAATAATTTGACCCTGCGACTGAGAAGAGAAATACTAGAAATTAAAAATAACATAATTAGTTCGTACCTTTGGTCATGAACGTATGAAAAACACTAATTGCTTACTATGGAAGTCTCATGAAAGAATCAAAAGATCAGCCACAAAATATTGAGCAAAAAGTAAAGTCTTCGCTTTTACCGCCTAGAACGCATTTTACGGCCCAAACAGGAAAAGTAACATGATCAAACTCAAGAAATAGTAACAACAATGTAGAATATGTCTCTTATAAAGGAAAATATAAATTGAAGTAAAGCTCTTGGTGTTGGACCGAAGACATCCTTTAGTAGCTATTTAATATTGGAGATTAACAAAATGACCACATTAATAAACTCGCTTTCCCTGTTAATGTATATATCAAAAGAATATATATTTTCAGAAGTAATTATGATACCTAAGTCAGTCCCACTCCCAAAAAATAGCATCGCCCAGAGCAATATCGTTGCTACCAGGAATTTTGTTATTATTTGAAAAACTACTAGAGCTACTTCAAACACATCAACTTTGATTTCGGGGTAGACATTCGATCAAGTCGATAGGATAATCGACAACATAGAAAAAGCACTCGAAGTAAAGAAAATTTGTTAGACAATTTTTCTTGACGTGAACCTGGCTTTTGACAAAGTTTGGCACAATAAGCTATTTCTTAAACTTAAGAAAATATGACATCCACAATAATGACAACTTCTGGAATTATTTCAGAGTAGAAAGCATGCTCAAAAATCAAAGAAATCAAAGCTGAGTTACAACTGCTATCTTTGCGGATGACATGATTAATTTCATAGTTAATATATTTGACATTATTGAGGAAGCTCCTGATGAACTTCAAAGCGAAATGTGTCGAATCAACAAACAGACAAGGTAACGCTACATCAAATCAAATGAAACTAAGTTTATACATGTTGACTACACTAATGAAGTAGTTAACTTTTTGTCTATGGCATTAAATAATTCTTAATACCACATGGCAACTCGGAAAATTATCTGACATTAAATCTAGATGCTAAACTTCGGTGGAAGGCTCATGTTTTAAAGAAAAGCCAAGAGGTTTGATTGAAACATAACGATATGTAATAATTTTCAACACACAATAAACTGAACAGATACTAAAGCCCATATAATAATCGGTGGCACAGCATCCTGCTAGACTACCTTATTTCTGGAACAACGAAACACTAGGAAGTGAAGTGAAGTGATTTGACACAGATACTCATTTACAACTCAATGAACTGATAGTGCCGCGCTAAATCCCATTTCTGAAAATTACTGGTTGCCATGCAGTCTCGAACCTAACAATCCGTGCAACCAAAGCAACCACCCTTCTCACTAAGCCACCCAGACTACCATGTGGACGTGTGTAATCCAGCTGTGCGGTTATATTAATTCAAACAACCTTAAAAACCATAAAAATGTCTCCCAACATTGTTGACACTCCTTGTTATGTTCATAATAACCACCTTCACATTAACATCAGAGTAGATAATCGTCAGCGAAGCTCGAAGACATAACAAAAACTTCTCGACCACGCGGAGATGGTAAGAAAGCTCAAAAGACACAAACCATTTCAGCTAATTTTATAGCAAAGCAGTAACAGCAGTAGACCGAGTATATAAGAAACAAATGGTGGTATCCTAATAAAAATTATAGTAATTTAGGTTAAAACAAATTATAGTGCTGTTTGACTAACAAGGAGAAGGCACGGCATCGTCCCCTCAGATCTGGATGAAATTTGGCACACAAGCCAAAGACGTGAAGGATTTTCGATCCTTAAAATAGTAGACCGCAAACCACCCCCCCCCCACCCGTTGTTGAGAAAAACGCGTATAAAGTTTTTAAGCGTTGCTTATCGATTAGTAAGTTTTTGCATCTGACAGAAGCTATGCAGGGTAGGAAACAAGCGCCACTAGCTCACGATCATGGTGTCGTATGCTCGATCCCCGGTCGGTATTGTTTTTATTTGAATAAATGTGGATGTAATTAGTTAAGGCTAAATCAGCAATGTTCAACTACAAATACATTTATTTTTTGAAATCAGCAAATTATTCGATCATTTAGATATGTAAATTATACTAAAAACTCATTGTAGAACGGATTTATTATTAAAAACTGTTGTAATCGAAGCAAAATCGTAGCTAATGGTAGATCATCCTTTGTTCCTAGAATCAAACCTGCATCCTCTTCGTGTCTCATAGCCAACTCGGCAAAAGGTAAGAAACTAGGATGGAGCCCAACGTGGCTAGCCATAAATGCTCTGGTGCTCAGTAATTGTGGCATATAGTAGATACCAGGGTCGTAATTGTTTAACAGTTCCATAATTTCAGATAATTCAAATAAACAGCTATTTTATTTTTATTATTTATTTGGTTTAATTCTCCTATTGCTACCCAATTACCCAATTTGGTACTGAGGCAAGGATACAACAACGACCGGATGCTAGGAACAAAGGGCTATATGACCATCCGGCAAGAATTTGGCTTCAAGCACAGTAATCCGAAATTATGGACTGTTAAACAATTACGTCCCTAGTATCTACTTTATGCCACAATTACTCAACACCATAGCATTCATGGCTAGCCACGTTGGGCGCCATCCTGGTTTCTTGCTTTTTGCCGATACTATGTGACACGAAGAGGATGCAGGATTGATTCGCAGGGTTGATTAAAGTTGAGATTGATAAAGTTTTGGAAAAAAATAAGAACTCGTTAAAAAAGGGTTTGTGCCGCATGCTCTTTTTTGGCTTAACGTCGAAATAAAAATAAAACTTTTAGATGCTGTTTCTATGTTTATAATGATCAATGAACAAAAATGAAAATCCTAAAATACATATGCGATTTTTACTTCAATTTTGTGTCATCCCTTAATAAATAATGAAACGTGTGTATTTGTTTTTTGCCATTATTTTTTCAATAAATTTTTTGCATCATTCCATGCAACTTGTATAATCACAAGTAATGAATGGATGAACAAATTTGAAATCGATTGAGGAAAGTGTTACTTTTTGCTGCTCACCTCCGAGTTAATGGTTAAACATGCTGATATCATTGTACATGCACGTTGATTTAAATGTTAACCCTGGTTTTTTCTGCCACAGCAAGGCTGTATTCTAACTGAATATTTATTTTTTGAATATCATCTCCAGTTAAACATGGGTTAACATGACATCTATCGACACATACTTCCGATTTTTTGCTATTGACACCGGTGCAAAGTTTGAGTGTTGACTTAAGAAGGTTTCATTTGTTGGAATGTGGGTGCATGACATTCATGCTGTTCGGTTACCTTTGATGGTTATTAATCACACTATTGACAAAGACATTCTTTATTCGAATCAATTTGATTTAAGGTCTATAAATGTCGGTAAATCACCGCCCATGTGCAAAATACCGCCGCAACTGATTTTATGTGATTACCATCTGCATCAACGGAAATGTTTGCTGCAGATAGGAAACATACCAGCTTTCTCTCAACTAATGATGCCTCCAATCACTTGTCATGCATAAATTGCCGCCATAAAATTTTTAGCAGTAGCATTTATTACGGAACGCCAAAGTGAATATATTCTACCATGCTAGGCGAGTCCAAGATGGACAATGGCCACAAATGAAGTGACAAGACAAGTACTTGCCAAAGGTAGCAGTCTATTTTACTAGCGACTAAAATTAGTGTAAGGGAGTGAGGCGTAAGTCAGTAATATATCGATACCAATCGGTTCGAAAATTCAAATTTAAATTTTCGACATATTAAGATCCTTAGAGTATTCGTGAAGTGTTTTTGGAAAAATGTCTGGATCTGTGTGGGTATTTACATACGTACAGGTGTTTTATGTCATTTGCAAAAAGTCATATCAAAGTCATAAATAATGAAAGTTTTCAATGTTTTTAAATTATAAAAAAACATAAAAACAATAAACCATTAACTATGAATAAAGGATTGCTACTTAATTTCACTTATTCTACTTGCTTTTTTGATGTGTCAATCAAAGCATTTTAATGTTGGTATCATTTAAGCAGATTTCCAATAATTTTAGAGCCGTTTTTTATTTTAATCAAAAACTGTATAAAAATTTAAAAAAAATTGTAGCAAATTCACACTTTAACTTTTTGGAAGGTCGAATATTTTAAAGATTTAATATTTTGAACGAGTTTGTGGTTCATATGAATAATATTACTTAATTTCATCTATGCTAATGACGCTGTTGTGGCATTGACCAATATGAGTTACCAATTGTACGATATGATGTACTTAATTCAATCAATTTGCAATTTTGCCAATTATTTCTTTATAAAATGAAATGCTTAAAAATAAATTCATCAAAAACAAAAAGAAGTTTTATATTTGTAAACCGATATATATATATATAATATAAATTCAGGAGCAGTTTCTGCCAATCAATTCTTCTCAAAACCAAATACTAAATATTCTTCAAACACAAATCGAGGTTCGAATTGTATTTAGATTTTATTTGTTTAATATTTATTCCGACGTCAGAGTTTTACTGCACATTACATGTTATTTTCAGATCAACTGCAAAATAAGAAATCATAACTAGTATTTCGAAGCTAAAATGTTGAAATAGTACAAAAACAATGTCTATGTAGCGCTAATGGACATTCTGGTTGCACCTACCATAAATATCACGCAACAAAATCTAATTTAGTCGTAGAGATGAAAATTGCGTCGATATGATAATAGAAGAAAGCGTAAATTTAAGTAAGAAATACAGCTTTTTTCGCACAGAAAATATGTTAAAATTTTAATATTATACTTGTTCGAAAAACAGGACAATTCATATTGAAATATCAACGGTCAGTTGTGAGAAAACTCCGTCTAATCCTTTGTTCTTATATGGTCTTATTTTATCTCTTTCTCATATTATTCTTCCAGCCAACACTCTTTCAGGACACTGTTGCGTCAATCTTCTTTTGAATGTCAGTCAATATTGTTCTGAGTTTAGATCAATGCAAATTCTTTCGTGATATTATAGTAGTTTTGCTCTTCTGTGTTCCATAGTAAGCTTTCTGATCTGATTTGTGTGCTCTCTGATCTTAGTCTAGTAATATTCATCATCTTTGATTTCAAACAATTGCTGACTTTCTGATTTAGTAAGTATGATCTCAGCTAGAGACAATGCTATTTTGGAAAGTTTTTGTGATCGTCATATAAGAATTAAGTATCTCACGATAACTACATGCGAAGTTTCGTAAAGGTCACAAAGAACATCATTTATCTCGAACAAGATAATCATTCCATGGTGAAACAACGAAAAAGTCCTCAGAGACTACATGGACGTCATTTCTTTGACTGAGTAAAGTCATTTCAAATTAAACTCTGATATAAAAACCAAAATATTGTTCATTGTTGCTTTAATTTGGAATTAACCCCCATTCCATTCCATTATTTTTTATGTGTTCCCGTGGTAGGGTTTCGATAAAAATATTTTTTATTATAAAACCTTCGGATTTATTTAAACCTTAAAATTAATAGTGGCACATTTAAACTTATTGTTATATCAACACCTTGGAAAAAAATATTTTTTGAGAAATATTTGCAACTATATTGGGATGGACATCGATTTTCAGTGGTCGATTATTGAAAAAAATAGTAATTTTTCTTTCGGAGTTTTGAGTTAACTGTATTATATCTCTACATAGTGTGTAACTTTGAACTTATTGATTTTAAGCTCATGGTTTTAAGAATCATATTATCATATAGCTACCCGACTTCAGTAGCTTTTTAGGGTTGATTTTTATCCAATACTATTATATGTGTATCGCAATGCTTTTTAAAAATTGTTATTTCTATACATCATAATAAGATGCCCAGAGTGTGTGTAAATTATTCTGAAAACTTTTACTATATTTACGGTCAACTTACTGTTAAAAGTCAACGTCGTAGTTTGACACCATTAGTTAAAAGCTGGTATTTTAATTATTAACTTCCCAGTATATGGGAAGTTCTTGTAATCGCCTCGAAAATCGAAATTGAAATTTTCAACATTTCTTTACGTTTTGAGGTCTATAGAGTATATATAAAGTGTTTTTAGAAAGGGAGATGTATGTGTGTGTGTGTGTGTGTATGTACGTTCGTGGACACTTTTTTTCTACGACGATAACTCACGTAAACAAAGTTGTATCGACTTCGTTGAGGTGTCAATCGAAGCGTCTTTACAATCTTAAGAGCTGATTAGTTTTTGGGAAACTTCGGTCATGGGGGTTTGCTGTTTTGCCCGTTTGAAGGTCATTTCTGTCATGCGTTATATCTCGCTAACCTAACGTACGATTTTCTTGATCAAAGTGTCAATCGACGCGTATTTACATTTGTGTGATTCTATAAAGTTTTTAAAAAATTTCTTGCAGCCGTTTTTTAATTTTTTTAAAAAAAGAGCAAAAAATAACGGTTTTTTTTCAAAAACAGTAAATTTTTAACCTTATTTGCAAGTTGCAGTAACCAATGTTTATAAAATTGATATACTCCAAACAGTTTTATTGAAAATGACAGCAAAATTTTTCACTAATGATTACAAAAAAAAATCAAATAAAAAATAAAAAATCATTAACAGTCGTCATGTTCTTCAAGGCAATTTCTGTCATGCTTTATATCTGACGAACCAAACATACGATTTGCATTGTTAAGGAGCCAATCGACGCGTATTAACATTTGCGTGAATCTATCAAATTTTCATAAAAACTGTTGGAGCCGTTTTTTAATTTAAGAGAATAAAGTGCAAAAAATTAGATTTTTTTTCATAAACAATAAATTTATAACCTGATTTGCGAAATATAGTAATCAGTGTTTATAAAATTTTCATACTCCAAACAATATTTGTAGAAACAATTTCAAAACTTTTTCTCATGATTACGTAAAAAATTAAATTACAAATAAAAAATAATTAAAAGTCATCATGATTTCCAAGGTCATTTTTATCATTCACTATATCTCACGAACCAGATATAATATTTGCATCATTAAGGTGTCAATAGACGTTTATTAACATTGCTGCAATTTTTTTAACATTACATAAAAATTGTTTCAGCAGCTTTTTAATTTAATAAAAGAAATGCAAAAAATTAGGCTTTTAGGGTTTTAAGGTTTTTTCATAAAAAATAATTTTTTAACTTGATTTGCACAGCACAGTAATAAATTTTTATAAAATTTATACATTCTTATCAGTTTTTGAAGAGAAACCAGCAAAACCATAATCCATGATTATAAAAAAAAACTAAATAAAAAATAAAAAATCATTCAAAGTTATTATGTATAGAGGGTTCATACGAATGACATTAATTTATATCTTTTATTCTAAGGAAATTGTTGTAAATTCAATCGAAGTTTTATAATATTTGCATAATTTGAGCAGATTTTTAATAGTTTTTACAGTGTTTTAGTGTTAAAAAAACTGCTTAAATGATAGAAGTCCAAAAAAAACCTTCCGTAGATGATATGGTTAATATCAACTCATTCCTGTTGCTGCTATGAATACCTCTCATTATTATTATTTAAAGTAAAAATATTTTTAAAATTATTATTTTGTTTAATATTTTTAATGTTTATCTAGATATTACTGGGAAGTTGACCGTGTGGACCTCAAGGGTCGCACTTCGCGGCTTGTTTTGGATATCCGGTGCGGAATTTGGACAAAACATGGACTCCTAGTGTTTGCTGTGCACAGTGTGTTTGTTGATTGACATCATGGTCGAAAGGATCTCGTCATATGCCATTCGTAGTTCCAATAATATGGTCCGAACCCAAAGTGTAGGATAGTCGAGACAAGAAAAATCACCATACGATAAAAGAGTGGCCTTTTCGAGACACTTTTACACCAGGTCAACGAAATGTTCTTCACCCCACTTTAATACATCCTGAAGATGTATTGCTACCTCCATTGCACAATCAAACTCGGACTTATGAAAAACTTTGTCAAAGCTATGGACAAAAATGGAGAGGGTTTTTGTTACTTCGTACTTAAATTTTCCAAAATCAGCAATGCTAAAATAAAAAAAAGGAATATTTGTAGGGCCACAAATTAGACGACTACTTGCTGATGAACAGTTTGAACAAAAACTTAATCCGGTCAAAAAATTTGCATGGACATGTTTCTTCATAACAACTAACACGGATGTGGGATGCAATATGTCACTCGAGATACATTTTTTACTTTCACATTTGGGGGCCGTTAGCGACGAACACGGTAAGCGGTTCCATCAGGAAATATCCACCATGGAAAAACGGTACCAAGGCAAGTGTAGTCCGAACATGTCAGCTGACTACTGTTGGACACTCAAAAGAGATGCACTTGACGCTAAATATTCCCGAAAATCCTGAACAAACGTAAAATATAAAATATTTTTCTTCATCGTATATAATTTTTAAACATTTTTAATAAAAAAAAATTAGCTGCAGTTGCAAAAAAACTGATGGTGACTGAATTATTTAAAAATGTAGATTAGCTACAGACTAGTTTTAAATACAAAATAACCTATTCAGTTTCATTAAACTTTCATTAAGGTCATTTTTGTCGATCAGTATTATTATTCAATCAAACGTAAGATGGCTACAGCGAAAACTTAGGATAAAGGGACACCAATGAAATACGCAAGAGAATTTTGGACCAATTCATTTTTCATAACTAGCCCAGAGCTTCTTTACAATTTGACCCAACCTTATCCAGTAAGTGTTCCATAGATCCCAGTACCGGTTTTTGATTTGCCCTTATATTGCGCAAAGCAGTTGTACATCAAAGATAATCGTATTGCAAAATGATAAACTTTTGCTTTTCTTTCTACTTTCGCTGTTCAATGCGTTACAATGTGCAACTGAACATTTCTGATAGATCAAAGATTGCGTGCATTTTCCACTCGTATTCTTTGCGAATCCCACGTCGGATTGTCCATTGAATCTCTAATCGATTTCTAAACGCAGGTGGTCCGATTTATCAGCGGATTCCACTTTTATGCGCCAATGAAGCAGGGATAGCTGTCAATACCGCTGAGCTGCTGTCGGAAGATTTATGTGCATAAGAATGAAGTGAATTTCCCAGAGTGGTGGGTTCGGACGCCTGCCCGCATCCAAGACAGTTTGTTTCATTTAATGTTGATCGCACAGCCTCAATCTATTTCTGTGTCCACCGCTCGAAGATTAATCTGAATTTAAATTGACCTTGGATTTATAGCAAATGTTATCTGCACTGACCCCTCGCTCCAGATAAAAGATTGCTTACTTGAAGCAACAATAACAACAAACAGCAACAATAGATACAACAACAATGACCAGAAGACAACGCAGTGAACATCTTATAAGTTTGCACTTTCATCTACTCGTAGTTTTATAGAGCATGGACGTGGACATTTGATAAGAGCTCAACGCCGAGATTCGCAACATATTACCCACAATAAATCACAATAAATTTGTGCAAACTTTTTTTGGGCGCAGGCGAGCGGTTGCAATTTCGTAATTTAAAGGCTTGATAGCAGGAGTCAAATTGGAGGCCACTTGCTCTAATTATTTGGTACTCAGTAGTTTAGCGCCCTCATATGCTTGATCTTTCATTTAGATGTTAGGGATAGAGAGCTTAAGCTATTCAAATGAATTCACGTCGTATTTTGAAGGTACGCAAATGGGGGTGCAAACAAAATTTAAACAATTCATATTTAAACTACCTAATTCAGAATAAACATGACAAATTCATGACAAATCGTTAAAAAAGTAACGCACCGAAAAATCGCGCATGCAAAGTTTATAAGTTTCACTGAAATTATAACTGAACTGCATTCCTAAACATTACTCCGAATAGTCAATTTAAAGTCTTCTTTCATTTTATTAATATTAATGGTATGTTACAACGACGAAAGTACTTCAAATAGCTATGGTTGGTAAGAATGGGCGAATAGCGTTACTATGTTAATTATACCCAGCAAACAAATTTACATTTTGTTCTAAAAAGTTATAGAGTAAATTTTCTTGGACTTAATTTTATTCTCGTGAAAAACGGTGGAATTTCAATCTTATATAGAATTTTTCAAACACTTGATTTCGTGAGTTTATTCATATTTGATTAATTAATTCCTGTGTATTTGGTGCTGCATAGTCGTGGAAACATTAGTGATTGGAATGGCACCTCATGATTGTAATGAAAAATTCATAACAAACTGTTTTAAGTCATTTCTTCGCAAAGTTCGCAGATAATATCAATAATCCTTTTTTGTGTGAAATTTCATTACATTTTTCTAACGCACCTTACTAAGCGAGATAAGCAGTTTTCCTTATCCCATCTCTTATTGAAGATTATCATCAAAATGTGGGGAGAAACGGGGATACGCTATCATTTATTTGATAACAGGTTTTAAAATTACTTAATTTTTTTTGATGTTTCACATTCCACAAGATGAAAGCATCATTCTGTGTGTCCTTTTATGTTAATCAATATTTGGACAAATTGGTATAAGTAATAAAGAGGCGCATAAAACTTTGTTTTAATAAAAAATTCTCAACACCTTGCTTTCGTGGATCCAGATATCCCCGAAATATTTCCAAAAATTGTTATTGTCTTAGTACAATGCAAACATAATTGCATCTCATATAAGAGCCTCTTCACTACGTCTAACGAAAAATCACATTTTTAAATCTTTATCTAGCAACTAGATAAGCCCTGCTGTGTCCAACAAATTCTTCAATGGCAATTAATGAGCTATAGAGGCAAAAAACTAGATATAATTTACGTTTAAGTAGGTTTTAACTTCTTAATTTACAGTTTTATTGGTATTTCAGGATGTTGTTCAATTCATTCTTTCAGTTAATTTGTCATTGCTAAGCACATTAATTTTTCAAAAAAATCGATGATGTTTCCTTTTTTTGTTGTGAAATTTTAAATTAAAACAAAATAAACTCCGAACTAATAACCTATTTAAAATCATATTTTGCTTCCAAAAATATGAGTGTAAGACTTGGTTCACGGTTTCAAATTGAAACTTTTCTTCCCCCTCTTCAAAGTGTTTCAAAAAAAAAACTGAATTGTTGTCTAGCAGCACAATACGACAACGAATTTATAGACAAAGTTCCTCGCTATCTCATTTTTTCATGTTCTAATAGTATAGACAAATGAGCTTGCTGCGATTTTTTTTAATTGTCGCGAAGCTGATTTGGACACCGGCTTGAGATAAATTTGATAACAATTTTCAAATTATGTCTCTGAAATTGTAGTTTCAAAAAACGTTAAACATGTCAGTTTTCTCGCAAATTTCCCTTTTTTGATTTACACCAAAATGAATACCTAACCTTCATTCACAATTGTGAATTAAATTAACGATAAAAGGTAAAAGCATAGAAAATCATAAAATTAATGCAAGAATCCTTTGCGGTGTGTTTGAATCATAGTTGCTGGCTTCCCGGTTCTCGTTTGGAGATCATTGGGAAGTTAACTTTATAAAATAATAAATTTTGTGAATCCTTCAAAAAACTTGACTTACACTATAGTAGAAAATTAAGTTTATTGAAATTTGAAAAATTGTTCGATTGCACCCAAAATGAGTGGTAACCCATTTTCAATGCCAAAAAAGAATTCTACGTACAAAAAAATTAAAAAAGGACATTCTAACTAGCTATTACGAATTCATCTATTTGTGATAATGCACCAGATGCAACTAATAAAAAAAGTTTTAGGAAGCGCTGTTTTTTTTAATTTCAAGGATAATAAGCAAGAATGTCGACAAAATTATTAGTTTGCACTGCGAAACATACAAACATTTATTATAGAAATAAGGAGCAAATAAAGTCTTTGATTTCACATCAAATGTAAAAGTTTTCGTGCAACTTCAATGAAAAAGAAAATTTCGAATTAAATTTTTAATATGCCACATAGTTTTGTTCATGTTACAGCCAAATGATGTTTTTTTTAATATACACCTGACTAAGTAATTAGAAAAGCTAGCATATTTCAGGGGACTTTGTCTGTTTTCGAACAAAGACAAAGTATTGTAAGCAGAAATCAATTTTTCCCAATCGTTTTTTAGAAATCAAATGAAACTTTAAGTTTTGCTCATTTTTCGTATTCTTGTGACTTTATATAAATTTGAAGGTAAGTCTAAAAATAAAAAGACATCGTAGTTTTGCAGAAATTTAAAATGATATATAATCTTGCAAAAGAAAACTGAGATGAAAAACAGTCTCACAACATTTTTATTTTATTTTTAAAATCGCGTCTACGCATCTCAGCGGTGGTTTGAATTTTTCAAATTTTCTTCTATTTTTTCCAACCACCAAAAATTGAAAATACCATTCTTGTGAGAATCAGCGGTAGTTCAAACCTAACCAAATAAATATGAATGAATCCAACCGTCCTAACGAATATATATAAATATGTATTACGAAAGGAACAGTGGCACAATTTGTGTACATTCATGAATACAAATTGTCTTATTAAGAAGTGTGCGAATAATGGACCCACTTCAACAAATTAATACGATGTTTAAATAATAAAAATCAGAAACATAAGTGAGAAAAGATGCATTGAAGCAATTTAGAATCGAGAAGCTCGATGAATAGTCAATTTTTTGTATTAAAATTGGCTGCTGAAAAGAAAATTTGCTTGATCGATCTATTATTCTATTGGCGTAGCTGTCTACCAAAATGCAAAGTATTGTAACTGAAATGTATTGATGAATACTAAAGTGGCTAGAACACAAATAAATTTCAAACCATGAAAGTGCAAACGTTGTTTTTATTTATGATAACTTCTTTGGTCAGTAATTGTCAATTATTCATTTTAAATGCTGAAAGCTGCATGCAAGATTCATACTTGCTTTAATTTTGTTTGTATTTAATTCAGATAATATAAGCTCTGCTGCGTGATTAGAAAGCGAATTTGAAAGAACGCGCTAAAGCAGCAAAAAATAAATAAATAAATTTATCAAAGGCGGATTTGATTCTAAGAAAACATTTTGATTTTTGGATAGTCTAGTATCAATTAGATTCAATGAAATGACGCTATTTTGAAAAGCTTATGAAATTTATTTTAACATTTTTAAATATAAAATTACATGTTTTTGGTGATAAACGAAAGTATGTATGTATATGGTTTTTTTAATGCGTAGAACTTTTTGAACGAATTAAACACAGATAAATTATTGAAATGGAGTTTCTTATCTTTATTAGGTTATATACTTTATAGCATTTGGTGTTAGTAATTTTTGGTATATGACCATCGCGACTGCGTATTAGGAAGGCCATCTTGTCGGTCCAATTTTGCACCATTTTGTTCAGCTTAGCTGGCGTTATTGCGCCAATAAATGCATCTAATGTTGGTTTCCAAGTCAAGAATAGATACTGGTTTATCAGCATATATATAAGATCTTTCCTCGAAATTTTTCCATGTAGTGGACGAACAGATGCCAAGTTGTTGAGAACGGCGTCTAATGAATAAATTTGGATGCTCAGTCACACTTATCTCTACGGCAGCGATAGCACTGTACGAGCTCGTGTTGGATGAACATTGTCCAATAGAGTATACGCGGACACAAATCTTTTCATCGTTTTGCGTATAAGCTGTTCAGATGGACAATTAAAAGCACCAAAAATAGGACAAAGTATGGGTACACAGAACGCGAATTTTGAAAATAAATTTTCATTTTTTCAAAACATTGTTCGGACGTAAGTTTTTGCATGGTAATTTTTGAAAGTAAATGAAACAAAATGTCAAAATAACTGCAACATTTCAGAGCTACAATGATAGATATTTTTATTGGAAATTCTGTAATTCTAAAAAACACCCTATACTTAGAGAAGCTAAAAATTTACAATTTGTTTCGAACATTTTGAGTTTGCAAAGGAAAATCAGTCACCCATTTGGTCAGTACGTCTAGTGAAATTTCTTTTCTTTACATATTTTTCAAATTTTCTGCCTGAGAAAATAGCAAAAGTTGAAATTTTCTGACGAAGAATGCATTTGATAGGCGTTTTCTATTGAATTTGAACGTTTCAAATAATTTAAAACATAAATATTTGAGATTGAAACGGTTATACTCCTTAAATCAAATTCCATTAAAAGCAAAACTTACTTCTGGAAGCTAAGCAACGCTGGATAGAGTTGATCTTTAGTGGTATTGTCACGTGAATCCATTACATTTTCACCAGAATTTATAATAAATTAAGGCAATCAGTAGGTGCGATTTAGCTAATTACAGGAAAAAATAATTGCGATAGCACTTCATTGAATATTTTTTTTTGTTTTCAACAGAATTTTATAACGATTCTGTCTTGTAGGAAAGAGATTTCGAAGACCAATTTGCGTTATTACTCTATATAATATGCATAGTTGCCAAACCTTATATGATATGGATATGATATATGTGCTATAATATTATCAATATAATTATAAATGTATCTAAATTTAATGGATATCAAAAAAGTGTGAATGTGTAAATTAAACAAAGAGAAAATTTATTTAGAATTTGTGTTTCTTTTTTTAGATGGTTACATCTGCATGTCCAACTAAATATATGTATTAGCACCCAATGGCTAGACAGTTATAATCATATTGTTTGGATTTCATTAGCACGATACATGACACGATGCCTTACATAAATACATTCTCAAACAATGGATCGGATAAGCGAAAGTCTCATCATGTGCTCAAAATTAATGAAGAACATATTTATATTTTTAATGAAGGTGTCAAAAAATATTAACTTTGATTAGTTTTTAAATAGTTGCTCACCATCATAAAATATTGTTACCTTTCTTATCATTCAATGTAAAAAAACAATTGTTTTGCTTTTAGCATAGCTTTTAAAACTGCTGAGTAACCAGCAAATACAATGTGACTATTTCTATTATTTTGCAGCTTATTTTTATTAATCGTTTTATTTCAGGATGTGTATTCAATGCCGATTTTTTCAAAACAAGTTTTTTAGATTAGAATAAAAAACTACATAAGTAATTAATCACTTGGACTGTTTTCCATTGGGGATAGAAATCAATAAATATTTTTTTGGCTCAGCAAATAGATATTTATTTTTCAATAACTGCAATATCGATTGTATCTTTATTTAAGACACGTGATTTTTGTTCTGTTTAATAAGACCTTGGACCGTCAGTTCGTAAACTAGGCTGAAATCAGATAGGGGTACACTGGGTCATTAATAAGACACAACCAAAGATTTTGATATCAGACGCTTTGAAATTGAGAAAGACAAATATCTTCCAACTATTTTTTAATCTAAAAGTCTTTTTTCAGCTTTTTATGCAAATTCCTCGCAGACAACATTTCAAATTTTTCGAAATTAAAGTTGGAACTATCAAAATGCTAGCACGAACTCAAAAAGTTTCAAATTATTACATTTACGGACGGAAAAAAATTCAACTTGGAGAAGCTGGACAGGTTTAGCCGCTACTCTATGATCTGAAGTATTACAATTTGTCGAGATCAAAAAGTATCTACAGGTGAATAGGCCATGGGGGATCTGTTTTCTGTTGGCCGTTGAACGGGGGCGCACAATAATTGACTTATCATCCTTCTTAAAAAGCCGGGAACATTAAAAAAAATCGAAATGTATAAAATTTTTAAAAAATTGTTTTCTTCTTCTAATTTTTTCACTCCTAACTTTAAAACGGTTTATTTTAGAGCAAAATTTTGTGGGAATAAAAGTTGCGTAGTAAGATAAGATTGCTTAAAAAATTTAAAACATTTAACCCTTGGCACAAAATAAAAAAAATATAAAAGGGGGGGGGGGAATCCTTCTATAATTTTTTTACCACTTGGAATGCACTTAGGACTTTTATATTTCGCCTTAAAAATATTTACAATATAATATGATAGCACACAAATTTTCATCAAAATAGATTAAGTAAATTGCCCATAATAATTGTGCAATCTAAATTTATTTGAAAAAAATTGAATTTTTTTCAAAGCTTGCATGTTTGAAACTTAAGCTTATAGAAATTTGAATTTTTTCATATATAAAAGAACAGTCTACCTATCAAATCCACTTTACAAAATTAAAATCGGATTATTAGGGCAGCCTTGGGAACTTTTGCTAAACTTAGTAATAAACTCTAAAACAGTGCTGGGCGGCTGCCGATTCAGTTGATGGAAGCATGGCTAGTTAGTATGACTTACCCCCCAGCCGTCCAGGACTGTCTTAGAGTTTATTACCAAGTTTAGCGAAAATTGCTGAGGCCGCCGTAATGATTCGATTTAATTTTGTAAAATGGATTTGATAGGTAAAGTGCTTTGTTATTTATGAAAAAAAATTAAACTTCTGTAGGCTTAAATTTCTGACTTGCAAGCTTTCAAAAATTTCAATTTTTTCAAATAAATTTAGATTAGACAATTATTATGGGTAATCTACAGAGTCGATTTTGATGAAAATTTGTGTGCTTTTTTCATTATATTGTAAAGATTTTTTAAGGCAAACTATTAAAGGCCTAAGTGTAATCCAAGTAGTTAAAAAAAAATAAGAAAAGGCTTTTTCCCCTCTTTTTATATATATTACTATTTTGCGGCAAGGGCTGAATGTTTTAATTTTTTTAATCAATTTTACCCTATAGCAAATTTTACTACGCAACTTTTATTTCTACGCAACTTTGCTCTAAAATGAACCGTTTCAAAGCTAGGGGTGAAAAAGGAGGAAATAAACGATTTTTTTTAAATGTAATCGACATTTTGAGAAAGAGGATAAGTCAATTATTGTTATACGAGTTATTCCACAACTTTTCCTGCAAAAATCAGTGTGACCCTCCCTCAACGGCCAAATGTAGTCGTTTTTTACAGATCCGCCTTGGTCTATAATGACAGAGTTACGATTTAGGGTGTAATTTTCACTATCAACTTAGCCTGTTGCTACATAACAGTAAGAATAAACTCAGTAATCAGTAATATGGTGAGTTGTGAAAACATCGACTTTAACTCCTAGTTAAAGAAAATATTAATAAATATTAAATTTAAATATTGAATGGCGTTGCCATTTTCGAAAATACCGCTTCCTATCGTGTTTATCGTGAAGCCCAAACCTTATTCTCTTATAAGGATGTATTGCTACTTGACTGGCTTTCATGTAACGCGAGCATGACCTAAATTGAAAACATACCAGCCACTTTCCGTGAATTTCTACATATAAAGATGCTGCTTTTAATGAAAATTTGAAATGATTTAATAAATTAAATAGAATTTTAATTTAAAAAAGACTCCAGAAATATTGTGTTTTTATTAAATAATTTTAAATTTGATTGTTATCATCCGTCTATATTATTTAGTATGAATAAATGGGCAAAAATATGTTTTAAACATAAAAAATAATAATTTTACTGGACAGAACTGTACATTTCACACTGGTGTATATAATAGGAAATATAAAATCAAACAGTTTGTTACTTATGTTAAAAATGGGAATCTAGATACATAAATACATTAAAAAATCAAAATTTATTTTTGTGGAAAGGATCCAATCAGATGTATTGTGACATTTTTTCAAAGTTAAGTATGTTATTGAGGTTTTAGAAAATTAGTCAAAGTTTGCAACGAAATTAAAGTACTATCAAATTTACAATACAAAAATTTAGTGTCCTTCGCCTTTATTTGGCAACTCCTGTATCACTAACGTACATTACTACGATCTGCTATGATCCTTCTTCAAACAATTTTGCAAACTCGTACACCAGTTTATTGTTTGATACAGTTTGCATATTCGTGTAATGGGTACACGAATATGCAAACTGTATTAGGTCAACAGGACATTGTTCAAAATCAATCAACTTATTTAATATTTGCTCAAGAGCTATTCATATGAATAAATCATTACTCAAAAAATATTCATATTTTTTAAACACTACTGTTTTTATTTGTCGTGCAAGTTACAATAAGCACGTGTACATATATATACTGTGTAAATGAAGCTCGAAGATCCTCTGCTAAGTATCTTAAAGGTTTAGCTTTGCCAAAAAGGGACGGTTGCATTGAGGATATTGCTGAAGAGAGTATTCGTAAGTATTGAGCCACGTGTAACAAGTTTTGTATACACAATAGCACCTCGTTCTCATCTTCCCTTATTTGCAAAGTATTGTATAAGAAAAATACGACTAGCAACACTGAAAAAGGGTACAAAAATTTGCATATCGTCAAGGTCAAGTCAAAGCTTTCGGTCTTGTACGTAAATTTAATATTGATGAAAAAGGACCGTTGCACAATCAAAAAATTAAGTATGTACTAAACACACCTTAATAATGAGAACGTTTTCAACCCTTACCTAGGATTATTGAGTCACTAAAACACCTTATTTCCAATGGGCACTTGTTTCAGTTGACACGATGCGCTGATCACACACACAATTTATTTATTTATAGCACTTCCTTCAAGTATCATAAAACAAATATCTCAACGCAAACATTAACCCAATTATTAAACATTGATAAAATCAAAGAAAGATATGCTTTCAGATCTAATTGACAGAACTTGATCGCACTACCGACATTTCTCAATCGCACTCTCGAACTGTTCGGCTGATACCTTCCTAAGACCTTGTCTATGAATACAATAGAATTCCTTTTTCGGGTTTCTTTCAGGCCCTTTTGGTTGCTGTTGAATTCAATTGAGGAGTTATGCGACAGCGGGGTACGGGGATTGCATGGGATCATTCAACCAAGGAGGCAACATTTACCACGACGTGGATATCACCAGATCCTGTTGAAGGTATCGCGGACCTGAATAGAATACCTAAAGTTGATAGCGACTGTAAAAACTGAATAAGAAGGGCTTAAAAATTTGACTTGGGAAGTCGGAAAGATTATCAAATTGTTTTTGCCGGAAATGTGAGTAGTTTTTTGATGAAAATTAATAACCTCAGAAAAATATCCATTCAGTAATTGAAATAATTCCTGAAATAATACTCAATAAAATTCCCTATAAAATTACACATTTGAATAATCGCTTCACGTTAAGATTCAGTGTTTTTAAACTAGGTATTTCATTCCTAGCCCGATACGCAGATAATCATCAAGAAAATAAAGACAGCTTACTGGAGAAAGGCTGCATTATAAAGATATGGTTTATGTAGTTGTCAAGGATGGAAACAAATTGAAGTCAGCTGCAATTATTTTGGTAGAGATTTCTAATTTCTTACGAATATTTAAAACTTAAAAGTAACTAGTAAATGAACAATCTACTTCATGAAGCACTTCAGTAACGTCTAAGGATTAATTTAGATGATTCTGGTGTTCATCAAAATGCTCTGCAACTCAAGAAAATTTTAGATTTATGTGGGTCACAGGATGCTTGAAGTTTTTAAAGGACATGGACTTTTAACTAGTTTCCGATTCGTTTGTGCTTCACTATATTTGCATAGCAATCTACGAGTAAGTATTATTCAGTTCAGAAAGTGGTAACATGATGTTACTATCAATATTATTAGGAACAATGTCCATGCGAATGAATAAGATTATCCAAAATCGATATGTGTAACTCTATTTTCAAGTTTTTATTTATTTTTGTGAAATTTTCCTTCCCCGGTTTTATCACACCTCATTGAAGTTCTTATTTCGTGCACCAAATGATCTCAATTTCAAAAAAAGTTTAAAGCATCCCCGGTTTCGTCGGTAAGATAAACTTATAAGCATATTGTTGACCACCGTTCATAAATCTTTGAAACATTTATTCCAACTGCTGCTCGATAATCTATTATCTTCTGTTGATATGTAAATAGTAAAAACACAATATTTTTGATTTCGAATATGAAGCAAACGCTTCTAGAATAATGTTCAGTGGATGAACTTCTCGATTAGACCCAATTTCCTCGAAGACCCTCCTAATCCTCTTTAAAAGGGATGGTCATACTTCTATCTTTGAACTTTGCTCAGTTGCATCTGATTTTAAACCTTTCATTTACCATAATCTCAAGTGTATTCATCCCCAAGTGTTTTTCCTGAGTTTTTCTATCGGTTTATGTTTTTCACTAAAAATGTAATTTACATCAGGTGCTAGGGTGGAGTTAGTAGAAATATTATAGGCATTGTTTTGAAATATCGATTCAATGTGATATTTTAGTAATAATCATGCATACATAGATTTAAAAACCGCTTGAATCAGATCTTGGTTAAAATTAAGGCGGATGCAAATTCTATTTCACACTTTTAAATAAAAAGTACAATCAAAAAATCAGTTTAATCACTTCCGATCCGATTCTTTTTCAGTAGCCTTGCGATCAATACAGAAAGAGAAAATGATTGTAAGTCAAATTGATACCGGAAAAAAATTTGTCATCGAAATGGGTTCCCTAGGTCAAGGGATTTGACCCGCCCCGCTGACGGTTTATCACTGTCGCAGCATCCGAATTGGGAAACAACAATTGAGATTGGTGAAGTATTAAATCTTAAGATGTCTCAGACAGATATTTTCTATTTGCTCGGTATGAATCTTTACAAAAATATACGAGTTCTTGATAGCGGGTCGCTTCCATACATGATTAACGACTGAACATACTTTTTTATGTCTTCAATATTGAATGACGTTCGAGCTGAGTGTATTCATGGGGGAGAAGCTGGGAAGAAATGCTCCGAATAGGAATATTTTGAAGATATAATTTAAGCCGGATTTCAAATCAATTGATTGATTTCGGAAGACATAAGTAAGTGTGGGAACAATTAAAATTAAAAACTAGGTATATTGACTTAAGAGTAGACCACGATAAAGGTAAACAAATTCCTCGAATACCATTTTCAGGAAAGGTAGTAAGTAATGCAACAGTGTATTTTGTGAATACTGATTGATTTCTTTTTGGTTGGGTCTTATATGCTTGCTATTTCAGGTTGGTTTTCTACCCAGCATAAACTATATGTTAAAATGCATCATAAACAGCTAAAAAGTGTTCGCGATAACATTGAAACATAAATGCAGGCTGCATTTTTGAATATCTTAAATTTTTTGCTGTTGATCCAACGAAAAAGTTGAGGTCTAAAAATTTACGAATTGTTCTTTGTATTTGCTTCTTAATTGTTGCTCTCCGAAATCGCCAATATTTTCTCATTGATTTAAATCATTCAAGAAAAAGACAGTTGCAATAAAGCATACTCTACGTTCAGGCCAATGTGATATGCAATAGAAAAGATTCATTGTTTAGACAATGCTAAGCTAAAATTGGAAAATAACTTTTTCCCTGATTCAACAAACTGTTAGAAAATTAATCCTACATCACTGTTGATTTCATATACAAAATTGATGATATCTTTGTCTACTTTGTATGATCAAGTTTTATTCAAGAATAATCAGCTAATTGGTCAATTAATATGATGTTTTAGCATTATAACAGCTTGGAAATTATCCACAAAATAAATGTTAAAATAATTCGACACGCATACTGTGCTTCAACAATTTATAAAATCGATTCACGCAAAACCAAAGCAATAAAAATACAATCAAGTTTACATGCGTAATGAATTTTATATTACCTATCAGAGTTCTTGGTATTTTAGGCAAATATCAGTGGATATTTTGATGTCTGAAACGTTACATAATAGCGTAATAACAATCAAAGTTATACCTAATAAAACAGAATACTCCGAATGGCATATTTGGATAAAGCTTCTACTGTGGAAAATCAAATTAGAAAATACTGCTGACAGTTTATCTTTGTTTTTGTCTTGAATTATGAGATATTATCTTTCCAGAATGTTTGAAGACATAAAATTTTGACACTGTCAAAATTTGAGTCCTAGTAGTTGTATGTACCATAAAGAAATCTGAACCTCCATGGCTCACTGAAGCTGTTATTGAAGCCATTAAACTTAAAGATAGGGCTCGTCAAAAAATGAAGCGGTCTAACTCTCCTGAAGCGCTTCGAAATTATCGAAGGTTACGAACATTTGCGAGAATAGAAATTCAACGTTCGATTAGTTCGTACCACTCTTTCATTGAAGGCTTATTCATTTCTAATCAGCCCAAACGTTTTTGGTCCTACATTAGATCCTTGAAGTCTTCTTCCTCCATACCATCTACGGTCCACTGGAATAATAATTATGCCTCCTCTGGTGTGGAAATAAATGATTTGTTTGCCTCTTACTTCTCCTCCACATTTTCCTCCCACACCTCTAACTCGTTCATTCCTGATAATAGTTTAACTAATGGAGTGATTTCGTCAATCACTGTTGATCATCTATTAGTTGAGTCTGTTATAATCTCCTTAGACTCAAATGTCGGGGCTGGTCCTGATGGCATTCCCAATTTCTTTATTCAATCTCTAGCCTCTTCAACGAGTATGCCCCTTGCCTTTATATTCAATTTTGTCTTCTGGTGTTTTTCCGAATTGCTGGAGGATGGCTTATATTCTTCCTGTTATCAAATCCGGTGATCCTTCTTCAGTCACAAACTATCGTCCAATTTCCCGCCTCTCAGCTTATCCAAAAAATTTTGAGCGCATTGTGCACTCATATCTGTACAGTGCCTTAGGACATTTGATAGTCCCTGGGCAGCATGGTTTTGTACCTATTCGCTCCACTACCTCGAATCTGCTAGTTTTGACCAATACTGTTGCTGAATCCCTCGATAAACATCTGCAGGTTGATGTCATTTACACTGATTTTTCCATGGCTTTTGACACCGTTGACATAAACATGCTTTGTCAAAAGCTTGAGATTTTTGGGGTTTATGATTCTCTTCTTCGGTGGATATATTCGTACTTGTCCTCTAGAACTTGCCGTGTTTCTGTTTCTGGTAACTTTTCTGCTCCTTTTTTTCCTCGATCTGGTGTTCCTCAAGGATCCATTCTCGGTCCTCTCCTATTCATCTTCTTCATTAACGACCTTCCCTCTATAGTTGATTCATCTTGCCTTCTCTATGCTGATGACCTTAAGCTTTTTAGAGTGATTCTCTTGATGACTGCGAAACTCTCCAGAATGATTTGCAGTCGATAAGTTCTTGGTGTCAACTTAACTTTCTTTCCCTGAATATTCCTAAAAGTCATTCAATGACTTTCTCCCTTAAATCTTCTCCCTTACAGTTTGTGTACCTTATTGATTCTGTTCCCTTAATGACTGTCGACAAAGTGAAAGACCTTGGTGCTATTTTTGATGCCAAACTAAAATTTGATGCTCATGTCCTCAACATAGTATCCAGAGCTTCTAAACTTTCAGGGTTTGTATTGAGACATTGCCGTATTTTCTCCAACCCTGCTTCGGCTGTTCAATTGTTTGTGAGTGTTGTTCGTTCTATCCTTGAATATGCATCCCAGATTTGATCACCTTATCCTGAGTATTTAATAACTCTCCTAGAATCTGTTCAGCGTAAATTTACACGCTTTCGCCTCCTTAAGCTCAAAATTCCCTATATTCCGTATGGTGAACGTCTTGCCTTACTTTGTTTATCTTCCTTGAAATCACGTAGGATATATCTTGACCTCTGCTTACTTTTTAAGCTTTATAATAACTTCATTCAGGTGAACATCGATAATCCTGCCTCATTAAGATACCATTATCGACCCTCTCTAGAACGGAAGTTTACTTTAATTCGACTTTACTACGTTTACCTAGAACACATAACAATCTTCAGCTTGGACCTTTACCATCTTCCTATATTAGTTTTAAGCGTAGTTTAAGGAATCAATTATTCACTTAAGTACTCTTATTTTTATTATACTTTTATTTTAATTTACTCATTTTGTAATTGGAGTTTACTCTGTAAGATGAGCTGATAATAAATAAATAAATAAATAAATCTCAATCAACTACTATATTGCAATGAACCATCTAAATTGCAGTAGAGTAGTTACATATTGAAAATCCATTAAACCAAAAACAACATTTTAATAACCAGTGCTATGCTAGCTTTACTAACATTTTTGTGGACGTAACTAAATTTCTTGTCCTTTCTATTTTTAACTAACTCAATGAGAGAATAACTGATCCTGTCTCTTAAGCTTCAATAAACTCGTGGTTTGCTCCTTTTTTCAATGATAGTAAAATATAACTAAGCAAGAGATGAAAGTTTTATTATATATTTGAATTACAAGGGAGAAATCTCATCAAAAATCTTTGGAGAATAAAAAGGCACAGTGTTTGCTGTGGCATTAAATTCTTATGCGAAATAAAAAGAAGATTTGGTAGAGAAGTTAAGTAATCACTCTATCTATCTTATTTCTTAAGAAATAATACGAATTTGCATGTTGCTCCTCGGAAAAGTTGTTGCGATGATTTTCGCAATCCTACAACAATGCATCTCAGATGCATATTGGTAGTACATTTTATTAAACAAATACCGATTTTCCTAATATGATAAACTTTCAATTTTAATTTTTAACTTGATATGTTGTTTCAATAAAAAGGAAAACAAATTATACGATTGAATATACTGTTCGGAATCAGCATTTCTCAACTTTAGGGGAGAAAGCGCCGTGAATCAGTAAAAAGCTCAAATTGATTGTGTGAGATTAAAACAATATCTACACCACACCAACAACAAGACACTAAACGCAACCGTCATCAAATATCAAGAGGTCCCATATCACTTATACATCTAAACATTCCACCTCTATAAGCAGACAGAAGTTCAAGCGAGGCAACCATTATCGCTTAAGCAACTTGCATTAAAACAAACATCCTTATCTAGAACTTAGAAACAGCAAGCAATCAGTCGACTCATGGGGACAACATTACTAATTCATTCACTGACATTAATGCATCATTATTTGCAACTTAGAAACATCCAGCGAAGGTATGAACACAAACCGCAA
This sequence comes from Oxycera nigricornis, assembly GCA_963942545.1. Taxonomy (NCBI): domain Eukaryota; kingdom Metazoa; phylum Arthropoda; class Insecta; order Diptera; family Stratiomyidae; genus Oxycera; species Oxycera nigricornis. The sequence goes on from OZ012659.1 coordinate 102,705,237, forward strand.
ACAAGGTATTGGCGTATTATGCTGCTTTTCATCATGTTACTGGTGGTCTCGCAATAAGACGCTTTAAATTTTTCGAAAAACACTATAGAATTTGAAAGATGCACCCCCAATCATTTTTTCACATTGTAAATAACAGAAATAGTTGAAGGTATGATTAGAACTTTTTTCATTTGTTGGTGGCTCTACAGAGAAATAATGTGATCAATTAATTCACTATTTTATTTTGTATTGTTTTTATCATATAATATGAAATTTGCTCCAGTCTTCTTCTTCTTCTTCCAGTTTATCAACATGGCTACCCAAAAGAATAACTCAACCCACTTTGAAGATTCATTCTAAAGAAAATCGTGTGAGGCCTGTTTCATCACAAAAAGCTTTAAATTTTGAAAATCAATACTTTTCTATAAAAAAAGTGTGTCTTCAACGTTTTAATTACAGTTTCCAAAATTTGTAAATGTACTTTTTTAAACCAAATTCAATATTTACTATCCATTTAAATCGCAACATGTTACTTTCACATTCCGATAAACATTCAGAACATGGCTTATCGGTCAAACGACATTTTCTGCTCAAAGTTACTTCATGAAAAACGGCCGGAAACCAAAAATACCACTGCCATACGAACTAGCGCAAAATTTATTGGCAAGTGCAATGCTGAATCAGCGAAGCATGCAACCACATTGTGCCTACAATAATTTCCGCAAAATAGTGGATTACATGAGCCTTGCCTTCTTTTGTGTCATTTGCTTTAGATATAGTGCAATTTTAGTGAAATTTTGATTAGTATCAACAAATGCTCACACATAAGCTTACACCATCTTTTCCGTTTTCATATGCACTGCACCTATGACATAACTGAATGAGCTACCATGCCATGCGATTCAACTGATTTGAATTGTGACCACGTTTTCCACCTTGCAAAACTCATTGTATCTTAGTTATAACAGGAGGTATCTATCATTAGATCGGATAATAATGGAGTCAAGCTGTGCTATGATAAAAGTCCATTAGTAAAGAAAACCGCAATAGTATATATGTTTCTATAGTATTGTAATATAAATGAGTGTAGATAAACTTAGGATAAATATGATTTGAACTATAGGACTATTGACAATATAGGAGTACTTTTACTTCCTGTAGAATAAACTTTTTTGTGGTTCTGCTACACTATATGCCAGTAGCACTAAGTATAAGAATCCTATATCATAAATCCAAAGAATATGATCTGGATCCATACTAAAAAGGACTGTTGTAATCAAATGTATATTCTTAATACTGTTGTAATTTTCAATACTGTTATAATTTTCACGAGCCATCATGAGTTTGCCAGAGATTTTTGGTATTTTAAAATGAGATTTCAACTAAAAGCTAATTGCATATTTGATTTCTATTGCTACTACATGGAACACTCTACAATATTACTTAGTTGCTCGCATTGAATTATTTACTAAGGATGATAAATACTTCGCGTTTAACACTTTTCAACACTGTGATCATCTGAACTCCGCCACGTTTCGCTGTTTGCAACTAATGCACACTCTTACGCTCAGAAGCAGACTGACTTTCCTCCTTTCTTATACTTATATAGTGTTTGCATCCAGTGGAATCCTCTCGAATATACCTGAAAAACACACTGCTCTGGCGCCACCTAGAATGCGGCAGGAGACTCCCGGTTTTGCATTCTAGAAACACCTGAAAGTATGTACATTACAGTAAGTTAGGTTAGGTTATGAGGGTGCTTCGAACGGCTACTGCTTCACTTAGACCGTCTATGGTCCATTATGCCCTGCAGATGTGAAAAACTTCCGATTTATTCAATGAAACCATTTTGATTTCTCAAAGAAATTCAGAAGCTGGTATATTATAAGATTACTTAGCTCACTCAGCTAAGTATGTAGGCTAATATTTTCAACTTCCAGGCCAACTCATGCTTTCAAGAGGTTTCGAATAGCTTCCAAATCATAGTGCAATTGACAATGCTAACGCCATTTTTGAGGATGTCAAGATTTTATGACAATACTATCATTACTTTTAGGATCCACTTTGGACGTTAACTTTGACAAAATGTGTTTTTTTAGTATGTTGCGATGAATTCGTTTGGCCTATTGAAGACTAAAAAGAAACAGATGTACTAGCCATTTCAGCGGGAGTACGGTCGCGATATATGTTACCTGGACTTTGCTCTTTTCGCCTATAAATTAACTGCATTGAATCAAAATATAAAAATTATCTACGAAATTCAATAAAAAAGTATATTTGCTAATGGAATCATGAATCAAAAATTCATACATCAAAGTTCATGTTCCGCTGGCTCAAATCTTCCACTCATCAGTGAGATTTGAGGCACTTTTCTAAAATTAAAAGAAAGAATGTGTCCAGCACTTTAAGTTCTCAATCTAGAAAATTACATATATTTCATATATTTCAGTAACCATGTTTGCTATGTCTACATTTAATTATATGAATTTAATTCCTCTACATTTAAGTATATGAATACAAAATAAATACATTTTTATTTTAAACGTTTCAACTGTGCTGGACTCCTCCTTTCCCCTGATATTTCCCCTAGATCAATGATTATAATTTGGCTGGTGGGGCATTGATATTGCTGCATGGACCCACTTTTACACCCCGTGAAAATTTCCATAAAGTAAGTACTAAATCTATTAGATGCCTCTTATTCCTGTCAATGAGAAACAGAAACTTTCGATTATTTCAAACACCTTTTCATAAAATTCACTTTCCGGAAACAATCATTTGTCATTAAATTTATTAATAATGCTTTCGTAAAATCTGTCCCGAAATATTGAAAGTCGTTGTAAACGGTTGGGATTTAATATTTTATCGGCTATTACATAATATTGATTGTCTTCGTTCTATCTTGGACAAAACTTTTATTTAAAAAGCAAGAAAAATAAAATTTAAAGGCAGAGCGATTGAAATAATCAATAGTTTTTTCAATTAAAAAAACCATTATTTTCATTTCCGTACTGTTTAAATTATTGAAATCGAGTAATGGTTTTCATTTGCATTTTTGAATACTTTCCAAATGCTTAGCAAATCTCATACTCAATTTAAGATTTTAGAAATAATTGAAATGCTTAGAATAAATTTAAATTAATAAAAGTTTTATTTTAAAAAAAAATCATAAAGAATGATCCAAGTGATAACCCAGAAATTCCATGTGTTGAAATTTTTGACGAATTGTTCTTATATAGGAAACTTTCTTTCAAAATTAAGGCTGAAGGCACTGTTTTCTGGGAAGTTCTGTCACGCTATGTGGCGAAGCCTGCATTTTCAAGTAGTCAGCATAAATAAGGCAATCACAATTCAATACTGGGAGAATCAGTAATAAGGTAAAAAACTAGTGAACTAAGATAATTAATGGTGCAACAGCCCAAATTAAGCATTGGCCTTTTGGAGTTGACGCCTTCAATTATCTCAGTTCAGCCACCACGTCTTCCAGTTCCCTAATCCACGTCAATACGGTTATCTCATCGTTTCTCGGCTTGCCTGGTGGTCGGTTTTCGTAGGCTATATCCTTCTGGGTGCATCTAGGTACTTATGCCTCGTCCACGAGTTCCACATGACCAGCTAATGAAACTTGCGGACCTTCACAACTGCGGAAACGGGTGGGTCGTCGTATATGTGGGACAACTCATGATTGTTTCGTCTTCTTTACTCCGATTACTTCAATACAATAATATTCTATTCTCACAGCTATATATAGTATAAGCACAGGCTATATCGTTATTTTATAGATCCGCAACTTATTTCTCCTATGCACTTTGTCGAATTTCAAAATTGGGAGAACAGAGAAGTAGGCCTTATTAGCTCGGCTAATTCTTCGTTGGATTTGGAATTTTTCTTCAGCACCACTGTTCTTCAAGTTCTATTCTCCTATAGAAAAAATTTGATAACTACCAAAATTTTCCGTGCCGAATATACCAAATACCGTTGTCATGTGTTTTGGGAAGTGATAAAAATGTTGAGGATAAGGAAGAAGCCACAAAACCGTCCGCAAAATGTGAAATAAAACCTCTGAGGGAAAAAACAATCTAATTAAGTGTAAGCAACAGTTTTTCTCTGTATTAGAGCCGTATGAATTTTATAAGGGCATTTATAGCAAGTTTAAAGCGCTAGAAATCAGTGTCCCAAGGAATATCAAATAAGCTTCGGGGATCTTTACAGTTAATTAATTTCCAAGTTTGATGAACGACCTCCCCCCGGTCTCCCCTGCGTACGACAATGAGCATCCAGCGTACTATAATACAAGAAGCAATAACCAATTCATTTTTGATGAAATGCATGGGTATGAATTTGGTGACCACCTTTCTTGAGCAGAATTCCGGTACATAAAAGCAAAATTTCGGTACACATTGAGAAAACATTTAAAAGAATTTTGTTTTGCTAATAATTAGAATTAACAAAATTTTATTCATCATTTTCGCTTTTCTTAAAATCATATTTGTCGTTTGATCCGAATTTGTTGTAATAATTTAAAACTGTATATTTTTTAAATATCGTTGAGTACATTGATTCCGCGTTTTCGTGACATTTTTCTTGCAACAATGGCGATAGTCTCAATAATAACAAAATATAAATGACAACGATTCGACTTAGGCGCGAAATACTAAGCACTCCAATGCAAAAATCACTTGTCAAGTCAAACTTCAAACGTCAAACACAATCAATTCGCGATTTTGAAGCGCGTCTAATACCCCGTTTCCATCTACGCCAAATCTTTAGATTTTGTCGTAGTGATTTGGTAGTGTTTCCACTTACAAGTCAAATTTTGGCTGTCACTGTCATAGCATGAGATGACATAAAATTTTGAAAGTAGATAGTTCTCGTTATTGAAATCGTAGTGTGTGTTTCGCGATTGCGTAGTTGTTAACAATTGGTAGAGAGTAGAATTGCAATGGATATCGACGATAAAAATTTCGTTATCCTTATTGTGACACCAAAATGACTTGTCATTCGTATTCAAAACACATTTTGACACTTGCTAAATGTGCTGAAATACAATTATTTGCAATGCTGCCACACGCAGCCATGAGATTTTGAGTGGATTTCGATGAAATCTACAAGATTTACGATCGACTAGATTTCGATTTTTTATGGGAAATCTTCAAGATTTCGATGATGATTTGGGAAAGTTGCCTAAATTTAGAGATTTGGCGTAGATGGAAACGGGGTATAATACCTTGCACACATCGTACCAGATTTTGATAAATCGCGAGGTTTCGCGAAACCTCGCCCGAAATCCACCAGATTTCCCATACAAAAATCGAAATCTCGTCGATCACAAATCCACTAGATTTCAACAAAACCTACTCAAAATCCCATGATGTGGCAATTCAGCAAATAATTGTATTCAGCAATGTTCAAAAAATATTAAAGTTTGTTGAACCTCATCATCCCACGTTAGCTTGTCGGGAATGCCACCAACTCGCACGCACGAGCCGTCTCAGGTTCGATTCCAGCGCCAGACAATACTTTTTTGTTTGAAATGCCAAAAACAAAATCTAGACAAGGTGATTTGAACGCTTGACAAGATTTTGAAATATCAGTAGCCCAGATCTTAAACAAAAACGAAATTCATCCATTATGTAACCATATTTTTCAATTGGTTTGAAATTTTCCTTGCATAAAATTTCGGTACACATTTTTCAATTTTAAAATTCAGGTATATTTCGAGTTCGGTGCACTGGTACATTCGACCGAATTTCGGTACAGTACCGGAAATTTGCGTACAGGTGGTCACATAAGGTATGAATCTTATTCATGTTAATAGATCATACTAATAGCTATATGTTCGAATTATATTTACACTTTGGAGTTCAACCTATATTTTTACGTTTTCTAATTGAACCTCCATCAATTTGATTCACCAATTCATAATCTATGGATTTAGTCATTGTACATATTTAGTTGATACCAATCAAGAACAAATGCGCTTTATTTTGATCAATGCTTTTGTTTCGAATATTATCTTAATTATTGTTACCGCAACACCAAGCTATTTATAATCAAGATTTAATACTCATATGCCACATTTTGCTAATCACACGGTTCGACGTCAATTTCAAAAATGGACTGCGATCGATTGCGTATAAAAATTATTTTCTGCAGTGATATTGATTCACTAGACATAAAAATGGTGATTAATGGTTTTAATTCATTGATACTAATTATTTTCGAAGAAATATCTTGAAAAAATGGACTCAGCACATATTGATACAGGCGCTAGTCTTATCTTTCATAATGCAGGTGAGCAAGGTAGAAGATAAGTTTCAGATGTATGGACTTGCTTGTGAACGTTACGTAAACTACAAAGCTGGTCAGTTTCAACTACCAATTCCTGGAAGAGTATGCATGGAGCTTTCCACAATCTCCAGCTGACAAAAACCACAAGAATGAATTCAAAATAAAACACAACAACGATGGAAAGCTACAAAATATAATTTTCAAATATTGAACAACTTCAGCTTCGCAGCAGCAGTACTACCAAATACTGGTGGGGGATTTCGGATCTTTGGGATTAAGGATCTGGTGGGTGTAGTATATGGGGGATTTAGGATAAGTATATGGGGGATTTTTGATCTGGGGGATTAAGGATCTGGGGGATTTTTGATTTGGGGGATTTAGAATAAGGGGGATTTTTGATCTGAGGGATTTAGGATCTGGGGGATTTAGGATCTGGGGGATTTAGAATAATGGGGATTTGGGATCTGGGGATTTAGGATCTGGGGGATTTACGATCCGGGGGATTTAGGATCTGGGGGATTTAGGATCTGGGGGATTTAGGATGTGGGGGATTTAGGATCTGGGGGATTTTTGATCTGGGGGATTTAGAATGTAGGATATATGGGATCTGGGGGATTTAGGATCTTGGAATTTAGGATCTGAGGGTTTTAGGATCTGGGGATTTAGTATATTTGGGATTTAGGATATGGGGGATTTATGATCTGGGAGATTTAGGATCTGGGGGATTTTGGATCTGGGGGATTTAGGATATGCGGGATTTTTGATCTGGGGGATTTAGAATCTGGGGTTTTTGGGGATCTGAGGGATTTTTGATCTGTGGGATTTAGGATCTGGGGGATTTGTGATCTGGGGGACTTAGGATCGGGAGGATTTGGGATCTGGGGATCCGCAAAATTTAGGATATGGGTGATTTAGGATCTGCGGGATTTAAAATATGGGGAATTTTGGATCTGGGGGATTTAGAATATGGTGGTATAACAAAACGGGGGAATTTGGATCTGTGGGATTTTTGATCTGGGGGATTTAGAATGTAGGATATTATGGATCTGGGAGATTTAGGATCTGGGGATTTAGGATCTGAGGGATTTAGGATCTGGGGGATTTAGTATATGGGGGATTTCGGATATGGGGTATTTATGATCTGGGGGATTTTTGATCTAGGGGATGCAGTATATGGGGGATTTTTGATTTGGGGGATTTAGGATCTGGGGTTTTTGGGATCTGAGGGATTTTTGATCTGGAGGATTTAGGATCTGAGGGATTTAGAATTTGGGGGATTTAGAATCTGGGGGATTAAGTATATGGGGAATTTAGGATATGGGGTATTTATGATCTGGGCGATTTAGAATGTGGGGGATTGGGGCTCTGGGAGAGTTTTGATCTGAGGGATTTAGGATCTGAAGGGATTTTTGATCTGGGGGATTTAGAATCTGGGGGATTTAGGATCTGGGGGATTTTTGATCTGGAGGATTTGGGATCTGGGGGAGTTTCGATCTGCGGGATTTACGATCTTGGGATTTTCTATCTGGGGGCGGAGACGGTTTCCACTATCAAATGGCTTTTATGGCTAAAAAAATTACAAAAAAATTAAGTATAATATTTTAGAATAATAATGGAATATATAAACATAAATAATAAAAGGAAATCATAGTTTCTTTATCCACCCCACTGGAAAGTTAGTCGTGTGGACCATAAGGTTCGCACCTAGACCACAATTTTAAAATTTTAGTTTTCCGGAAAATGGCGATCATTTTAATGTTGAGCCATTGCCTTCCACTATGAATATACACCAATTTTTATAGACAAAAAATGTTTTTTTTTGATTTAAAAAAAATACTGCAAGTTTTACATATTAGGATAGCTTTTTATGGAAATTTGAAGTAAATCGATTCATTCGTTTTCGAGATATTATGCTAATCGTTTTCGAAAACATGGATTCGAAGAAAATGCCAATATAGTTTCCAATAGAGATTTTCGACGAAGTTCAGTTCGTTTTTTTCAACTGACATTCAATCATTGATTCTTGTACGATATAAATGCTTCTTCGCGAGTGTAGACTCTTGCAAAAATTGCTTTTCATTCATTATCACATGAAAATTACCTGAACACTTTGGTAAATTTCATCGTAATGAATGCACACACGTTAAATGTTGTATCTTCGTCAACTTTGATGATTGTTGAAAGGATTTCATAAAAAATATAGTTGAAAGATATTCCGAAAGAAAGCTTCGAAGAATCGATTCCTTGGATGTTCCTAGGTGTAGAGTAAAGGAAGGTAATATGATGGCATTAAGAAAACAACTATAAATTTCAAGTATTAGCTATTGTGCTATGATTGTTCATGCATCAAAACAAAGAGAATATAAATCTAAATTCTATCCACTAATTTATTAAATAATTTATGGAAATTTAACAAAAGTTTTGTGCAAAGTAACTTAACAACAAAACGACCAACATGTAGCGAGTCAGCAAAAACACATCGCCAAATTCTCACATTTTCACAACCCGTATACTTGATTCAGCTAACACTATTTCTAAGGACAACATCCTGAGAATAAGGAGCACAACAGCCTCAAAAGGGGCTTGTGCTGGGGTCTTTTTCTTTACGTTCACGTTTCTGCTTTTTCTTATTGAGTGTTTATAAAATTGAAATTCATCTAAGCTAGGTTGAAAGTGAGCTTAATATCCACCATAAAGGTTAGACCAAATTTAATATTTTGCAATTTTTTAAAAAAAACATATTAAGTAGTTTTTAAAACCTGAATCCAAGACAAATGGTATTTCCTGCGTAACGATATAATCTGATCTGATGAGATGTCATGTTTCCTATGGGATTCGATCTTTCAATTAGTTTTTAACCTCAATTTTTTTTCGTGGTTTTTCCTTCTACATGCAACCACTTATAAGTATGTATAACAAATCAAGATATTTTCTTAAGTATCTCACTAGCAAATTCAACAGTGATTGCGTAGCAATTTAATTTATTAATTAGAGATATTATGTTCTTTAATCGAACACTAAAATTGTGGATAGTGTGGCTAGCATTTTTTAAATTATAATAATATTACGAATACCATCATATTACCTACCTATCTTATGAAGCCTGTATTTATGACACGAATTTTTACACGAGAGCTTCCTCGAGCATTCTATCATCTAAGAAATGTTGCAGGTAAAAAATTTTATAAACTTCAAAAATTGACTTCGAGAAATTGGTTCATGGAATCGGCACATTTTTCCAAAAAAAAATTATTGTAGGGCTTTCTAAAATCCAAAAAAAATCATTAGATATTTTTGATACCTTTTTCGGGATGAAACGAACAATTTATTATTACTTCTTCCTTAAAATTGTGCTAATCAATCAAGATATAAAAAAAATCAGCCAACATACTGAGATACTTTATTATCAAGCTTTTTTATCAATTCGATTATGCCTAAGAGCATGCTTTATTGTGCCGATGGGCGATTGAATAATGTCAAGAATAAGTGTGAACACAAACCAATTTCTAAAGGTAGAGTCAGACTAACGGAAATGTATTTGAGTATGTTATTTATGATATACATATGTGCGTAGAATCACGCAAGTTTAAGTTCAAACGCTTGAGTTACAGAAAACAGAGTCTTCAACTGAAACTGTGCTTAATTGGGGAGGTTTTGAAGGGCCATACGTTACATGGTGTGATTTCATTTATCTGCTTTGAGAGTGAGAGTTACACAGGCTGAGTTAAATTAAAATTTTACTCATATAAATAAGTATCAATAATATAATCATATTTAATCTACACGGAAAAGTATGTAATTTTGTTCTGTTTTAGGATATCCAAACTATTTGGAATTTTATTTCAACTTGCGTTTCGTTCATTTAACTTTAGTTTTGTTACAATACGTGAGATGTTCTAGGGAAATGCTAGGAAGAGTACTAAACCTAAAAACCAAATAATCATCCACCAAGAAGTGTTTGTATGTATGTTATATTCAGATAAAATTAGTCACAAGAAACACTTTAAATTGCAGTGTTCACTGAGGTATATTGTTGAGTTACTATAGCCAAATGCTCAATTATTCGTCAAACTTATAGAGTTTTAGTAATTTAAGTAGAAAAAGTTTCAATTCTCGGGCGGAAGGGAACAGATTAATTTATAGAGGTTTTTATTTTACCGAAGTGTAAATTTTCGAAGCTCTACAGTATTGGAATATGCAAGCTGCTAACGTATAATTCTTTGTTGTTTTTTATTTGTGCGAATACAATTGAAGAGATAAAAATTAACCAAACCAAGAGCATGCAATCTTGTTAGGCCTCAAAAATAACTATATAATTAAGAATCGAAAATGCGATAACATTCAAATTAAGCAATTGAAATTTTAGTATGTTAATATTAAATACATTCTTATCAATTCCGCTTTTTAGAAATAAGATATAGGTAGATAATAATGACGACTTACTGTGTCCAGAATTTTAGAAGTCTATATGTGTTGAATCCAGTAGATAAGTATTTGAAGTAATTAGGATATTTCGGATATGAGGCCAACTTTCTTTGTGGTGAATTGGGACCCAACGCTGGAGTACAAGTCAAAACTGCTGGAGTTCTTCATTCTAGTGTCAAAAGAAACTCCAGAACGGGAAGTCGAATTATATATTTTACAATTTATTAAAAACTTGAAAATCGAGTAAGCTTTATGTTAAACGAAATCGAAAACAAACATTCACATGCGTTCACATTTTGCAACAAGCTATATCATTGGCGGCTGGTGGTAAAATTTATTGGTAGTGCACAAGATCAAAAAATCGTAATTATGTATCATATATACATGCATCCCTTTGTATGAAAAGTTCATCCTTTTGATGTAATTCAACACGTCTAAGCAGGGAAAAGAAAACATGATTTACTTATACAAAAAATCCATTATTCTATATTTTGCCTGTGCAAAGACCTCAATTACTATATTGTTGAAGTCAGGAATATCAGCAATCATTCGCTTCTCTATTGCCATGATGGATAAAGCATTTAATCTATCTTCTGTTATTGTATTTCTTAAAAAAGTTTTCACCCGTTTTAAAGTTGAAAAACACCGCTCACTTTCTACCGTTGTCATTTGGATCGTACAGCAATTTCACTGTTTCGCTGAAACATTCTATCAAGTTCCAATTGTAAAATAAATGCAAGACTGACAAAGCGTCATCAATGTTACAAAAATTGTCTCGAGAATATATCACTGTTAATTCGCTTCTCAGTTTGTCTTTGTTTATAAAATCATAATAATTTGAAGCAACTCCAAACTCATCTTCAGGAAATTGATTGCGGTAAGTTTGAAAGCAATCAGGATAAAATAGTTTAGTTGTTATTAAATGACCTTTATATTCTAAACGATCTTCAACTAACAGCAATAAAGTATCACAAACTTCAGCACAGATGGATGTTAATGGAATGGAATTCAGTTTAATAATAGGTATTATATATATGATTTGGTGTATACACCACAGCAACTGTCTAAAATTTCGTAAATAATTTAGTTTTAGTTTAATCGTTGCGGCGATACTTAGATTAACTTCCCTGGCAGCGTTGATTTCAATTTCCAAACTTCACAAACTCAAATCCTTTGATATGACTCTAGCACTGCTGCAGATGTCCAAAAATGGGTTTATTAATTTATCGATATTTTATCGAATCGATAAGCACCTAAACTTCACGCACTTTCAACACTACCAAAAAACTAAAACTGTTCAGCGAGTTTTAAAATGAATCCCTTTGTGGAGAATTCGATTAGCTTTCCACAATACTAATTATCTTGAAAATTGTTTGATTTTTTCACTTTTCAACTTTTACTTGCTCTTCAATCGTTCTTTATTACATTCGGAAATAACAGTCAAAATTGAGCGGGAACAGTCACTAACAATTAGAAGTGAAAAAATATTTCTAATATTTTACATATTCCTTTCAATTTTCAAAATTTTTGCAAGCCACTGTTTAGCATAGCACGATCGTATGAACACCGTGCATTGCGCGTGGAATACGCTTTCTGTCTCTTTTTAACCCACTTGTTATGATTTATGTAAAAATCCTTCTCGCTTGTGTGACGGTTTTCTAACGTTTGCTTGGGATGTATGGGAGATTCGCGTGCACTTGCCTTGGGTGCACGAAAATGTTGGGCGTACAACTGCAAGTATAAATTTTCAGTTTCATTATTGGGTGGGTGATATTACAATGAAGATTTTTTCTTTCAAAAAGTTTGTGCGAAATTTCTTTTTTTGAAATTGTTCTACTAATGTAATATTTTATTTGGATTTGAATGTTAGGGAGTGCAGTGCACAAGTGCACGGTAGAAGAAGCCGCCAATGAGCTATATGATAATCACAAAACTTATGTTCTTGTAAATAATCTACTTCAAAGCAATGTGAGTCTAAAGTGGAATACTGAGTCGGTTATAGAAGAGAAGCACATTTTTTTTTCATTTATTTCAGGCGATGTTTATTGGGCTGGCAGTAACTATTATCCCTGTAAAAATTATCATATTATGACGTATGGTTTTAAAATGTTTGTCATATAGTTAATAGCATATCCTATTAAATTTTAAGGTTTTTATGATCACACGAGTTTTGTTAAAATTCAAATCGCACGTAAGTAGGCAATGTGATGCGAAGCGTCATACTGGCGTTCCTCAGCGGTCTATTCAAGGCCCTCTACTTTTCTTACTCTATATAAATGACCTACCCTCTGTCGTAGCGTCTCAGTGTCTGCTGTTTGCTGATGACTTAAAACTTACCGCGTTATTCGCTCAGAAGAGGATTGTATTGTTCTCCAAAGGGATCTTGACGCGATCGTTTCTTCGAGTGAAACTAGTTTTGTCTCCATGAATGTTCAGAAATGTCACAAAATGTCCTTCTCCTTAAAGCCCAGTCCAATTGATCACACATACGTATTACATGATATTCCACTTGCGCCGGTTTTTCAAATAAAAGATCTGGGAGTGATTTTCGACCCGAAACTGAAATTTGAGCCTCAAATTGTGACAATAGCCGCACGCGCCTCTCGCGTCTCCGGGTTCGTATTAAGACACACTCATATGTTTACTGACACTTTTTCTTCGGTCAACTTATACACTAGCCTCGTTAAACCAATCCTTGAATATTGCAAAATATGGTCTCCACACTATCAATATCTAGATTCTATGATTGAATCAGTACGGCACAAATTCACTCGATTCCTCATCTTTAAATTTAATATTACATATATGTCATATGAAGAGCGCCTTTCCTTGCTACAAACTCTTACTTTGCACTCCCGCAGACTCCTTTTAGATGAGTGTTTTCTGTTTCAGCTTCACCATCATCAATTAAACTCTAACCTCTCTGCTTGGTTAGAGTATCGTTTTTCAGAACGCACTGCCAGATCTGACATCATATTTCTAGTACAGTTACAGTTCCATATGCTAGGACTGAGATTTTGTACCATTCGCCGATGTTGCGACTCTCACGAAATCACAATACTCTGCAACTTGGTTCATTTCCTCACTCACTCTACATTCATAAGCAGAATGTAAAGAGTTCTTTAATCTAATTAGTTTAATCTATACTATGTATTTCTTTTCTTTCATTTTGACATTTTCTTCTTCTTCTCTTTTATTGTCTTGTAATTGGATTATGTCAGTCTGTAAAACAAATTCTTAATAAATAAATAATAAATATTTAGCAAGAGCCCTAGCATCTTTTGGGCGTCGCACGTCTCATAGAGTTAGATTATTTTTGTAGGGTTAAGTAACCAATAAATTATTTAATAAGCTTCCGTTTTTTACGATACTTTGACGAAAGATATTGTGATTTACATCTCGAGAAAATCAAAACAGAATCTTTTGAAACATACCTTCCTTCAGTATCTCGTAAATAAAATTGTGCATGACGTTAGATGAAAGCGACATCTCTAATAATTGCGAAATTTCAAAGCAGTAACATTTGAAGGAGCAGGAGTTTAAGAAAGGAAAGGCGATCAAAGCAGAATTTAAGCAGAGGACAACATTCAAGAAATAGATGGTGGGTGAATTCACGTTGAACGAATTCAGCCATGGATGACCTAACCATGGAACAATATTCAAAAATACAACGACAAGATGTCATGAATGTATGAAATAAGGAAGAGATATTCTTGAAAGATTGAAATTCGAGTAGGACGAAGTCTACCATAAGCGATGCTTTGACTATTATTTCAAAAAGTTTCGTATTGAATTAAAGTTTAAGGTGAAATACAACATCCAAATCCTTTACTTGCACAATTTCATGTACAGAAAAACCATTAAGTTTAAATGGGAAAACTAAAAGCACGGTTTTAATGAGAAAAATCATCAGACAACAGTTCAAGAAATTAAGATGAACACGGTTTTAAACATGCTATCATAAATAAAAGGCCCCATAAGGTGAAATACCTTACACCCAGTGCCAGAGCGAGTCGATTGTTTATGTTAATATGGGCAAAAAGAGGATCCAATAAAGCGACTAAATAATAAAAATCCGGGCAAATAATCTAATAGAGGAAGCAAACTGTTTGTTTAATTAGTTAGGTTAGCCGTCTTGTTAAGGTCCAGCACTGCCGTTTAAGTTTATGACAGGGGTATTCAAGGATGATTGAGAGGTCACCTGTGATTTATGATGGAAACAGATTTAGAAAAAAAAGGGGGGAAATCGAAACGAACAATTTACATATCGTGGCAGAGAAAAAAGCTTGATGACAATACAACCAAATCGGGTAAGAAGTTACCGAATTCGATCGACCGTAAAAAGTGCCAAATATTTTTGCTTTACTGGCAAAAAGTAGATACTTCGATATCCTGAGGACAAGAACTGCCAGCCAATTCTGAGAAGACCTGGTTTTGTACAAAATTATTGAAGTATTTGTTTAATTAAAAATCTTTCTTCAGATTTTTGCAAGCGGTGAGAAAAGTGCATCGGATTGGATTAAATGTGACGTTGAATAAAAGTAAATTCAAATTTAACAGTTTGACTTCTAAGCATATTTTATGAAAATACAAAATCCAAAACCCTATTGGATCGACACAAAACTCAAACGTAGTTACTGTTTGCTCAATCGGGTAGACACGAAGGTCTTTTTCTTCTAGAAACTTCTATGAGACTGTTTACAAAATTTCTCTCTGATACACAGATGAACTACATGTGTCCACTCATTAAAGTATACATGGCAGTCAACCTGTTAGAAATAAAATAGATTAAAAACTCTCTCACAACATTAATCTAGCCAAGTTCATGTCCGTCGAAACATTAACGCCTTGCGCTTATTTCCGCTGGTGCACGTAATAAATATTCATCCATTTATTAAAAGGAAATGCAAGTGCTATAAAACTAAATGTGTTTCATTGTACGCAAGTTGGAATTTCGTTGAGAAGGTCCATAACAAAACGCAATAATTGAATGATAATTTATTTTTTAAATTTTGAGGAAAGTAGTTTACATCCATGAATATTTTGGTTTCCTCGTAGAATCATTTACCGTAGATGTTTAGCTTACATAAAATATTGTGAAGTTATACACAAGCATCTCCACACAGATCAAAAGAAAAATCAATTTCCGGTCAGAAAAATCAAAAAAGTACAAATGTTACATTTTGTTTGTACTCAAATTTGATAGCACTTTTAGTAAACGAAACTATTGTCAAAATTAATTTAGCGGAGCAAGTGACCTTGACATCAACATCAAAGGATTTAAAAAAGAAAATTCTCTTTAATGACATGTATATCTTTGTATAATTTTAAAATTTTCTCTGAAATTTGGATACTAATCCAGGAACATAAACAAGTGTCTCAACTTCCGTCAGCCTTAAGCAAAGTGCATAAGTAGTTTATCCACCCTAATTTAAGGAATTCTATAAAAACTGTTGTAACTTACAATGAATTTGCAATAAGAATATTATGTTGCAGACACTGGTCTACTTTTTATTTTTTTGATCAAATTGTTCATACCTATATAAACCCTATTTTCAGGTCACCAACAACAACAGACCAACAATATACATATGAGAATTTCTGGAGCTATGTGCTAAGGTACAGTAGCCTATTAACGTAACATAACAGTTAACCTATTAATTTATAAAAGTCGTCTTGCACAGGTAATGACTATTATTGTGATTTTTTTGGAAAAATTTCCGTTCGAGCTGAGTCATCTTCACTCGAAAATACTTTTTCACAAATTGGTAACTTGTCATTTTCGAAAGAAATTGATTTTGTTTTTCATCGCTGATAATTTTCTTATCATTTCCGATGTGTGATACTAACAATTATTTATTGGTAAACAGGTCCCGATAAAGCATATGTACATAATGTGTCTAGAAGACAGTTGGAGGTGAATGGAATATAGTTTCGTGCTAAAAATTACATGCATATCGATATAATTTCACCAAAGAGATTGTAATCGATTATGAATGAATTAAAAATGTGTTCACTCACACGCGGACACGTTTCTCTCAGATGTGCTGCTTCGAGGGAGACCCAAGAAAAGATACTTTAATTGCTGAAGATCTCCACTGAAGAGATCTCAGAACCGTTTAAGTCGACTCCAACACATATTCAATCCAATTCCGCCCACTCACGCGAATGCGTTTACTGATACAATTTTGTCGACACTACACCCAAACCATGTGATTTCAAGAGAATTGGTGCATCTGTTTCTGAGTTCACAATATTACGTGTTCTTTTTTCTCGAAGAAGGAAGTGAATACACTGTTTAGTTTTCGGATAATAGTTTTGCATCAATTAATATTTTTCAAGACGAGACACAATCAATAAAATATTAAGTGTTTTATTTTGCGCCTATAATCAAATTAAATGAAGTGCTTAAAAAGCTTAAGAGCATTTTCATTCAAATATAAGTAACTAAATATAATATATATATATATATATATATATATATATATATATATATAATAATCTTCGCTGAAACTGGTGCCACAAGAAAAAAATACATACATCCATTACATTCTTTTAGTTCCTTAACGTTAAAGGATCTCCCTATTTTAGAAGTGTAAAAATGGGTAATTTTAAATATTTTTTTAGGTGAGTTGAAATTATAAATATTGATAAAAGAGGGGTTACACTCAATAAATACCCTCTTGAAATACACAAACAAAAAAATTTTGTTCGATGATGATGAAATTTTCGAGATGGTTGGTCTTAAACAAAAAAATCAAATAGGTTTAGGTTCAATATGTTAACAGTTATAGAGCGAATAGGGCGATTTTGACATTTGGCAAAATTGACAAAATAACGGATATTTTTCGAAAAATTAAAAAAAATTGTTCCTTTATATGAGTTTTTATCAATGAAAATGCTGGTTGAAAAAATATCGAAAAAACGAGAGGGGTGTGCGCTGTTGATGAAATTTGCAAGAGGGTGGATCTGAAAAAAAATCAAATAGTTTTAGGTTCAGTATGTTGATAGCCATAGCGCGAATTGGACGATTTCCGATTTTTGCAAAATTGACAAAATGGCGGACATTTTTCGAAAAACTACGAAAAATATGCCTTTTTCACCGTTTTTGGACAAAAAATATATTTCAAATCAAAATTTTGAAAAACCTCCTATTCGCGCTTAAGCTGTTGTCATAGAAAATATCCGGTAAAAATTTAGTGATATTCGGTTCAGTAGTTCCCGAGATTTCATCAACGCGTCGAAAAACGTTGTTTTGAGAAAAACACGGTTAAATTTTTGTTAATGAAAAATCGCGCTCAGATGACAAAGTAAAAGTTGCCCACAAATACAGTTAGACTGCTCCAATCTTTATAAAATTTTGATATGGTATTTCTGTATACATATACTTTCCAAAAATAATTATAAAAATCGATTTTTTGAAAATTATAAAGAGGGTCCCCTTAAAAACAAGGAAAATCCTATCATAATAAACATGCGATTTTGTATTTGTATTTTTATAATATATTCAAATTAATTTAATGCATATGAAAAAGACGAATATCTTTTGAGTATTTTAAGTGGATTTTTGTACAATTTTAACACAATATTTTTATTGACTAAAAAGAAATGAAAACGCAAAGATACAAGGGTTTATTTTATGGATGTCCTTTCTTTCAATTTGAAGAATGTGGAGCATTGAAAAACCATTTGCTCGGTAATCAAATTGTTTACTGTAAGTTGCTGATTCTCATCCATTATATAGGATCCATGTTGCTCTACAATATTTAATGTTTTATATTTCGCTACTCTGGAAATCAAGATTGGAAAAATACAATATTCATAATAACAATTTGATTGAAATTGAAAATATTTTAATAGATCTTCCATTTTAAACTTTAACCACATTTTTATTCAAATCAATAAGAAGCTCTGTCATTTTATTTATTACTCCAAAAAAGAGCTTTGTCGATGAATATATATATTTTTTTATTCAGATTTTAGGGTATTAAGCTATAAGGAATTGTCTATATTTTGTAACACTTTTAAATCTTAGCATAGAGAAAGTCGTAGGTTAAAAGGGAGCAATCCTGCTGATATACAAAGTTGAAACTCATACATCACATTTTTTAAATTTGTTGCTGTCATATTTTCATGCATTTATGTAAGAAATCATCATTTAATAACATATGACAAATATAAGAGTTCTTTTGATCTACTCTAGAAACGCATCTACTCTATAAACGCAAACGCAACTGTGACTGAAACTTTTCATGTTCATGATTTGTGAGTTAGAGAATATTCATAGGTATTCCTATTATATTAGATTGCGCCCTACGTCCACATCGAAATGACGCCCTGTTTGCTTTCTAATTATGTGTTACATATACTGAAAAATATGTTGCTAAATAGGCTTTCTATCAAATATCTTATGGATACAATACTTAATTATTTGAACAAAGCAACTATGCACTTGAAATAATATTTTTCATACATGGAAACGAGAAAAGACCCTAAAAATTGCTGTCCCAAAATGATTCTGATTTTCAGGTGCCGTTAAATTTCGGTCCTCTTCAAATTTTGATACCTTAGGCCTGGGCCTCGAGGAACTTAACCATAATTTCCTGTGGGGCTATCAATTACAAAAGTTTTAAATAATCAAAGAATATATTTAAATAGCAAGGGTTTAAGGTTTTGATTGACTCAGCAATGCATTTCCACGCGTATATTAATGCTGGATCATAATTTTTTGAATCAGAGCTTTAATAATACCACAAAAATATTTTTAAGTGGTAATTTTAATTTCATTTATCCAAACAATCTGAAATTATAAATAATTGGCTAATGTTATGAGATTCTCTACTTGGTAGCTTCTTCTTGAACCAGATATACAAAAGTCAAGATACAATAGGAGCATCCAGCATTAAAGGCTCCAGGCATGTTAAAAAACCTTATCCTGTGTCTAGAGGATAGCGTAAACTTTTATGTTTTCAGAAAAAATACGCCACAACAAATGAACACTTTAGGTGAAAATGTAGAGCATTTGAAAAGTGGACAACTATAGATACAAGAAAATGTGTTCCGATAATCAAGCGAACTTAAAAATTTCAAAAATGATTAGTAAAAGTCGATTGTTTAATTAGAAAATCAGTAAAAGTCGATTGTTTAATCAGAAAGTTCCGAATAGATTAAAAATCGAAAACAAGATTGAAAGTAAAAATAGATCTGGAAACTTGCGCAAGTCAACTCACAGAGAGTAATAGAAAATTTTGATTGGTTAAGGAACATCTTAAGCAACATGCAGTAGATATCTGTAGACGATTTATCAAGAAAATTTTCCAATTACCGGAAATATAAGCCTGGATACCATTTGAAATAAGCGAATCTAGCTAAAATGCATTTAAATAGGGCTCATGACATCAGGAGCAATGAAATATTTACTGTCGCAAGGCATTTCAATATATTTGGATTCAAAAAGCAACATTTGACGAACGCAAAAGCTAGTTTTGCCTCCTAGATACCTGTACTTTCTACTGAGATATGGTGGCTGCGGTATTATGGTTTGAGGATGTGTATTGTTTTCTGGACGTAAAAATTTGGGGTGATTTAATAAACAAAAATAAGTATATTGAAATTTCAAGAATGCATCTGCGTGCTACTGCATAAAATGAAGTTCAGAATTAACTTTCACTCGGAACAAGGCAATGATATTCCGTACAAAGTTTGGGATACAAGGATAAGTACATTTCGTAAATATTCACAATATTGGAAATACCACAGCTTATTCCTGATGATGATTCCGTTCAACATCTGTAAGATGTGCACGAATGAAATATTCGCTTGGGAACATTTGATGTTAAAATGCGATGAAATATATTGTCATCGAAGTATGTACGACCATATCAGCATCACTTACACAAAACTTTGTAAGTCGATGCATCGTCGATTACTGGCATTTATCCAGTATTGAGAATATCCAACTCTCTACTAAAATAATATAATACAAAAATACTTAAGTGTACCTAGACTATTGCAGTTTTAATTTTAAGTTTTTCATATCTCAGATCGCATTTTTATGGACAAAAAACAGGAAATTTTTGATTTATACATATCATTTATTCATCATTTCAGATTAAAATAAAACATTTGACAACTATGCGTTCTCAACTGAATTGATTTATTTTCGCAGATTCATTTGCTAAGTTTGCTGACTTTTATTGGCTCGTGTAAATGGATGGTAAGTCCCTAGGTCCTATCTAACTTTCAAGTATTTAGTTTGCATATTATTCATAAGGTATGATTTTCATACAGCCTCTCACTTTTTATTTTATTGAAATCCAGTTATTTCATCTTGCAACAATTTTGAAATCATCCGTTGCTTATACCATTACTGTTACGACCAGTTTTGATTAAATACCTTCTGAAAATTTGACTAATTTTGAGTTACAATAAATAGTCACCTATATTTTAATATAAATTCTTATATTTTTTTAAATTATAAAATATATATGAACTTTACATTGAATTTATTGAAATTTCTGTTCACACGATGGACCATCCCTGTTCGGCTCATTTTCAAAAATGGAATATTAATTGCTGAATATTTAAACGGTAAGATTTTGGTAACACCTACCATGAATATGAAAAAAATTAATTTGGTCGTGTCTTTCTCATTATTCATTAATTTTCATTATAAATCGACTAAATCAATAAAACAACATAAACATGGTCGACACGGGCCAAGGGTGAAACAGATCTTAGGTTACACGTATTCACTAGTCTGCAGTAGTAGTTCTACGTGCAAAAAAGTCACCTTTTGTTTATTTTTCACTCCAGGATATAGCTTATTTCAGGAAATAGATGAAAGTTGCCGAAATCAACATCTTTTTCTTTTTGTTCAATATTGCAATCTCAAGAGCCAAATACTTTTTGGGAAACTTCGGTCGGGGGGTTTATTGTATTGCCTCTTTGAAGGTCATTTCTGTCATGCGTTATATCTCGCGAACCAAACATACGATTTGCATTGTTAAGATGTCCATCGAAATGTATTAGCATTTGTGTGAATCTGTCAAATTTTGATAAAAATCGTTGAAGCCGTTTTTTAATTTAAGTAAAAGAGTGCAAAAAATTAGGTATTTTTAATAAACAATAAATGTTTAACCTGATTTTTAAAACACAGTAATCAGTTTTTATAAAATTTATATACTCCAAACAGTATTTTTAAAAACACCATCAAACTTTTTTCTCACGATTACGAAAAAAAATAAATAAAAAATAAAAAAATCATTAACAGTCATCATGATCTTCAAGGTCATTTCTGTCATTCGCTATATCTCACGAACCAGATATATAATTTGCATCATGAAGGTGTCAGTCGACGTGTTTTAACATATTTGTAAATTTTTTAACATTATAAAAATCCGTTTCAGCGGTTATTTTAATTTAATAGAAGAAATGTTTTTTTCATAAAAAATACTTTTTTAACCTGATTTGCACAACACAGTAATATATGTTTATAAAACTTATACATTCCTATCAAACCAGCAAAACTTTTTTCATGATTCTGAAAAAAAATTCAATTAAAAATTAAAAATCATTCAAAGTTACCATATGAAAAGGGTTCTTCTGAATGATATTACCATATATATTTTATTCTCTTCTCTTTTATTATCTTCTATTCTATTATCTTATATCTTTTATTCTAAAGTCAATCAAAGTTTTAAAATGTTTGGATAATTTGAGCAGATTTTCAATAGTTTTTGCAGTCTTTTAATTAAAAAAAGCGGCGTAAATTTTGAAAACCATCAAAATTTCAATCAAATTTGCATTTGTGGTAATCAATCATCATCACCCATCCACCAAAAACCTTACTTAATCAATGGACCCTCCCGTAGATGATATGATTAATATTAACTCATTCCTGTTACTGCTATGAATACCTCTCATTATTATTATTCAAAGTAGTAGTATTTTCAAAATTATTATTGTGTTTAATATTGTCAATGTTTATCTAGATATTACTGGGAAGTTGACCGTGTGAACCTCAAGGATCGCACTTCGCGGCTTGTTTAATTTTTTAACTTCCCAGTATATGGGAAGTTCTTGTAATCGCCTCGAAAATCGAAATTGAAATTTTCAACATTTCTTTACGTTTTGAGGTCTATAGAGTATATATAAAGTGTTTTTAGAAAGGGAGATGTGTGTGTGTGTGTGTGTGTGTGTGTGTGTGTGTACGTACGTACGTACGTACGTTCGTGGACACTTTTTTCTACGAGCATAACTCACGTAAACAAAGTCGTATCGACTTCGTTAAGGTGTCAATCGAAGCGTCTTTGCAATTTTAAGAGCTGATTAGTTTTTGGTATACTTCGGTCGGGGGGGTTTGCTGTTTTGACCCTTTGAAGGTCATTTCTGTCATGCGGTATATCTCGCCAACCAAACATACGATTTGCATGATAGAGGTGTCAATCGACGCGTATCAACATTTGTGTGAATCTATCACATTTTAAAAAAAATCGTTGTAGCCGTTTTTTAATTTAAGAAAAAAAGTGCAAAAAATTAGGTTTTTTTTCATAAACAATAAATTTTTAACCTGATTCACGTAATTTAGTAGACGATATTTATAAAATTTATATACTCCAAACAATTTGTGTAGAAACAACATCAAAGCTTTTTCTCATGATCACGTAAAAAATTCAATTAAAAATAAAAAATTATTAAAAGTCATCATGATTTTCAAGGTCATTTTTATCATTCACTATATCTCACGAACCAGATATAATATTTGCATCATTAAGGTGTCAGTTGACGTGTATTAATATCTTTGTGAAGTTTTTAACATTATAAAAACTCGTTTCAGCTTTTTTTTAATATAATAGAAGAAAATGCAAAAAATTATAGTTTTTTTCATAAAAAATATTTTTTTAACTTGATTTGCACCGCACAGTAATACCAGTTTATAAAATTTATACATTCTTATCAGTTTTTGAAGAAAAACCAGCAAAACTATATTCCGTGATTATAAAAAAACTGAATTAAAAATAAAAAATCATTCAAAGTTATCATGTAAAGAGGGTTTATACGAATGCTATTACTTTATATCTATTATTCTAAAAAAATTGTTGTAAATTCAATCATAGTTTTAAGATATTTGCATAATTTGAGCAGATATTTAATAGTTTTTATAGTCTTTTAATTAAAAAAAAATGCTTAAATTTTGGAAACCAACAAAATTTTTCAACACCAAAAAGGCCCCCACCGATTGATCCGCGTGAATATTCAATCTGTTCATCGACCAAAAACCTTACGTAATCAATGGACCCTCCCGTAGACGATATGATTCATATTAACTCATTCCTGTTACTGCTATGAATACCTCTCATTGTTGTAATGTTGTTGATGTCTATGTAGATATTACTGGGAAGTTGACCGTGTGGACCTCAAGGGTCGCACCTCGCGGCTTGTTTTTTTCACAATCATGAGGAAAAGTTTTGCTGGTTTTTCTACAAGAACTGTTTGGAGTATATAAACTTTATAAACATTGATTACTGCCGTTTGCAAATCAGGTTAAAAATTTATTGTTTATAAAAAAACTATAATTTTTTGCATTTTTTTAATAAATTACAAAACACGAACAGTACCCACATGGGGTCCGGGTTACGAAAAACAGCCAAACTGCTTTTGATAAGTTATTATTCGTACGCTTTCTGTTTTTACAAATTATTTTAGACTCCTCTGCGTATAAGCGATCAAAGACCGATTTCATAAAAATTCTACACACTCATTGCCGCTCAGTGCTCATACCAACACATTCAAAAGCATCTGAGCTACCGAGTCTATCTTGAATCTTCAGCAAAGTTGAGGTAGATTTCAGTCAGTGCTTCATTTAATAAGTTTGACTTTCGGGAGTCAACAGGTGTGTTAGAGCACTCGGCGGTTCCGCGTATACGCTGATAACAAATCGCTCTTTTTGAGTAACTTCGGGAAAACATTAATTGCATCGAAAATTGTCCACGCGATCTATTGTTCCAAGTATCTTTTTATCTAGTGAGTGTGGACTTTCAATTATTTTCTTGCCCCATCACCTGTGTGTGAACAAAACATCAACATATTGGGAAAAAGTACCATAGTTTAGTGGTTTGGAATATGCAACAGAATTGAGCTAACAGAAAGTGCAATCTGAGTGGTGTAACTGTAAGAAAAGTATCTGCGCAGCGTGGAACATTGATTTTAAACGCGACTTTTATCATTACGTGTAAGTATTCCCATCAAGATAAAAGCTAGATGTTTGTTTGCTTTGTCTGATTTTTGCCTTGAATAAACAGACGTGAAAAATCATATGGCTGCTCGATCTTTGGTGTTTCTAGTGGGTGTTGTACTACGGAAATCATTATTGACATAAAGAGTTATATTCGGAACTGAAAACGAGTTTTTATGGCCCGCGATTTACCTTTGTAGATGCTTACCACAGGTAAATCTGTGTTGGTAGTGGTGTGTGCAGCCAGAGCAATGGCGAAAACGCGACACAGTTGAAAAGTAACTTCAGTGAAGTTATTGCTGAGAAATGAGCCACTTTTCATTTATCTGAGCTACATCTGGCTGTGGAATATTTACTTGCAAAGGTTTTACGGATCCGAGATGAAGGTATCGAGGCAAATCTTGTTGACTTTCTCAAACACGTATTTCCAACATGTGGTGTGGTATGGGCCATCTAGTTTCCCAGCCAGAGGTGCTAACCGCATGTACGTACGTAAAGCCATTCGTAGCCAGTTTGGATGTATTGACTGTCATTACTCACTCGTTGGTAACTTGAAACTACCGACGCAAGTCTCCCTGTTCGTGTAACGAAAGAGGTGGAACTTATTCCAGGTGCTCGAACAGAGTATTGCAACATCCAGAACGAAAGTTCAAACTCGCTATTACAGTTCTGGTAGTCAGGGCTATCTTCCGCGTACCGTTAGAGTGTTGAGGCAAACTAAAGATCGCTGCACCTCTAGCGACTCGATCTAGAAGTGAGCTCACCTTAGCCAGGTATGACCTCACTTCTGTACAACACGCTGATTCTTTCTTTTTGGTCGCAGCAGTCGCAGCTTCAGTTTGTTTCTATCCCTTTCCTCTGCACTGTACTAGCTCAGGTAGTTGAAATTGCGAAAATTCAATTAAGTTCCATTACATGTTGGTGTAGAAAGGAAACGACAGTAGGTATCTATATACTTCCCCAGATACTCATTGATTTTTCATTAGCTTATCTAGTCGCCAACTTAAGCTAGTTCGGAGAATAGTCAGACCTATTCTTGTAGGCTGAGTGCTCACTTAGTATGCGCATACCTTTGTTATTTGCTCTTGACGCCAGTCCGACCGATCACGGTGTCGCCGCTAAAGGCCAACCTGGTCCGATCGGTTTTTCCTAAAAGCGAGTGCACGGAGTGCATGATCTTTTCTATTTTATATAATTGCATCTTTCTCGTGTATGGACCCACTGTTAAGAGGATGGCATCTTCAGTTGCACTGTATCGAAAAGATAACAAGAGTAGATACTGCAAAATATTCCAATGGCTGAGCCGGAGCTAACTTATCTGGCTTCAACCAACGGAATATTTGCTAAAGATAAATAGATTCATTGCAATCGCCATTTTGAATTTCATTAAATTGTAACGAGCTAAAGAATAACACGTATAAAAGCACTGAAAGGTGCAGCGCTGGATATGGAAATAATACCAAGTTGGTTCAATACTCTTTTGTTATTGATCCGATTCAAGTTTTTTTTGACCATTTGCAAACGTTGCGAATAGTTAATTCGGTTCCGTATTGTTATGGATAACATTGATTCTTTGGTGAATAAAAGTCTGTTATGAGACATCCATTAACATATTGCTGGTCAAAAATTTATACACATGATAGCAAAACTTCTGATTCTGATTTTTTTGGAATATGATTTTGCAGAAGCAGTGTTTTGTACCTTTTGGAAATCAGCAAATGCAGGTTTCAAATAGCGATAACTTTTAAATAAGAAAGTCTTAAAGTTTTGTCCTATTCGTTCTTTTTCCCTCATAATTTCTAATTTTAAATTTGTATCGAATTTCAAGTCATGGATAAGGATAAGGAGAGTAAACCAAGAACCGCTTTTAATATTTAGAAACTTAAGATTCTATGAAAAACAGAGCTAAACTTTAACAGCGCTGTTTTTATTTGCTAAAGGAAATAAAATCTGAAAAAAAATTCTTGGAACAGAGGAACAACTTTTCGAAGTTATTTGTAACATCATAAGGTTTCCATACAAAACAAATCCTTGAAAAACAACAGCTAAAATATGAAACCAACGAATAATGCTGAGTGAATATCAAGGCTTCAGTCATGAATTATAAGACTTGTCTAATAAAATAAATAAACAAGTTTCAGGTACAAACGGTTGTCTGTTTATTTGAAAATGTCTACTTTCATCGTTGTAGCTCCCTTTCACTTACTTGGATCTGAAAAGCAACATGCGGTAGGCTTTCCAAAATGTTCTTCCAAACTATTTTTTGTTGAAAAGCTATCCTCCATAGCAAGAGGTTTTTGTTTTTTTTTTGAATCATCTATATTCAATTTTCCTAAAATCATCGAGAATAAAAAGTTTTCGAGTCTTTATGAAGTTAAAAGCAAATAAAAATACCGAAATATTTTTAATTTTGATCATCCAAAAAAATACATTGCCCAAAAAAGAAAGAGTTTGTAAAAAGTTTGCATTGCATTTATTCTTATAAAGAAATTACCCCTGTTGAGTTTGTAGAGATAATATTTACAATATCTAAATTGATTAAGTAATTGAAATCACCTTTGAAAAATGTAATTTCTGGTTTTTATTAGGTTTCGTGGAATGTAATATCACTGAAGCAATGCAGAAGTCTGGGTGTTCTAGACATAATAAGAAGCTTTTCATTTGCGTAGATCGAAAGTAAATAAACGACGCAAAAGATCTTTAAAAAACCAAATTTAAATATGTTGTTACAAACCCAATTTGTTTTATCATTGTTGTGAATAATTTACATATTGCTTGTCTTCGCGAAATGATAGTTCGTCAATATTCTTGAAACTGATTCGTATATGGGTGTAGTGCTACTCATAAACAATGTTTTTTTTTCTACAATTTTTCCATTTGCAGCTACGACCAAAGTGGTTCTTTCAGAAACCGAATTCATTGTGATCTTCATTAATTCGCATAAATTAATTAATTGCCCCATATTAGTTCATTTATTGATTAACTATTTTCATGCCTCTGCTTTAACTTATTTCGATCGTGTCTTCAAATTGCATAAACTTTGTAGAGTTTTATGTTTGATTCAAATTAAAATTGCAAATACTTAGATACAATCTTGCGAGTGATGTCTCAAGTGTGGTTGCTATGAATCAGATTGATAACATTAGAATATGATGACGTAGTCAATTTGTCATAAAAAAATTTCATGTTCAAACAATAGGAGATAAATGATAAGAAGTACAACTTGTCATCAATATTTTCACAATATAACAATTTTTTCTATTCCATTAACTTCAAATAATTCAGAAAAATGCGCATGTATTCTTACAGGACGTGTCTAGTGTTAAAAACAATTAATGCAACTACTGTTGACTCGGCTTTCAAAAATACACATTCATTTCTACACTATTTTGAATCATTAATTTGAAAAAGAATGCTGTTAAAAGCATGATGTACTCCTCATGGAATTTTAGGTATTTCTGAATAAATGTTATCAATTTCATGACAAATGGTATGACTATTATTATCTAAATGATGCAGGCAACAGTTAAATCCATATTGCATGGATCACGATATGAAATGCTTTATGTATATCTAAATCCAACATCCGCTTTAACCTATCTTAGTTCATACTGATGGCATTTCGTCATAAAAAATATTTCATTTCGATTGCATTCAGAATATTTATTATTATTTATTTGTATAATTTATTCGGTATCGAAAACTATTAATATATAGTCATCATGACGTCATATTTGATTTCACCATAAAAATTCAGTCACATCAGAAAATGAATGTATTAATCGAAGCATTTGTTCGTTGTCCGCTATTGCATTCAGTATGAAGTATGAAGTAATTGGATAAAATATCGTGTATATAAATATATCGTACATTTAAAATTCAATCAAAAGATCGCGAAGAAACTCGCATGTTATTGGTCCTCACGAATGTTTTATTGAATGCCTCAGTGGTAAATATTTATTTTAATAATCCCCGGAGTGAAATTGAAAGTTATTGAATACATAGACGGTGAACTATCCAGAAACGCATTGAACTCTGGCATTGACATTAGGTTGTCAATAAATTCATCAATAGTTAAAGGTACGGCAGTCCATGGCAAATTATATTAGTATAAATGATAACAATTTTTCTAGAATGAAATTGAAGATGGTAATTCGCTTTATAATAGGCCTATAAAATGATCCTCAGCATGTAGATTTGATAGTAATATCGGTGTTAATATTGAAAAACCACTTGAGAATCTCAAACTAGATATTTTTCAAATAACGGCTTTCAGTAGATATTTATTTAGGTTTTGCATAGCCTTGAATTCATAGTTTGAACTATTTAACGATAGTTATGTAGAAAATATGATATACATGATATGTAAATCCACCCGGGAATAATATTAGCCTCACCAGGCTTCTGAAATCCATTTAATATTATAAATCACATTTTAAATGTTTTTTTTATTTTGATGCAATTATCTATTTGGTTCTAATGGTATCTTCAATAAGTTTAAATTAAATGGAAAAGTGTGGTTTCGGGGTGACGGACGGCATCATCTTCAGGTGCTGTCATTTACCATCCGCCACCAGACAGCACGACCACGTTTAGGCTTACTGATGGATTAAGATCATTATACTGGCGGTGGCGGATGGTAAATGACAGCACCTGAAGCGGATGCCGTCTGTCACCGCGAAACCACACTTTCCCATTTAATAATACGGTACCGGCCAAAATCCTGGAAACTAGAACCTCCATTAATGTGTAATAATAGTGTTAGCAGAGTTGCGAACCAATAGAAAA
Source organism: Oxycera nigricornis (assembly GCA_963942545.1). Lineage (NCBI taxonomy): Eukaryota > Metazoa > Arthropoda > Insecta > Diptera > Stratiomyidae > Oxycera > Oxycera nigricornis. Next base: position 102,734,956 of record OZ012659.1, read on the forward strand.
AGCACACTAGTGGACAGGAATTTGTCGACTAGAAGCGGAGGTTCAAAAACATAAAGTTTAAATTGTTAACCGTGTCGAAAGGTAAAAAATCAAATCAAAAACAATACTAATAAAGTCATCATCATCGTAGCACCATTGCCGAGAGACAAAAATTGATAAGATCAACAAAAACTCATTAGTCAATTCACTACTCATGCATTGGATGAAATCATAATTGAGGAAAACCATTTCATGGTTTTTATAATTTTTTGAATGTTCATTTATTGCCAATCAGGCCTCGGTGCTATTTTCCACATGTTGTTGTAATAAATATCGCAATTGTTCAATGCTTGTTGCCCGCTAAGTGTTTTATTTAATTGAACACTTCATAAATTTGCATGTAAATTAGATTGGTTACTAATTACAATATTAATATGCATTTAGTAGATATTAGTGTCCAATCAAAACTAACTAGAACGGAGCTCGAATCAAAGAGTAAATTCAACTAGAAAATATTTGATTTGATTTAGATCAAGATCTGGTGCTTGGACCAATCGTGACGGAATGTAAATTTAGATCAAGTTCATGTTTGCTGGCAGAGTTAGATTAATGTTGAATGATAAAACTAGATAATACAGTGCTGTGTATATTAATGGAAACAGGCGTCATTGTCGCGTAATTTCACACATTCGTAGTGGTGGTTACTACACAGTAGCTATTAGTTTTTTTACCTCTTAACAACCGCAGGCAACAATAAACAAACGATGAGGAAGATGAAGGTTTTTCAGTCCAGATTATACAATTTTGTAATCATCGTCAACATTTTCGGGTTTTATGTATTTTGACGTGTTTTAAGACTGCCTGTACTCTTGTAAACATGGATAAATCCCCAAAAATGCAGCAAAATACTGATATTGAGGGAACATACTACAATTCGAGCGATCGCTGCAGTTTTTTATGTCATTTTGAAAGAAGTTTACAACATTGTTTATTGTTTCAATAACTACTAAACAGAGTGATCCAATTACATAGTAGCAAATTAAAGCTATAAACAGCAGTAAAATTAATGAATAAAATAAATCTAAAAAATTAAATTAATAATTGAAATAGTAAAATAAGATAAACATAAGAATATAAATCGAAAGTAATAATTAAGAGGAAAAAATAAATTTTCTTATCTTAAGCTTATATGTCGCAAAAGAATGACCGAAGGAGCCAAACTGCATACGATCATGATTTCGTTGTAAACGGATCAGGGGAGAATTATAATTTAAGTTAGAGGAGGTGTTAGGAGGAGCAAAAATCGTAGGGTGTCTACAGGGGCGAGAAGAGTGACGGAAGTGAAGCTCGTTGCAGATAGGACTGTCAAGAATATACAGAAAAAGCTTACAAAGGAGAACTCGTCCAAGTATAGTCTACGTTGTTGTAGAGTGAATAGCTTGAATTTTTTGAGACGATCATTGTAAGGAGCGTAAGGAATGTTGAATTTATAAAACAGAGTACGAGTAAACTTGCGCTGGATAGATTCAATCATGTCGATGTCACATTTGCTGTGTGGGCTCCAGATAGGCGAACAGTATTCGATTAAATTGCGTACCAACGAGTTGAATAGTTTTATACTTGTTTCGGGGCGCCGAAACGCAGTGGAATTTCTTAGCAAGAGTCCACTAAGCTTAGACGCTTTAATCCCAATATTGGTAATATGATGGTTGAATTTTAATTTGCAATCGAATATGACACCTAGATCACAGAAACGATCGACGTCATTGAGGGAACAACGGTTTAAGGAGTAAGTAAAAACAAAAGGATTAATTTTAAGAGAAAAGGTGAGCTTATGGCATTTATCAATATTAATTGTTAAACTATTGAGGTTGCACCACGATTGAAATGCACAAAGATCCTGGTCAAGTGTCCGGCAATCGATGATAGAGTTGATTTTCCTAAAGACTTTAAAGTCATCAGCGTACAGGAGGCAGGGAGACTGAATGAATTGAGGTAAATCATTAACGAAGAGTAAAAAAAAGAGAAGACCCAATATGGAACCTTGGGAACACCTGAAGAAGGGTAGAAAGGGTCGGAGACATGACTACAAAAGGAGACAATGCATTCACGATTTGCCAAATAGGAAGAAAACCATTTGAGTAAAGGCCCCCGAAAGCCATAGATCGATAGTTTATGCAGTAAAATGTTATGGTCAACACGGTCAAAAGCTTTCGAAAGATCCGTGTAGATACAATCAATTTGTTCGCTATTACCTAAAGACTTAGCCGCAAAGTTTGTAAATTCCAAGAGGTTGGTTAGCGTAGAGCGACCACTAACAAAACCATGTTGAGCGTTAGTAATTACAGGCCTGATGGAAGCAATTATAGAATTATAAACGAATCGCTCAAGCAGTTTTGAAAAGCAAGATAGCATGGCTATGGGGTGATAATTACAGACAAAGGAAGGACTACCAGATTTGTGGATAGGAATTGTGTGGGAAAGTTTCCAGGGAGCAGGAAAAATACCCTCGGAAGCACTTTTGTTGAATATTAAAGACAATGGCAGGCTGAGGGAAGATGAAAGGCAAATCACAAACAAGTTAGGAATTCCGTCTGGACCAGGACTAACATTAGGATCAATTCCTCTGATAAGAATCTCTAATTCAGATTGAGAAATAGATAAGTTAGACGGTATTAAGCAAGAAGGAGTGAAAAAGGAATACAAAGGGGGACAAGGCGTGGGGGAGGAAAAGACAGAAGAGAAGAAGTCACAAAATAAGTTAGCCATCTCCTGTGGAGAGTGAGCAAGGAGGCCGTTGTGAGTCAACTCCGTAGGGACAAAAGACAACTTACGGAGAGATCGAACATAGGACCAGAACATCTTAGTTTCATCCCTGGTGACAGAGTCTTCAAGGCGTTGAAGGTACTCATTTAAAGAAGAGCGAATGAGTAGTTTTACCTCAGATCTACTCTGTGAGTATTTAATTCGATCTGAAGTGAGTTGAGTTTTTTGCCACTCCCAATGCAGAGTCAATTGCGGATGAAAACCAACGGGGAGTATTTGGTTTGACTTTGCGTGTTAGGGGAACATAGCGATAGATGAGGTCGTTAAGGACGCAGTAAAAGGAATGTAATGCCGATTCACAATCCAACCCATGAAAGCTCAGGTTCCAGTCATAAGAATTGAGGGCGGACTCGAATGGCTATGTAGTTGGCTCTTCTAAAGTTCGGTTTCAGTAAGACTGGCGTACTTCACATCGTGAAGATGAAAAAGGAAATTGATGCTCTGCTGTCATTGAGTGTTGCAAATAAGTAAGCAAGACTCGACGAAAATTAGCTACGATTTGAAAAAAGATCTGGACAGTTCTGGGGTTTCCATTCAGGAACCGAATGTTTGGCGAAAACTGCTTGATATTGAAAGGCGTCCCTAAAAGAAGCAGCTTTCAACCGGCAGAATGGTGAAAGCCGTATTTGCATGGGCTATAAAACACCTTCATTAGGTTCTAGAAGAGTGGCGAAAGGTGCTTTTTTCCGATGAAAATCATAATAAAATATTCTTGTGTACGGTAAATTCACTCGCAATGCAAAAGTTTCTCCAAAGTACATTTCTACTTGTGAAACAATCAGGTAAAAAATATTTTTCGTATAATGGACGTGTTTCTACCACCCAGGGGATGAAATGATGAAATCCGAGAAGCGCATACAAGTTCTTGCAACCAGAGTTCTCCCAAAACTAGTCAAGGTTGCAGACTGCGTTTTCCCACATAACTTGTCCTCTTGCTACAACTTCTGAATGGTAAAAAACTTGATGCAGGACCATCTAATTCAGATGCTGGGTTGATCTGAGAACGCCCCTAAACTCAACCTAATAGAGAATTTGTGGGTTATCCTGAAGTCATCTCTGATGAAATAGGTCTGCACGACCAAAGAAGACAAGATTTGGTTTCCTGAGAAACCAGATCTTGTCTTTAACACTGTTTTTAAGGAAAAGAAAACTGCGGATCCCTGATTGATTCTATGCCAACATGCATAAAGATAATAATAAAGAACAAAGCAGGCCACATCCCATACTGAAAGAATATTTTATTATATTTTCATGGAATAAATCAGGTGTGAAAAGTACCAAATACTCGATTTTGTTGTTTGTTTCCATCAATATGAACAGTATTGTGCAAGCTGAATGTACATTTCTGAATCGTTCAATCAAATATAAATATTTATAAGCTGCAAGTACATACATTTTTATCCGAAAGCAGCTGAATCAAGTTTAATGATCCAATTCAATTGTAGTAAACTGAACTAATTACACTAAAATGTGTGTCTCATTTGTATTTACTTAAGAGTATAAATTTATAAATATTATTCTAATGGAAACGGTTAAACCATGACCTATTTTATGATTTCCGAATCAAACAAGATTAAGGCTGGGCGTACACATTTGATTCCAAAACTCGTTCTTGATAATTTTTAGATCAGATTTTCCCCATGGACGATTGGAACAACAAGCTTCGCCCACAATTCTGTAAGAATGCTTCTTAGCGATGTCGCAACTCGTCTTATATTTTTCGAGGAACTTGTCTCGTTTCGGGACACAAAAATTCTCGCCGATGTACATAGATTGTCACAAATGATACCGGAAACGAATCGTGACAAAATTGTCTTAATTTTTTTGGATGTTTTGCGCTGGGAAAATTAAAAAAGTTGTAAAATCTGATTGCTTTTCGACACTGTCTTTGGTTAGTAGCTGTTGTGTTACTAACTCAGACGTCTCAGACGCAATGTAATTGTGGAAGCCACGATTTCTGAGATATGTAGGCATGTTTCCTTTTCGTTTTGTTTTCAAAATGATGACCAAATGGAAAAATCTACAATTCAAGAAACTTGAAGCTAGGTTTCCCGTTAAACTCCCCGAAATTCGAAAATTCGAAATTCGAATGCTTCGTGAGTTTTTGTCCTCGTAAGGCTTTTATTCTGTATTTAATATGAATTTGGCTTTTGACTTTGCTCCCTTTGCGGCGAAATAACTTTCTGTCGTGTCCCTCTATCACAACAAACGATATCACTACTCAATTGTAACAAAATTAGTTCAAAATAAGCTTCGAATATTTTTCGCGTTTAAAGTGAAAACAAAAAGTTATGACCTTCAAAATATGACTTTTTTCACGCCGTTTTTTGCTTTTTATTGCAAGTAGTGTATGTAGAAAGCAGCGCAAATTAAATTCTACCCAAACCTATCATTCACAACATTTTTGCAGAATCAACATGCTGAGATTTAGGTGCTCTTTTTTCTGCTTTAAAGACTCGCAACTCGTTACTCTTCGCGTTTACAATTATCGTTATTGTGCATTTACAGCTACATGAAAATGGGTGTGCTTTCGAGTCCACTAGCTCTTGGTCTAATATGGCTCGTAGTATCGCCAAGAAAATTAACACTTTAGGGATCGAATGGAAACATATCCTTAATACAATGTCCAAGGCTCCAATTGCACATATAATACATTGTATCTACAGCCCCACTACATTTTTTTTTGATCTTTCTAGAATACGAATGAAAAGAACACACTTAATCAGCATAAAATTATTGTTGTGAATCAAACCCCCCTTGGCTAGTTCTTTCATTTGCAGAATTTTTGAATTGAAAATACTCAAAAAAAAATATATTTAATAACAAAGTCCCAAAAACGTTGTAATGTCTCGATGACAAAATAATCCACGTCATTGCACCTCCATATCCTGCGACACAATGTAAGTTTTACGTATTCAAAAATTGAAATAAAATTTATGTAGTGAACTGTGCATGAGTTTACGCTTGAAAAAAAAAACATGTATTCAGAACATAGTTTGAATATACAATAAATAAGTTAAGTGAATAATTTACCGCCAAGTAAACAAACCTTGCAAAATGCTGTTTTTAGTTACATAAAAACTAAAAAATTTCCATATCTGTCAGCTTTCTATAAATTATCGAACATTCCTGTTATTCGATTAGAATTTGATTAGCAATAAAATATATTTGCGGCTACATTCACATACAAAAGTCTGCATTTTGTATCAACCCCGGTGACTCATTTAAAAGCATTTTAGAAAGTATTTACATTCCCATTCCGGAAGTTTAAATTTAATCTTGTTTTAATAGTGTCTAACATATAATCAAATCCAGCACGTTTCAAATGATAGCATCGATTTCATTTCATTTGATTGGTCCAAAAAAATTCGCCGTCATTAAAATTAACTTAATTGTGCTGGAAAGTCCAAACTGCTAAATTTTAAAATTTTAATTTTATAACGATATGAGTTTTTGATAAAAATCAATTCATTTTTTGTAGTCATAGTGAACACTACTGTAGCTTCCAATAAGAACGAAAATGATGACTGGAACCGTGAAAGTGTGTTGGTCGAATATCGTTTTGTTTGCTTTTTATGGGGAAGAACCCACAAAGATTCACACCATAATCAAGTAATAATTGTAGGTTTATGCGTGGATTCTCTCGATTTGATTCTCAAAATTTGTTCATGCTCTTTCATTGTCAAAAAAAAACATTGTCTAGCCATGTGCTGAGACTCTATTCCTAATATAAATACAAATAGTTTTATTTGTGGATTACGCAACATCAATCTTTTGACAATTTGTTGTTTGTTCACGTCAAGGACAAAATAGAATGAATTAGCATTTATTTAAGGAATATACGAACGTCTTTCTGTTGTTTCCCATTTCCTTTGCTAATAACGTTCCTTGTATGTACATACATATGTACGAATGTTCAGTAAGAGACTGATTTGCGGAAGATATCCAAAAAGTATACTTTGCAATAGTAATTTTCTTCAAGGTGACATTCACTTAACAATTATACCTACCGCTGTGTGATTCTGCTTTGCAACTATTTAGACAATGATAAGATTGTCATGAAATTTACTACGCATTGCGTCTGAGAAATCTTTCCTACGTTTCTTTGACTAATTAAGCATTTTCCCCGGCCGGTTGGATGATGACAAATGACACAGTCAAACAAAATGTATGTGAACCCTGATAAAACCTGAAAACATATAAGGAAACTCAACAACAACGACCAGTATGCTGTGGATTCATCTAGCGAGGCGTTCATACAAAAGAAAGAAAATATGTCTGGCTAAGAGATCCAGCTACATCTCTGCCAAATGGTTTAGATACTGTTTGGCTTGTGGGGAGTTTCCATTTACGTTTCAAAGTAGAACAAGTTTACCTAAATGGTGTGTTCAACTTTTCAAGTTGAGTCTTCATTAGCTGACGCAGCCACGACACGAGAAACGTATGCGCTTACGCTTACTATGTGAGCAACACGTATGTTGTTAACGTCATTTCACCGCCAACGACTAACTATTCAATCTTTACAACTTTTTCGAGACCGCGAACCAGGGTCGAATCCAGGAATGCCGGTTGAAAAACGTCAACAACATTTTGAAAAGTAGTGGAAAATCAACAAATTACTTTTGTGATTTAAATTTGAAAGACAGTTATTATTACATTTTATAACAAAAATTGTTATTGCAATTTTTAAAGCCATCATGATTAATACATTTACCTTCAATATCAAAAATGCTAACGAAACAAATAAAACCGTTCCTGATATGTATCTTCCTTTCCTTTGAAAATGAGCTATAATTGGTATCAACGATTCCGACTTGTTGCATTAACTTGACTATAAAACTACCCTGTTTTAATTTCTTCCTTCTAAAATAATTGATGTGCTAGTTATCCAATTTTCGTTTTTCTAAAGTTCCCTGCGAATAGCGATTGGCAGTATTTATTGTAATTTACACTTTATTTTATTTGTCGCCCATTTATCTTTTGTCATTATTCAAGGATGCTCTGCAGCATCTATAGAGCTTGGTGAAACCTTATTATGCAGTGTTAAGTTTTATTGCTTCCACCGCGGATTGCTCTTCATATAGTCTTCAAATTTTAAACTGTTAATTAAACCGAAGAAATAATTTTGATTTAAGTGTTGCTTACATTTCGTAGTGCAGCCAAGCAAACTGAAATCATCAAACAATCGTTACATTATTTTTGAATAGTTATTAATATCATCTGTCCGACTTAATCTGCTTCACTTGAAGGGCAAGCATTAATATTACGAATTAAATAAAAAAATATGATCATCAATGTTGCATAGCAGTTTGTGAATGGCTGTCATATCCCAGCAAACAATTTTAGCTGAAAAAATATTCACCAGCATTTTTAAATTGATTAAACTTAAATGTAAGCATGATACGTTTTTGGTATTTCTAAAACTCACGCCCTAAAAACTTCAATGTGAATATTAAATAAAAATTATTTATTTGTGCATAAGTATCAAATTATCTAACGATAAAAATAAACCCTGTTTTAGTTGACTTCATCTAAAGATTCAGTACAATCATTTTAGAATGGGGCGTGTAAGTTCTGGTCGTTTTCTTTTCTTACTTTCATGTCTGAAGATCAGAAAGTGAAAAGAACATGAAGGAGTGAAAAGGAAGCGCCTTCTTAATGCAGCCATAGAAGTCACTGGGAAGAATTCTGTAAAAAAATCGACCGAAAAATTCGACATTATGCACAAGTGTAAGGGAGGTTTACAGTTTTTTTTGAGCGGTGACGATAAAAATCAGGAAGCGATCAAAACGTATGTATACGGCCGATCACAGAAATTTTGTTGTTACATGAAATCGCGTTACGTCGTGGCAAATTAAATACCTTCTTTGAGAGCAATGAGTTATTCGATACTTCCACTCTATACTAAATAAAGGCAAACTTGTTTTTCAATTATTTTCTACAATTCTTATTTCTAAATAAAATATCGGAAACATCTGGCACGCTCTGAATTTCAATCTAACAAAATAACATATTAGTCGTTCTAGTTTATTACCGTCGGGCCCATTTAATTGTATAACCTTGCACTTAGCGATGCAGATTAGGTTTCTTATCTGGATTATAAAATTAGTTCCAGTTGTTTGAAAACACACATCACCAGGGCAACATGTGGCACTTGGTAAACAATGCAGTGATTGGCCGTTCCACTGAACAAATCGGTGTTTAGTAAAAATAATCTTTCAGAAAATATCATTTCAGCAAATGAATTGATCCGACAAACAACTTTTCCTTTTTTGTAATTTCCTTCCTGTACATGACATGCCATATTACAATTATCAAAGCGAATAGTATCTCCAATATTGGTCAGGTTAGAGTACTAAAGAGGATTGCAGTATTGATGCATGAGTGACGACTAGTTGCAATTGTTCGTTAATTCGAAATGTTTTACTTGCTAACGGTCGCATCTATGAAACAAATCTGGAACTTTGATATTTGTGTACATGTATAAAATGTCGTTAGAAACACGCAGAAAGAATTTTCTAGAGTAAGTGGATGATGCGCTTAAATTTCTTCGAAAAAATATTTTGAAATTAATACGACAGTAACTTAGATACTATCAATTGATCCTCAGCCTCCTGGGAGCTTATCTGAGAATCCCACCCTGAACAAAACCACAAGACTAATGCATCTACATATCTGCAGTCGAACCTTTAATAGCTTTGCCGACATGTTCAAGACCCTGTTTCGAAATCCAACGCCTCCAACCATCCAGTCGAGAGGAAAAATGCCCGCAATAATGACGATGACGGGTTTGAAGATTATGATCCATTGACAAAGATACAAAATGACATCGTGAAGTTATTATGTCTCTGAAAGGTTAAAATTTTATATGCAGACAGATAGGGCCGTTGTTATTATCTTTTTTTTCTGTGCACTATTAAGTACGTATTGGGATTTGTGAAGCTTACCAATGTCATTTCAACTTGTGCATTTTGGAGCAGGTCGCATATTTACATACATGTATGAATGTATGTTGAGGATCATATTCATCTTTTCAGTGTATTAGCTGAAGAAATGAGTTTTTATCTCGATATGAGCAAACTATTCTGTTGCAAAACAAAAGATTTTATGAAGCAGTCAAGTCAAGATTTTATGAAACAGTCAGTCAATTACGATGATGAGTTTAGCATACAATCGAGTTTTATACGAAATTTACATACATAAATAAAGAGTACGCCTTCCATTTTTGAAGATATTTTGATGCAATAGTGTCTGGACGCTTGCATTCAATCTTTTCAAGATGCGCTTTAAAGCCATTGAGTGATTAACAGTATATAAAGTGAAGACATTGTGCGTCTATGGATGGAAATATCCAATGTACACCTAAATCTGATTTATCGCCATATTGAAAAATAAACATTTTCAAGAGCTACTTTTATTGGTAAGCATCTTTTTATGGTAAAACTGGTCTAGATAACATCAAACCTTCTGTATTTTAACATTGAATGAGATTAAATATTGACAAGATTCGTTTGACTTTTCAAGATTTTTGTAGAGAATTTATGATTGTAAGTTATTTCCCGAATTCTTATGAACATATGTTACAATTTACATAATCTGGAACAATCATAACTCAAAAATATTTTATGCCGATTCGCACAGATATCTACCATTTCTTTCTTGACAGAAGACCAAAATGGTCAACCTTGGAACCAAGCCCCAGAAAATCTTAAAGCTATAAAGTTTTTACATTCATAATTTTTTGAATGGGGAAAATAATGACTCGTTACGTAAAAAATCTAGTCTAGTTGAACAAAAATTTAATACAGTACTTTTGATCCTCGGTTAGTAACTATATGTTTATTGTTGATATACGATTAATTAGCTAACTATTCATGATTATTTTCTTCGCAGAAAGTTTCACAATATTCCACCGAAAAATGTATAACTATGATATCCTATGTTCCAATCTTTTCCATACTAATTTGATTGATTTTAACTAACTGATCGCCTAGTACACAGTATTTCATAAAGTTATCCCGACGCTGCGTATATTTTTTAATCTGTAGATGAATATCTTTTAAGATTAAGGTCTCTGTTTAAAATATAAATATACATAGATCTCTCCAAAAAAGTCCGCTGATCTAAACAGTCCGTACGCCTTACATGAGCCTTTACTCAACTGGATTTTTTTACTACATATTTATTTTGTATTTAGAATTTTTTTTACTGCTCTATGTTTTTAAGTTTAGCATCGATTCAAAAAAAAAAGTTTAGCCGATCGATTCAAAATTCATACATCATTTTGGTAGTTTTTTATAGGATTAAATGATTTTAATAGATAATTCATCACAAGATTTTGTCTTGTATTATTCATTTGAAACAATCTTTGCTTAGCGGATTCTGAAACTACTAATCATTACTAGCTTGTGCGAGTATCAACTCAAGATATTAGTACAGTAGTTGCAAAATACACCTGCATTTATATAGTATTTAACCCAATTAGCACTAATTAATTATTGACTAATAAATTTTTAGAATCACTGAAATAGTTCAGTGCTCATGCGAAAAGTCCAGTGCAATCGTTCGCAGCGACGTTGTTTTGGTCGAAAAAATTTGATTTTGTTTTTAATCGATAAAAATTGTCAAAAAGCTACCACTGGTTTTTTCTAAAATTATTATAACTTTTTTTCAGAAAAAGTTTTCAAATTTTAGAATGTTATTCTTTGACCTTTAATTACTTTAGCTACAAGAACAGTAGCAGATGCGAATTTTTCATCAGGGCAGTTGATGTAGGGAATCGCATGTTCTATAAAAAAGAGCACAGACTAATATAGTATCACTTAGAAGCTGAAAATGTGAAAACTTTCAAATATGCCACAATCATAACTATACGAAGCGCCAGGCCTGCCCGCTTTCATCGCTCGTCTGCACGAGGCCTGTAGCACATTGGAATAGTTGGCTCTCAATTTCAGCATGTGAGCCTGATGTTCAATTCGCGGTTACGACGTCTTTACATGACAAAAACTCCGGCCGGAGTAAAGATGCCTTCTCAAAAGAATATGAAATAATGAGAATGTGTGAATAATGCAATGTCTCGTTTGAGAGAAGTAATTATCGTATAGACGTACTGCGGATGTCCACGCAATGCTCGCAGCAGGCCTGTAAGATTTGGATTAAAGTCGTGTTTGTCTATATGTATGTACTTAGTGCAGGCTGAAAAACGCAATTTCATCGACATAGTACAGGAATGCTGTAGACGAACCTTTTGTCATGGGCGTGCTACGAACACGATGTAGGTTTAGGTGAAAATAAGGGATGATAATTTATTCTCAAAGTGTGCCCAGTTCTTTCATAAACACAGATTGTACCTCCTAGCAATGGAGTCAGCTACAAAAACTTTCGTAGATTTTTTCTTATTTTCGAATACAGTGTGAATTTTTGCAATAAACTATTTCTTAATTGCCACAGCCTGGTGATTTCAAAGATCATAGAATACAACCTAACGTTTTCTAAACTTGTAATCAGACCATCTGTGGAAAATAAGTCATTATTGTGGAAGGTATACTGATTTCATAAATAAGATAATAATTCCTGACCAAGCATTCATGATTATGGATGAGTTTCTGGAAATTGTCTCCACTGTATGAAAGTGATGAGCTTCACCCAAGGACCTAAATGTTCAAGCTTCCTGAAGTCTTCTTTTGATGTTTTCAAATACCGCCTAATTTTGAAAATCCTTCAATGCCTAACGCCACCCATATTCTGTTTTCAATTGCTTAGCATGTACATTGCAGAACCATTACTCTGAATTTCTGTTAGTGTGTCAATCAATCATGGTTTCAATACTTACATAAGTTTTTGAGGGTGTGGGTGCTTATTCGATATGGTCCAATAGAATGGTCGTACAAATAACACCATCACTTTAATTTCCTTATAGCAAGTAGTTTGAGAGATGAGGTCCCACAAATGATGAACAGTAACGAAATTATCGTTTGTTCTTAAAAAACAGCTTCAGCTTTCACATACTTTTCATCAGCAGTCGTTGTTAGTATTGCCCTTTTAATGATTATGTTTTATTTTCTTCTAACATTTCATCGAAACGGGCAACAACTTACTTATTAGTCATTAAATTTTATGTGAAATTGTGTGGTTTTACTTGAATTTCTCAGAATTAAAGCTAAAAACCGTATTTCATATGATTCTTGTTAGAAAATAATATCACAATATTTGATGATTAGTTGACTAAATCATCGATTTTGCAATAAAAATTACACCACATGGCACATGTGTATTTCTTTCAACATGCGTTACGATTCTTACCATTCAACCCAAATTTTCTGACGTAAACCGAGCGGCTTATTACAGTTCAGCTGAATTTACGTTTTTGGTTCCAGTTCTGCATCATTAAAAATATAGCCAAATAAACTTTTACGCTACGCATTGATATGCTTTAGTGTATGTTATTTGAAAACTGCAAAGCATATACATATGTCTGTAACTAAAATACAAAAGGCTCTGAACAACTGAAACGGTGTGCCAAGATTTTGCTTATACGAGTATTACGATATTAATGATTAGCGAAAAAATACTACAGTCTCATAGCCACATAACAATGCTTACCAAAAAACTGTCATACCTGTCGCAAGAACGACCCATTATCAAAATTTTCACTTGTTGGTTTTATAAGCCACGATCAAAATACAATCAGAAAAATAATTAAAACAAACATCGATAAGAAACATAAAGATATCGGCCGCGTTTCATATCAGTATGGTCGTATTTTAAACTATTTTATGATTGTTACAAGTTTACCAAAAAATTTCGAGCCATGAAAAGTTGTTAATTGAATGAGGTGTGTTATGCTCTTACAAATACAACTTTTGAGTGTAGATATTCGTCATACGACGAAGTAAATTTTCTGAATGTAAACTCCAAGATAAATTCTTTTTTGCGATAACATTCTTGTTTCTACACTTATCGATCAAAAAAAATTATATAGCTTTTGTATGGCTTTCAACCTTTAGTTTGAAGTACACCTTATACATAATTAATGGTTAAGTAAAACTTCGTATAATTATATGCGTCAGTATTTACTTGGACTGCGTTACAATTACGTGAAACCATGTTCGACATTTTTCCGAAAAAACATTAGAGTTATCAATGTGACGTAAAAAAATTGTATTCACGTTGTAACCACGTCGTAAGAACTTAATTTATCTCGAAAAGTACAGTAAGTAAATTTAATCATTTTGTTTTTAGAATCATTTAATATGCATCCACATTTCATACTAAGTGGAAGGAAAATTTTGAAATAATCAACTTTAAACTGCAAATAGCGAAATCTCTACTATAGATCATATCTCACAAAATGATAGTTTAATATGCATGTGTAATTGTTATACTTTTCAACATTGTTAATATGAATGAATGATTTTTTTGTCGATTATCCATAGAAGACTTAAATTTAACCACTATTTATACATACCTGATACGGAATATGGGTTCTTCAAAACAGACAAAACGGAAACAGAAACACCTTGAAAATGTCTTAAATGTGTAATATTTCAATTGTTTTTATTTTATATCACACACTTCAAGGCGGCGCCTTTTTTCCAAAAAAATCAATGATTTCGGTACCAGTCGAGATTTGACGCGTTTGAGGCTCAAAGCATCCTTCAAAATGGTATTGACTGAGCCTTTAGATATGCCAATATCATCAGCAAGGTCTCTAATCGTTAATCGACGGTTTTCAAACACCAAATCTTCAATTTTTTAGACGTGAGATTCGTCGGTTGAGGTCAGTGGCGTACCCAAGGGGGGGGTCTACGGGTTCAACCCCCCCCCCTGGGTTAACAAGTTTGGCCACGTAAATGAAAACATACATACTAAAGTCAGACATGGACTAAAGTCTGCCTGAATAATTTTTCAAGACTCCAACTTTGACCGGTGAAAAAGTATGATTAAGTATGATTACATAATTATATCTTCATATCTACACCGAAGCACTAGCAAACGTACCTAGTCAAGACTTCAAAAATATGAACCCCCCCTTGTCAAAATCCTGCATACGCTACTGGTTGAGGTTGATGGTCGCCCAGGGCGCTCTTCGTCTTCGACACGTTCACGACCTGCTTGGAACTCCCTATACCACTTGTAAACATTTTTTTCGACATAGCCTTATCACCAAAGGCTTTGTGCACCATCCTCAACGAATCCGCAGCAGAAAATTGATTCCGCAAACAAAATTTAATGCAAATTCTTTGCTCAACAAATTTTGACATGCCAAAAAACCAGAAATTCACTTTTATCAGCTCACAAAACGAAGTGCATCCCAATCACTAATGAATATTTTGACGTGTGATTTGACAGGGATGTCAAAGACAGTCTCACCAACCTTAAAAACAAACCAATTAGCAAACTCCTTTGACGCGCGCAGTTTAAATTCAAATGTCACCTTATGTTTTGGACACAGTAGTACACTAATTAAAATAGCATTTAATACTGAACTGCATCAATAAAATTTCAAAAGATAATACATTTAAGCACTTGCAAGGCAACAAAGAACTGATGCTGAGAATTAATTAATATGCTTATACTCACCTCTTACGGTTTTGCTGTAAATCAATAACAATAACTGTATTGTTTGAATTTCCTCTTACTTTACGCTTTTAGCCCCTAAACTTTTAAGCATTTAAATAAAATACTGGGAATAATTTCATCTATGCATTATTGTTTAGTAAAAAGGATGGGATCTACTCCGCACACCAGCTTTGATGAGGTGGTCTTTTCCATAACGACTAAAGAATTCCATGATGAAGATGTGCTAAATATAAATATTATAATAAGGAATTTTCAATTAAGGAAAGGCCGGCACGATTTTTATGCCACTGGCCGAGGAATATATATATGCCGATTGTAGGCATTACCTGAAGTGCCGAATTATTGGCACAGTCCAAGGAAAGTCTTAGAAGAAGTGCCGAGAAAAAAAGGCACAAGTGAAATCAGTTCACTAGTTCTCAAAAGACTATATTTTCTTTAACGCTTACTTGCTATTTATACAATTTCTTAACACTAACTCGAACACTTATGACCTAATAAAATATCCTAAATTATGCATTTCATAAATTCAATAACTCATGACTACTCGTTTCACATGGCCCTCGCAACCAAAAAGGCGATATTCATGCTCGCAACGAAGGATCACGAAGTGATAAGCGCTATCTGTTCATTCATGAAACGATGTATTTATTGGTGATAAATACATCACTTTAATGTTTCAAAGATGTTCTTAAATGGATACGTCACATTACGCTGTCTGTTTACTATTAAGTTTCTCTAACCTTTCACTCGAAGTTGATCGTAATGTCTTCGATGTTATTGTGGGATCCATAAAAAATTTTACCAGAAAAGCATTACAACTTCTGAACTATTGAAATTAATAACAAAATAGTTAAAAGCCACCTTATGTAGGGACAACTATTAATTTGCCATTAAAACTACATTGTTTATATTTTTAAATAATTGTTGCTTTATTTAAAAGAGTAAATTGAACGTTTTTTAACATAGGAAAAGCAGTTATCGTATCTTTGTAGCACACTCCATTTACCATAACACTACTGTTGCGATCTTCATTTTGCATGAACGGTCAATGATGAAAAAAATCCAAAATTCCCTTCAAAATTAATTTCGATACCCCCTATATTGGCTTTTCTGCATTTGCGTCTGAATTTTCGAAGTCCAAACATTCTGTATATTGATATAATTTACAAAATGAGAATAAGTTTCGACCGAAAAGATAGTTTTGTGAAAATAAATCAAATAGATTTTCAATATATACTAGTACTGATTACATCCCATTGATCCATTTCTTATATCAGATGTTTTATGAATAATATCCACCAATATTTGAAGCACGTCACTGTTGCCAATGTTGAAATAGCACGCACCTTAAAAATATAGCAACGACGTCGATTTGTTGAAT
Source organism: Oxycera nigricornis (assembly GCA_963942545.1). NCBI lineage: Eukaryota > Metazoa > Arthropoda > Insecta > Diptera > Stratiomyidae > Oxycera > Oxycera nigricornis. Next base: position 102,751,724 of record OZ012659.1, read on the forward strand.
CATTTTCTTTTGATATATATTCCAAGATTGTACTCCATTTAACGTATTGTAACCACAAATAATTCACACATTATAAATTGCACCATTATGATTATGGACAATATCATCTTCATAAATAGTTTCAATGACGAAAATAAAAATTATGATTTGATATCGATCAAAGTCTACAAAATTGCTAAATTATTGTCAGTCTCCGGAATTCTCTAGTGCTAAGAAATTTTACTTCTAGTTTTTAACTTACTTCATGAAACAATTAATTATGACCCGCACTGTGTATCTATTTCCAACTAATAAGCACCTAGCTACTTTCGCTTAAGCCCGGCATAGCAACAAATATTCAATAATTTACTGATCTCCTAATTATGTGTACTTTTTCTAAAGTAATCCCAGGCGAGTTTATTATCTCCGCTTAGAAAATCTCGTATGGATTACTGCACCAAGTTGTGTTGGTAAATTCAATATTTGATCAGTTCACTATTTACTTGTATATACGTAATTGATTATGGCTATTTCGTATTCTGTTGGTGCTATGCGTTTTATGGACGACGTGTACTTTTGTGATATTTTCGATATACTGGTTCGAAGAAAACATTTTGTTTAGTTGTGTTGGTAGAAAATTCAAAGCGGCACTTGTTAAAACGTCTTGAAAAATCATTAGAAATTGATTTATTTCTATCTGCTCAGATGTGGGCTCATAGTTTAAAGAACTTCAAGATGCAGAAGCATATTTTTTTTAGATCATTGTCGATTTTATCTATAAACATGGGCGAAACTAGGGAACACATTGGAAAATATTCTCCGGCAGTAATCCTTTAAAGTGACTGATATTATTTGCGCCTTTGGGTGAATTTGAGGGTAAATATTATTTCCAGAGAATTAAATTGAGTCAATAATGAACAAAGTCTGCTATTTTAAATAAAATAATAAACATCATCAATATCATGAATTTCGACATAACATTGAAACACCCATGAACTACTATATTTATTGTCAACAAAATAAACCTCCATGACCAATTATGACCTTCTAGACCTTTTCCAATTCATTGTCAACTTATAATAATTTCGTTAAATGGTTTGAACACGCAATGTAACGCATCGTACTGAGGCGACAAAAAATTAAACAGATTAAAACACGAAAAATATATTTTTTAGGCATATTCCTGTGAATAGAGTAACCAGATAAATTTGTAACTTATAAGTTTGGCAAATTGTGTTGATAGAACGCTAACAACAATGTTGTCGATTCAATTGTTATTTGGAAGTGTCATAGTCATTTCTTGGACATGTGCTAATAAAAAGAATCAAGAATGTGAAGTGAATAATATTTAAATTAATTTACACATATGACCACGTCTCTGTGCACGATCAAGATAAATCGTTGGTCACCAATGTCAGGCAAAGTCTGGTCATAAAAGTTGACGTGATTATATGAATATAAAATATTTGATTAGCTTATGCAACGACGATGATATTTTTTTGGGTGTCGTTGCAATGATTTGCTGGGAGAAAGTTTAAGAGGGTCGTCTTCAAAACATCGGGTTTTAATCAAACCACATTAAAACGAAGTTCTTTCTCTCAAATTTATTGACCACACATTCGAAAATACATGTTCCAATTTTGTCTGATTGTGAATGCCTGTTGAAGAATATAAAGATTAAAAACCAATCCTTGCGGAGTCATACACTCTGAGTCAAACGATGGTAAGTGAACGACAAATTGCTTTAAATGTTGGTGACAGTGCAATGAAACGAAAACTATGTTGCATGTCAAACGGCAAAAATAATGGAACTATGAAAACTGAATCGCATTCCTTAAAAAAATCATATTGAAACGTTTAATGACATAATGGACAAATTAATTGTTTAAGGGGGAAGTACCTTTAGACACTTTTTAAAATCGATTTTTTTTAAATTGTTTTAATCGATAGATACATCGCCTAAGAATATCATGTCAAAGTTTCAAAACTTATTCTCAAAATTGTGGTAGATATGCATCCCGGAAGTGCCTGGCGCCGAGTTCTTTTTCTCTTGACCACAAACTTTAAACGGCCTTTTCTCGAAACCATGTTTTTTAACATGGCGTAAGTGATAATAAAAAAACTAGTGAATCGATTTTCATCATCTAACATTCATTTTAAAGAGCATTAAAAAACTGTTCTATATAGACTAAAGATTAAAAAAACAAATTATTTTGGGACTATTTTAGACTGGAAGTACAACGAAATTTTTCGCCAAAATCGTAATTTGTTTTTTTTGAGCCTGTTTTGAAGGGTTAATTTTCGAATTTCGCAAATATTTTAGTCTATCTACTAAAAGAAACCCTCTCGAGTAAGAAAATGTTTGGTTTGTTGATTTCAGATGAAAATTGCAGCCAGCATCGCTTACGCAATTTACGACGTCAGCGACGACATGGCTTTCACGATCCTTGAAAAATTTGTCAATTTTCAACTTTCACTTTTGTACAATATGTTTTTTTTTTTCAACCTCAAACATCGCCTAAAATAAATATTATATTGATTTAATAAGAACTGTCTTCATTACGCCACAAATCAGTTGCAAAAAGACCTTTTTTCGGCCTCTAAAGGTACTTCCCGCCTTAATTAGAACAAAATTTGCAAGGCTCATAAGTAAGTACATTATCGACTTATTTTGATTCACCATAAACTTACTTTTGTTGAAACCAAATCCAATACAAAAATTTAGTGAATGCATAATATCGAAGTTCAGAAAAATTTTTATTAGACACTTGAGCTCTATCAATTAGTATCTTTACCAGAACAACAAATTCATGTGTAATAATAATTAGCATGTACACAGTATTCACTTTACAATCGTTGGATTTCATGAATTGAACTGCAAATATAAAATGATCGCCATATTTCCGAATACACAATGAAGCTTGTCGCCTGTTTTTTAGCAGTTCCATTTTCTTATTGTCAAGCAGAAAGATTTTTCTTAGTTTCAAAAAACCCCATTAAATTTATGGTTCTTGAATGTCAACTACTAGCTTATCCTAATTAATTTTTTTATTGAAATCATTCGTAGTTGCGTGGAAAAAAGCATCTAAAATAAATAAATATGCCAATATAAAATATAATTAGAGCTCATAAATGTTTCCTATTAATTTTAACATAGTTTTTACAAAGAAACGTTTGAAATGATCCCAATAGCAACGCTAAAATGTAACCATCACTCCCACATAGTCACAGTTGATGGCAAAGGGAATTGGTGTCGATAGCCTTGGCCGAGCAGTTGATAAATGAAGAGAAGTTGAGTCATAATTAGACACATCGTAGGATGTAGGGCATACAAGAGTGGGCTCAGGTAGCTTTACTTAGTGTTTGGCTTGGACTAAAACTGCGTGGGTTATTTTTCTTATTTGTTTTTCTGGTAAAAGTTAAGATTATGGCCCCCAGTAGGAAGGATCGAAAGTGGGGGGTTCTCCTACTACTATGGCATAAAAATTCCGGTTTCATATGATCACTATAAATAGGCAAGATAACCATTTTTGTGGGGAACCCCCATAACTCCATAGTAATAGGAGAACCCTTCTCTTTCGCCCCTTCCTACTCCCGCTTCCTTCAGGGGTGGGAGCCATAATCTTAACCTTTACCGTTTTTCTTTATTTTAGTTTATTGAACCTCGAATAGAATAATGTAATTATCACTTTTGATATGGGATTGGTTCACGATGGTAAAATCGGTTTGCATACAAAAAAATTTGCTCAAGTTAAGAAGAAGATTCAGTCAGGAGTTATGAGAAGGATTGATTTCAGTTTTTCGCACTTCGCAATTTTACAGTGATTTCACATAATCGTTTAATAAATTGTGATTGAAAAATTCAGCTACGAATCAAGGCAAAGACGAAAGAAAAACTAACCGCATTACTACTGAATCCAGGTAGCCTGCTTATTAGAAATTACCACCCCCCTACTATTCGAGAGACCGAATGCATTCGTCTGAAAGACAATTCACGACTACTTTTTCTTATCTTTACTCAACGTCCTGAAAGTCTACTCTTAAATAAGTTGAGATTCACTATATATTGAGTTTCTATTAAATTCTGTTAAAGAGGCCTCCATAGAAATTTGGCACCAAGTCTCAGAAATTCTTAATCCAGACTGTACAACGAATATTAGGGTAACCAACACTGGTTCAAAGACGAAAACTAAAGAATAAGCCAGCCTTCGAAATTCACCACAAAGAGCACCATTTGTAGTTTGCAGACTAACAACTAAAATAAAGTTTTTAGTAGAGTATAAAAGTAAAAAAAAACACGATGACATATCTTTTAGTTGGAAGTATTGTTACATTGGTACACCTTCTATGAGATATCTTGTAGTTGAAAGTAAATGAGTTAGTTAATCATCAGAAATACAATCTGTTTATCGTATAGGTTTAAATGGCCCAAGTTGCGCTAAAACTTGACACGAATTCACATTAAAAGTTTTTCAAATTGACAAAAATGTTCTTGGTTGGTTGGTTGTAGTGGCAGCCCACTTTGTCAAAAGGTGTCTCACTTAGGCCAAGATAGGCCCATTGTGATACCACATTTAGATAGGGTGCGGCACTAAAACCTGTTGGGTGACGGGAACCATTTAGATTCTCGTATGAAGCCGGCTACGCAGCTAATATTTAAACTGGCTACTTCCGTGAGGGTGTCCAGGAAAGGTGAGCCTAAAGTTTGCATGCGTTTCCTGGATAGTGCTGGGCATTCATACAGAAAATGTTGGATTGTTTCCTCCTCCTCTGAACTGCAGCTGCGGCAAAAATCGTGGAAAGGGGCGCCCAGTCTTTCTGCGTGTCTGCCAATGAGACAATGTCCCGTCAGTACGGATATGATGAAACTTAATGTTTCATGCTTCGTGCGAAGGAGCTGCTTGGTGCGCTTTGAGCTTAGTGTGTGCCAAGTTTGCCTGGTTGTCCTGCAGGTTTCTTCCAGCAGCCAGACTCTGTTTGCAACCTCTATATAATATTGCTTGGAACTTAGCTTGACGGAGGCCAATGGATGGCCGACTTGAGGTGTTAGTTAAAAATCCTGGAGCTCAGTGCCAGCTCTCGCTAGGGAATCAGCTTCGCAGTTCCCAGGTATATCACTACGACCCGGCACCCAGCAAAGAACCACTTCACAGTGAAGCGATGTCGCGTTCATTTGTGTGCGACATTCCATTGCAATTTTGGATGAGGTATACACATTGGATAATGATTGGATAGCGATTTGGCTGTCAGAGAAAATGTTGAGATTTTTTATGGAAACTTTCTGATTTATCAACTAGTCCACTGCCTTATGTATTGCGATGACCTCTGCCTGAAAAACACTGCAGTGATCTGGTAGCCGGAAGGATAGTTCCAGGCTTAGCTGTTCGGAGAAAACGTCACAGCCAACTTTTCCATCCATATTTGATCCATCAGTGTAGATGTCGGCCGATTCCTGTATCCTACTTCTTTCCATGATCCAGTCATCTCTGCTAGGGATTAAACTGACTGACTTGAAACCGTGGTGGAAGCAGGGAATCGGAGGAGTGGGGTCTACTTTCCCTGGCGTTGATTCATCCCTCCGTAATATGGTGGAGTGGCCAATATTCCCCTCATGCCAGAATTTAGAGCTTTCATTCGAATTGCAGAGCACTTGGCCTGCTGTCTCGTAAGTATTTCTGTCGGAAGCCAATTTAATAGCATAAACAATGCCTTTGTTGGGGTAGTGCGTATAGCCCCGGTGATTGCAATAGCTGCAATCCCCTTGACCCTGTTCACCAGGTTCGCAGAAAAATGTTCTCACCAAAACATAAAATTTGCAAGAGGGATAAAAAAGTTCATATCACGATTGAACTTATCAATCTGTTGTTGAGTCCTAGAAACACATTTAAATAAGTTGATTGGCTTCACTCCTTTCAACATATTCTATTGAATTTTTTTTCAAATCTTTATCATCAATTTGGATAGCTAGGTTAACTTTTGCAAGCCACTTTTGTTATTCTTTCATTGCTTACATCTGCAATCCAACCAAATGCTGCGCAAAATGTAGGAAGAAATCTTTTTCGTGTGTATTAACCCTTGGCATACACAACGGGAAAAAACGTCCTCACCTACACAACGTGCGTATATATTAACCCCATTCAATATTTCATTTGTTTCGGACATGTATCGAAAAGAATATGCTTGGAACATTTTTTTTTTGTTAGATATTATTATAGTTCTAAATAAAAAGCAAAAGATTAAGAAAACTAATTGCAGCTACTGGGAAAATTTACTTCTTTAGTTGTGCTCTAAAAATCAATCAGCGCATTTCAAAACTATTGGGATTATAATAAATTTCCAAGTTTGTCGTTTGGATAAACAGAAAAATCGATCGGCCATTCAACCCTTCGAATCAGAGTCACATTATTAGATATACACAATATTTAGAGAAACGCATTCACAAGGGTGTTGAATTAATGTCCTTTCAAGAACAAATATAAATCTGTATGATTAAACACAGGTCGAATATCGCTCTTTTTTTTGTTGTGTGTGGAAGAGTGAAAAACAAGATCGTGTAAATATGTTATTGTTAGGCTAACAAAACTTTAGCATGTTTAGTAAAATCATTCTTTAAAGCGAAGTAAGAAATTTACTAAGGGCTTAGGGAATTATTATTGAATTGGATTGTTTTACCGTAAATATGAGGCATTCATTTCATTTCTTATGACCCTATCATGCATATTAAAATTATTATTCAAAAGATGTCCATGTGGTGTTATTATCATAAATAAAAATCTTTTTCTAAACGAACTTCAATCTCAATAAACACAAGCATTAATCCGCCCTCAGTTTACTCACTATCAATTTGCTGCCGGAAAAGCATGTTGCTGTCGCCTAAAATAAATAAGTAAATTGTTTGTTTGTCCAGTTATAGATTTAACGAGAAAAATAATAGAAAATAAGTAATGTAATCGAAATATGTTGTTGACATTTTAATTTGCTTCAAAATGATTAGATGAAAAAAATGATGGACATATTTTTATGTACACGTATAGAAAATGACTGTTATAGATTCGGAAAAATGTACCTAAACTACTTCATTTAACTTTAAAAAAGGCTGTCGTAATATTTATAGTTTGCGAAACGAAATGGTATATGCAGTGTAATATATGCATACACATATGTTTATAATAATTTTATGCTTATTGTCATCATTGTCATCTTCTGATATAAAATATCAGTTTTTTGCATCTTGATTGATGTTTTCATATAACAAAGCTTTCGTATGGAAATCTATGTATAATAATAGTCTACACGTTGTCGAAAAAGGAGTTTCCCCCAAAATCAAGTTTCCAAAATCTACATATGAGTATATGATGCTTTCAATGCCTAAAGCAGTTTTGTCTAAAACATTTTTTGGTATTTTCATTTAAATTCTAGAAACCCAACCGATTGAGTGCATAAACTATAAGATTATAGTCGATTTGCTGACATTTGTGAAAAAACCACTTCGAAATACTGTCAGCACTATGATTGACACACCAACCCATATCTGAGCTCTATATAAATTTCACAATATGTGTACATTCCTACGTATGTAGGTATTAAACTTCATTTGAATCGTTTTATGTATTGTTCAAGTTATAAAAACTAGTTCCAATAATATAAATACATATGTACGCAAGATTTCCATGGGTGGACGTACATAAGTAAGTGTTTCAATGCAAACAATAATAAATTCCCAAACTCGTATTTCCTGGAACAAACAATCAACCACACTAATATAGAGAGAATGAACGGTGATCAAAGTTGGTTAAGATTTACATATGCTTAGATAATTACATACCCACATCTGACTCCGCGTATCTCTAATAAAATAGTAAACAAAACAACCAAGGAACGTGAACGGAATGGATTATTTGACTGTCCGTGTCATTTGTTGCATATTAATGAAAATCATTGTCGTTTATCATGTAAAATACACATGATGGAATTTATTTTGATTTTTTACGGTTTTAACTTGGCGAGAAGATAAATAAAAGCTCAAATATCCTGGGCTTAACAGATTCACTGCCATGTGCACTCAAATGGATGGACATCTGATTGTACTCCTTCTGGACGCCAGAGCATAATGTTGAAAAACCACTGCATTGGTCAGAAATGTACCTTCAATTCTTATTGCTTATAGCCTCTTTACACTGCCACGAAACTATGTAGTTTTTGCACTATTTGTGATTTTGACCATTGTTGGGTTCACAACTATGCATTTTTCCACACATTTCCAAATTACCTTCAGAATGTAATTTGGACAAAATCACGTATCAAGACAAGATTATAGTCGATGTTGCAAATTGCAATAGATGTCGCTGAATTGAATTCGCCACCCTGTTTGATACAATATTTTAAGAAAATGCAGTGCTTCTAACAAGAGTTTGTTCACTGCAACATAAATAAATCGATGAAAATAACTTCTTCAAATATATTTTCATCGACTTTGGGTTTCAATGGGAACGATGACTTTCCTTCTTCATTCATAAGAGCTTTTATAAATATTTAGGCATTCATTATTTTGAAACCGAAATTATTGAACATGTGTTTCTGACAAACAAAACCATCTCAGTGCGAAGGAAACGGTCCGACACATTTCGAAATCCGTCAATCATAAATACGTATTTTCAAGACAGTGGAATAGGGTATTTGAAAATTTCCAAATAAATTTATATGTTCGTTAGCAAAATATTATTCTCATAGATGGCTCTAATATAAATGTTTAAAATAGTCATTCCTACAAACTAAATTGGGTATATACAAAAGCAATTTTAAAATTCGGGTGGACAGAAACAAAATTTTTATGTTTCCATAAAATATGATTGGCAGTCCTAATTGAATTGAATCACCGGAGAGGTAGTCTAATAAAACAATAAAATCATCAATTTTAATGGCAAGTTTATGAATAAAATACAAATCAAGCAATTCCAGTGAAGCATAAATTACAAAGCGTGGGTTGTATTTCCAATAAAATTAGTTCAAATAATATCAATTTGTCTAACATGGGCATCTATCTTACCTCTAGCTATAAATTTTCGTCCATATTAAAAAAAATTATGCCTAATTAAGTAGGAAATTATTATTTCATTAACCATTAACTTTTTTCCGAACAGCAGTCGAACCAAACAAAATTTCTTGTCGAATAGATAACTTTTTCAATTTTAATATACGAGGTAAATGTATTGTTTGAACATTTTTACGTTAAATGCAAGGACATGATATACTGTGTATCACACCGTATATCTGAGAGTACTCTTTTCGAAAATAAAAAAAAAATGTTTTACTCTATGATCAAACTATTAAAATAAAAATCAACAGAACATGTTTTTCATCATTGAAGTAAAATCTTTGATGTTGCAGTGAACACAATGACCTTTATAGTAAATATGACACGTTTTATAGCAAATCTATATGACTTATTTTTCTGTATTCATGCTTTTATAGACGATGCCCTGCTTATTTTATCTGGTAGTTGAGCTAGTGTTAGCTCATCACAGTTTCCCTCATAACAAAGAAGAAAAGTTTCCATTGTGTTTTCAATTTTCACTATAATTTATTCTGCCAGTAGATTTACAGTCGGGCAAAATATCCACAACCTCTTCAACTTCAAATGAACTCCTGCATTACAGGAAAAGGTCCATATGGTTGTTTCCATTGTATTTCATGGACCAAAACTTTGGTACTGTCAGCAGCTATCATAGCCTATTTTGACGTTCCTTTACTCCTTAGGTAATTTTCCTGCATAGAAAAGGGAGTGAATAACATAATAAAATGGTTTTTAGGATATTCTTCCACCTTTCTTAGTTTATTTACTTTTTGAACAGGTGGTATAGTTTGTATACCATCGCCCCGGGAAGTGTTAGCTACTATGTACTTTTATTAATTTACTTCTCTATGTTCTCCGTTTTCTAATGGTTTGAAGTTATTGATAAACTCCTCAAAATGATTCTAATTTAAGTATATGTACATAGCTACCTGTAGCCCCACCCTACTGTGGCCGACCTTTCTCGTTTAAATCATTTTTAATATTGCTCGGTTTGTAAATTAAAAGTAGTTTTCCAGTCATTTTCATGTCAGTCATATATTTCATTATATTTTTCGCTGCCATTTTATATATAAGCGAACGAATATATACTTTTATGACTGCTGCAATATGCGCAATCAGAAAAACATAAGGTTATAAAAACATTTTACATTCGCTAACGCGCTTTTCTAGTTTAAAATTTACAAAAATAATATAATTGCTCTTCTGATTTCATTCATGCATTAATTTGACAACAATTAATTTAATTAGCGTTCTCCCCTTTCTTTTAAGTCTTTGTTTAACGAAATAGTCTGAAAATGGCACTTTTTTAATATATCTCTAAACATTATCAAATGGAATCATACGTAATAAAAACATCATATTGAAACATTCAATAAAAAATTCAATAAAAATTTTTAAGGTGTTAACTTCAAAATTTTCACTTGTAAATCGTCTGATTTCCCTTAAACTAAAATGCTTTTGAATGTTTTTACCAGATTGTGGATCAATCTGTCAACCCGTACAAAAAATTAACAAAATACCTAACCCACTTCCAAGATGGTGATAGAGAAAAAAAAGATTTTTTTGAATTTTTGAATCTATTGTAGGATTGTATTAACGTTTTTTTCAATAAACAATATCATATACAAATTTAAAGCACAAAAAAATATAGAAATCGATTGAGGCTTTTCGCATTTCATTTATAATAATGCTCTAGGACGCTATGCCAATTTTCAATACTATTTTTACTGGACTGTAACGCTAGTTAAGTTTCCACTTTAGTATTGGTTACAGGCAGTGTGAATCGCTTTAAAATTTTCGTAACTTATTGTTAAATTGGCGTTACACTGGACATTGCATATTGATATCATATCATGTAACCCTATATGTAAACTATTGCCAGTATTAACTAAGCAGGCAACTAAGTAATTCCTATGAACAACCGGTCTTACTAAAAAAATGTAGTTTTATTGTGAATTCCATTAACTTCTAGGCTCCCGGTCGTTGCAAAAAAACACACGTTATGAAAGAATCTAAATTGATCTTTAAGGGGTCTTTTAGGTTACGATTTTCAAAAAAAAAAACAATTAACCATTTTTGACAATAGAAAGTAAAGAGATATCATTTTGAAGTTTTGAATATATGTTAATGGGTACTTTGGGCGTAAAAAAATATTTGTTGGAGATTTTTTTTTATTGTTTTTCCCCTCAACAATTTTTAAAAACAAGGATCAAAAAATAACGGCGGACTTTTTTTTACGAATTACGAAGCACCTTTATCATAAACCATTCGAAGTTAAATCTTCGTATATTGACTGTAAAATTTCGGAGAGGAGAGTTGAGAATACCGGAACACAGCAGAGCGTCGAAAATGCTGTCTCACGGCATCTCGCAAATCGCAATACACACTTGAAAATACTCTACAAACTAAAATATCATTTTAAATCCTTTTAAATCGTATTCTTGATGAAATTCACTAGCGAATCAAAATTTGATTTTTCAAAAAATTGTAACTTGCTTTCAAGTCCATCCATCCAAGTCAATCCATTAAACTTTAAAATTGCTGATAATATACTAAATGATATTTTGAGATATGAAATTTCAATTGGAAATTTCAATTTCTCTTGATATATTAAAGAATTATTGTCAAGCAACTAATCTGTCGTATATACTAAAAACTGGAATACCTTGTACTCAAAGCAAGTGTCAATCCTACGTTTTCCTTGAGTTTGAACAAATATCAATTAACGCCTATAGTCATTTCGTCGGTCGTAGCATACATTCTATTCGTTGAAAAATAAATCGAGAATAATCAAAGTGACGAAAGACATTAAGTAAAGCATTTTATATAAAAATTGCCATAACTTTACATGTGCAGTTAATTTCTCTTTCGGTTTGTTTATGAAAAGATACAACTTTATTATTCATATTTGTGGTAAAGCATATCTCCTGACCTTTTTATTTCTATATTTCTTGTGGCTAACTACAAATTATTGGATTTTTCTAACCGAATGATGATCGAATCACAAAAATTTTACTTCAATGAGTCAGCTTTTAGCGTTTAACATACAACTTGGCCTAAATAGTGATCAGAAGTCACGAATGAAGGAAGATTGAGTTGTAAAACTTGAATTAAGACTAACGGCTAGGCTGATGAGGCAGGGAGGAGACGTTGATGATACTAGAAAACTAAGAAGATATTCGATTGCACATTAGTGTGTCAGTAGAACCAGTCATTGTCAGCTAGCGAGCTATTAGTGGTTAACCCATTATTGAATGGTCAAAGCTACAATGACCAATGTCAGAGAATTGAAAACTTTTCCATTTTTACTTTTATATTCATAGGACGGTTGGAAAATACTTGGTTGATCAAATAAGCTTTACATTTCCATATTAGATGAATGAAGATTACTTAATAGTGTTTTGGTTGTCAGCTTCTTATAAATTATTGTTGATTCGATTTTAATTATTGTTTCATGAAGAAAACAAGAATTAATTACAACCATTAGGATCAGTTTTTCGAAAACTCGTATCAATTTTTAGTGCAGAAATTTCTATACTGAGCTAATGGTTCAAAAGTCTCGAGGCTATTATACATACATATCTCAAACAACGAAAATTAAGTTACTAAACCTCTGGTCTAACCAATTTCTTGTCATCAATCTCAACGCATCAGTATAGGTACTCATACCATATTATACCATTTACGTCGCCTAGAGAACATCCAAATTTGGTCGCTGATTGTTTTTTTATGACTACATAAAGTATCTCAAAATGAACATTGTGTTGGTCGATTTTCACGAAAAATTAGTTTCTACCAACAATACAAATTGGCAGACTACATACCCAACAGTTTTTCTGACCCTCCTACTGAACATAGGACAGTGCTTCGTATGTGTTTCTTTTTCACTACGGCAAATTTCAACCATCAAACAAAAAGTTGTCGCCAACGATCTTTTTCAGATATGAGCCATGTCAATTGCATGCAAATTAAAACGGCATTCCATTGCATTGAAAAGATTGTGTAGCTATGTACTTATGTGCTATGGACATTAGCATTAATTTTTTTCTCTATTCTGGATAGGTTCATGTTAGTGCGCTATTAGCAGAAAACTATTAAATTTTGTGATGTGTGATGGGTTATGACGTTGAAATCAGTTTTGAGAAAAAATAGAATCCTAATTTTTACTGCCATACCAGGATCAGATAAACAGGTGTTAAATGCCTTTTTTCCTATGATTTGTCCCCATTCGAGACACAATGACTCCCGACATGGTGCAGTGATCGAAACAAGCAATACATCAAACGTTTGGTGATAAATCAGCCTAAAAGGTATTTTCGGACGAATTTCGTAATAGAAGAAACAAATAAGTTGTGTCGCGCGAAAAATGATCCCCCCTTTTCAACGTCATTTTTGGCGTGAAACTCTTTTAATATTAACAGCACGTGAAAATGATGTATCTACAACTTACTGCAAATTGAATTTTACACAAGTTTGTCATATTAAACTTTTTTGTGGAAGCAGTCCTTTCCGAGATATGGGGCCGTCCCACTTTTTTTTGTTCTCAAGATGGCGCCAAGGGGATTGGGACTGCGACCCCAGAAACTTCAATTTAAGCTCACATAAAGGCATACTACTCATTGCAATTAAAAATTTTCTGCCCACTAAAATGCTCCGTGAGTTTTGCAATGGGGGGGGGATTGCCATCGGAAGCCGATTATTTGGCCTAAAAATGCGTTTTTCACGTGAGTTTTCCCCCTTTGGGATGCAATAGCTCCCGCCAGTGTACAGCGATCGAAACGATCAATACCGCAAACGACTTGCGACAAAATTGCCTTAAATTTATTAGCAATGTGTTTTGGGGTTAAAGTGAAAACAATGAAACAGTGGCGCTCGAAAGATGTTCCCCCCTTTTTGGATGTCATTTTGAGCTTGTAACTCTTTTATTGTTAAAACCACGTAAAAGTGATGTATGCACGACTAGCTGCAAATTAAATTCTTCACAAGCAAGCTCACAGTAAAACATAGTACACATTGCGCCAAAAATCCGGTGCCTTCCAAAATGCTCCGCGAGTTTCGCAACAGAGGGTTCGCCATTGAAAGCCAATTATTTGGCCTAAAAACGAGGTTTTCACGCGACATTCTCTCCTTTGGGATGGAATAACTCCCGTTAATGTGCAGTGATTGGAACAATCAATACCGCAAACGATTTGTGACAGAAATATCTTAGAAAAGTATTCGAACGTGTTTCGCGTTAAACGTGAAATTAAAAAAGTTGTGGCACCCGAAAGTTGTTCCCCCTTTTGAGGTATGGTTTTTGGATTGTATCTTTTTTATTACTGACACCACGTAAAAGTGATGTATGGACGACTTGTTAAAAATTATATTCTACGGAAGTTTGCCATACATATTTTTCTTGTGGAAGCCACGATTTAGGAAATATGGGGATGTCTCACTTTCTTTTGTTTTCAAGATGGAGCCCAAACGCCATCATCGGGGTCGCTAGGAAATTTAACTTAAGCTAATTATACCATCAATCAATCACAGACGTGATTGTGATTGATATCTACTCGATCTAGAAAATAATGCAATTTCTAAAATCAAGACCACGACACTATTCAAGCTAAAACCTTAGAAATAAAATTAAACCATTCTTTACATAATATAAACTATTGGCTACCGAAATTTATCTATAGTACAGGCGTTTATCAAAATAAGCTGAATAAAATTTGCATTGGAAATGCTACCAAGAAAAGGCAGGTGAAAAATTAAGATCGAATGAAGCATGACTCAAGTGAAGAATAATTATTCAGCAAAGGCAAAGTGATGTCCGCCATTGAACCCCAGCTAATAATGATTCCACACTTGTGCAGTCTTCTTTGACCGTTTGATGGCTTGAATGTTTCGTGGCAATTTTTTCAGACCTCTATGTTATTTGAAGTGAATCGCACACATGTGAGCCGTTTGTCATGCATCAAGTGGAAAAAACAACTTGGCGAGCATAATAAGGCATCATTTTTCACATATGAGACAATATAAGCTGAGCAACTGGTTTTGAGTCTTCCTTCCGTCCATGGCTTGAGGAGTCGCACCTTAATGTAACATATGTGACGAAAGGCAGAAAAAATAGCAACAACAGGAGCATGTGCAACATGTGCGTTTGTCATCTGCGCGAACGATGGTCGACGCAAAAATAATAAGTGGAAAATGGGAATGTAGACCCGTACAAATGCATGTTGCATTCACCTGAACATGTTGGGGTTAATGTGCCTAAGAACGTTGATTGCCGCTGCTGCGGTCTTTGCAAATTTTATTGCATTCCTCCCTGACTGTTTGGAATTAGGTATGGTAAATGATGTCGCACAAGCTGTAACCAGAGTTGCCGACCAAATGCACAGGCGATCAACTACGAGCCCAGTTGCACTAAAATTTCTCGAAAATACTAAAAGGGACAGTTTTTAGGAAAAAAAGTATCCAGAAATTATTTGAGACATTATGTTTTTACAGAATTCCGCGGTAGAGCTAACTGGTTGAATTGTTGCAAAATTACATTATTCTTTGAGAATTTTTCATTTTAACTAAAAAATCTTTTTGATTCATCATTTTTTTTTGGAGACGTTTGAAACCATTATATTAAATGTTCTCTGAAGCTTAAACCCAATTCGAAATTTCAATCACTTCAGGGCACTTGCTACCAAAACTGTTATACAAGTCTATTTATTTAAAACACAAAATATATTTCGTCATTTGGCTTTCGATTATCCCTAGAAAATCTGTGGGCATTTATTACAAGTGGAGCAATTTGGATTTTCGACAGCCAATTTTGAACGCTAGTATTATAACTATACTCATTTAGAACTAATAGGTATCGGTTCCATTCTAGCACATCTTTATCTAATAATCTAATCTAATCTAATAGTAATCTCTTTACTAATGATTTACTCGAGATGACTTTTTATGTATCAAAGCGGTTTTCCATTGTTTTTTTACTATTGCATAACAATATGTGCTCGTCGCATTCCAAATCAATATATCAAATTGGGCTTTTATATCGATTGATTATTACTTTGAAGCTGTCGAAGACATTTTTCGCAAGTTGTATTTGCGAAATGTTAGCCAATGTTTTTTTTCAATATGTGTATCAGTGTTGAACGCTTCCCCACGAAGAACTGATATTTAAATTGCTGAATTAAACAAAATCAATGGAGTCGAATTTAAACTCTGAGATCAATATTAATTGAGCTATTTGAACTCGGATTTATTTCGAGTATTTCACTCTATAAAATTGCATTGAATGTTATTTGTTTTTGGAAATTTGTGAAAAATTGTAAGTGCTTAATTATCACAACGTGAACGAAAAACGTCTATGTGTAATAGTTCAGTGCTTATCTCTGGCAATAAATTTTTAGTGGTCAGATAATTTGGTATTAGTTATTTAAAGTTATTAAAAACAAAACATAAAATTATAACTTGGTTTTAGTTTTATTCGAAGTAGCGTGCTCAAAGATCGAAAACTCATGTCAGTTTTTGTTTGCGTAAATATTTAAACTTAGAAAAATTTGAACCGTCTTATTTTAACTTTTTATCGCTTATGCTGCGAGAACAGCAAAAGATACAAAAAAGATGTATCAAGACAATTATTGCAGGGAATCGATTGTTCTATAAAAACAATAGATTTATCCCGAATTTTGAAGCTACGAGCACTCCCGTGAAAACTTTAAAAAGTGAATTTTTCTGTGATTTTTCAAATAACCTGCGCCGTGCCAAACTAGTTCATAATTCAAAAAAAAATATGAAGAAAGCCACCGCAATTTTTCAAAAAAATATGAAGCTTTTGTATTGTATTAAGGATATTTCTGCAAAGTTTCAACTTATGTTTAAATTTTAAAAATATCTAATGTGAACTTTTTCTCAATTTTTTCTTCTTCTCTAAATTTGGACATTGAACATTTTTATGCTAACGTCAAATGTGGTACTTCTGGTATCGAAGTTACAAACGATCATTACTATGGCGCAATAAGAAGCTGAAGGTATTTTTTGTTTGCCCTTAACACAGAAAAGTAACATTTTCGCTATGTCTGTATATGTCTCTATTTTTAATCACCATTTTACCATACGACTATTATTTCAAAGCTCTTTTGAAATATAACACTTTTGCAATGTGAACATTCACAATATTTCAATATTTTATTGCAATCAATGAAAGCAACATGGCACAATCTAAGTTGTATGTACTGATGTGCAGTATGCTTCTTTGACTTAATTATACAAAGGGTAAAACATTTCAAAACAGTTTTTATTTAAAATTTGAACAGTTTTGCAAAAAAAAATGGAAAAATATTTTGGCAATTGGGAAAACTTTTATCCATTTAAACCAAAATCAGATTTTTCCACTAAAAATTTATTGCACTGGGTATCCCACTTACACACTGAACTATAATGATGAATTGTACTCGTATTTTAGTCTCTTGAAATAAACAAAACATAAGTATTATTTTGAGCATTCTCGTCTTTTTATTTGCAGTAAGAATGCTGGTAAAAAGAATCTAAAAATTGATACTTTGCCTATAGTTTGCAGAAAATTGACTTTATTTTTGAGAGTAAACGACATGTAAAAGTGAACGGCCTTTGAATTTACATACAGTTTTCTACTATTATATTCTAAATGTAAATTGGCTAAAAAGTATTTACATGTAGAAGATCTAATTATAACATTTTGAACATTTTTCCTTGTAGCTTGAAGCTTTAAATTAAGATTAGTGGCAATAAATCTTCTTCTTTCTGTTGGATTCGTATATATATTAGCAAAACCCTCCAGTTATAAAAATTACCACTATTTGAACACACATACAAACCATCATAAAAATTATAATTTTTTTGCAACCTTCGTCATGTGGAAAATAGTGTGTTGGTTATTGTATAATGATAACCTAAACTTTCAAGAAATTATCCAAAGAGTCCATTTTACATTTAAAACTATATTATTATATTAAAAAGCCTGAGCTATAGGGGATTATGAATCCTTTTCAAACAGTCCAATTATTAACTTGAAGCACGACATTTTTCGTTGCATCTGTCGCAAGTTAGGATTTTTAGTTTTATAAACAAATTCTTGTTCTCAAAGTGTTGAAAGTCGCAAACCGGAAGAATAGATCTTAAACTTTAACAATAATATATTTATATCATATACAACGTTATAGGCATTCGAGCGTAGAAACTGCATTGCAAACATACAGTGTAATAAGTTGTGCTATCATATTATTGTTTATGAAAGATTATAAATATCCATTGTCTATCTACATTATATCTTTGTCTTCTCTTAATCACTTAAAATTCTTTGTTGATTTTCGCTCCCCAATATCATTTCCATAAACATTTGTTTTGCAAATCAGTTGCAGTACATTTGTCATCAATGAAGTGCAAGCTTTGGTTGATAATGTCAAATCAAATCTCTTGCACAATTGGTCAAATAATTAAGCATTTATACTAGACTTTATGATAAAATTAAAAATTGTATTAATCGAGTTTATTTGCTTAGAGTTATCAGTTTTAAAATAGAAAATATTAAAATCTGAACAGTATCACACCATTCAATCTTTTGAATTGTTTTATCTGCACTACGTGCTCAGATGGAATTGCTCGAGGGAATTAGATCATTAAACACCCCTTTGTGCAGTTAATAGATACTATGTTGTTGTCGCCACTCGATTCTTACGTATATCAGACGCTTATCTATTTTTTATTTGCCCGCTTGTTTGAGACATTGACCTGAGATAGATGACAAGGAGAAAAGCTATCGGTGGGAAAAAGAGAAAATACAGCAAATCGTGGAATTTCACTGGTGGTGCCTTCCACATCCCACATTGAAAGTGTACTTTGTTTTCGTTCATAAATAATGAAACTAAGCTCAACAAAAGTGGCCTCACAAAGCATTTTGATCCTGGAAGATATCGCACGGTAGTGATAATTATATGCAACTACAAAGGCACTGATTTCTTATATAACGACGTCAAACGAAGATTGTTGCTATATTTGATGTGTGGGTAAATCAAATTGAACATGGATTCAATTATAAGATAGCAACACCTTGTTAGTGACTGTTTAGCTTCTTAATACAAAAGGTGAAGACGTTTGTATCTGCATTGACATAAAGATTTCGTTGCCTTCTGCTGAGGTGTACACGTTTCAAAGTAAGTAAAATTGCTTGTATAGGCGGCAATATGCAACAAAATTATATGTGATGAAGCACATTGTCTGTCCCATTTACACCGTGTTACACGAAACAAGCAAACATTGCTTTAACGAGAAATAGCAAGCTCTGCTTGCATTAGGGGAAGATGAGTATTTCATGGCTAATATGTATATCTCATCAGAATAAACCACCTTTTGTGCATCGAAGTTTATCCATAAAGTTTTCATTGAAATACTATGCAGTCGCGATAACGTGAACAACCTATGAGGAGTTGATTGTACTTGCAAAGGCTATAAATTGAAATATAAGTTCAACTGTTCCTGCGTTAATAAATATTGCAATTATAATATTTGTGAAAAATAAACGTTAGTTTATATAACATTGTAAAATATCTGCATGTCAAGCTATCATATCTTAGTTTGAAAATTGGTTGTATTTAGTTGTCTCTTTTTTAGCCTGTTATCCTTTCTTCCGGTTTTTTTCCAATGCCAAATTATTATTCAAAAAATACGATTGACCTTCTGCTCCAATATGGGTCTTGCTTCTTCTTATAATTAAGCTAGATTTCCACTGTACGTCGTGTTGTCATGTTACAACATTGTTTTTAGATTCTGCTGAGATGCCACTATTCAATATCACCTACATATGATGGAAAGATCTTTTAACAATTTTCGTTAGATTTGAAATTTGATAGTCATTTTCGATTTTGTAGAAACGAATTTCAGATGGAGAAAAAATATTAACATATAAAATTGCAAATGTCAGACGAAATATAAAAAATTTCGATATACTCACGCTTTCAATTTTTTTTTTTGGATAAGTGTCAAAAAGCCAATACTGCAACATTGGTGATATTTTTATAGCTTTGCAACAGAAATATGATCTGATTAGTTTCTGAATTGCTTACATATTTTTATAAATGTCTATCATCAATGACTGCTATCTCATAAACTAGAAAAACTTTCCGAAAAATAATGACCTAAAAATCATTCCAATTTAATTTTGTGAAATTTATATCTAAACTTGAAATTCAATAAAACACACGAACTTTAAACATTTGAAGAAGAGTAGTAGTTTTATAATCAATTTGTTCCTGGTTTGAAACAGTGACGAACTTGTTAGTCGTCTTCAATAGTAGAAATTATTCAGGACTAAAAATGACTTAGTGCAAATGATCTCTACTAATATGCTGTGCGCGTTCAACCCTGCTATCAAAATGTCTTTGTTGGATAATACGAAAATAAAGTTAAATGTATAATTCAAAATGCAATACATTTGTTCCAAGTACAAGACATGTCTACACCTTTCTCCTCTGCACGAAAAACCTCAATTGTGACGTCGAATAGAAGTTTTCTTGTACAAATAGATCTGCCAAAGCGAAAAATCGTAGTCAAAAATATATGGGGTTATGCAAACAAATTTTCTCGACAACAATACAAAGGAAACTCCCAGCTAAATTAGTAGATTGGGCGAAATCGTGGCGGCCAGTAAAGATAGAACGATCCCACTAGCCTCTTGTGTTACACATTTTTCACTTTTCTAGAAAATCACGTATTGCTCATAGCTTTAAGGGCAAATACTTTTCTTTTATCCTCAAAATAGCCACTTGATACATGTTACAATATAAAAATTTGAATAATGGACGACAGCGCCATTAGAATACGGGAGCCTTGCTCGATCTACATGACGAGTAACTAGGATGCGCATATCCTTATGAATTTATATTATAAACATTTACAAAAATGAAAATATAAAATGAAAATTTGTACAAAATTCTAGACAGGGTAGCGTACTTAATTATGAAGCCATTTATATTAATATATACGCCTAGTAAAATTAAAATTAAAAAATGTCATAATAAAACTGCAGCGGATTTCAATAATGTAAGTTCTATCTCTTGCCAATTTTTGATGAGGATCTCCAATGTGCTAGCACTTTTGAATTCAATTTTAAATTTTATTTTAAAATATGAAAGGATATTGTTGCATTTTCTCAACGTGATTATTCCATTAGAACAGGGCAAAGAATCTAGTTGTAAATGAGAGAAGCAACCAAGGCAATGTGTTTCTTTGACCGATATTTGCTCAGTTTTTTCTCGCTATTGAGTCATCGAAGTACACTTAATACCTAGAACTTTATGAGTGATGCCCTTGCATGCCCTTTATTCTTGCAAATAAATATTAGTTATCACTACAAATCTTGCAAAGCGATTTACCAATTAAGAAAGATTACTATCATAGATTGTTCTAGACTCTGTGTATGTACCCGTGGAAGCAACAAAAGAAGCAAATTATGTTTGGATCTTTCATTTTTTGTCGAATTCTTCTAGGTAATAATATCTCCACTTCGCAATGACTAGTAAAAAATAGAAAATTGTACTATTTATTACTGTTTTGTTGAAAAATTCTGTACACATAAATCATTTGAGCGTCTTTCATATCCATTTAACGTTTGCTGCACAACTATAAAATATTCTTTGAATTCAATCTATTATTTATTCTTGTTTATCAGTCGTAAATAACGTTTTTTTGGAAGCACACAATATGTTGACTTTGATCATTAGACAATTTGGATCTGATGGGCTATTCATAGATACTTTTTTTAGAGATGACTAACGAATAATTCTATTTTCATAGAAGATACTAGAATCATAACAAATTTTCATCACATGTTTATCGTCGAAAACAGGCCATATGGTCCTTAAAGTTAACGCTGAAATACATAGTCATTTATCATTTTCGAGCAGCACTTACTTAACACTTTCACGTTGCAGTTCTGAACTATTTTTCTATACTGTTGGGATTTCCTCCCGCACACGATTCTACGTTACGTCTTGAAAAAATGACTGTAAATATTGTGCGTGGGATATATTTATGGTATTCACTAATTCAAAGTACATGTGAGGTTACTGGCTTGGCACCTACGGTATCTTCCAATCAGATACATTTCTCCAGTAAGTTACTCTCATGTTCATAAAATTGTCAGCTCCTAAGGATAGTTCTGGCTAAGATGCCTATTGGAACGCTGGTTTACTTATAAATATAATTTTGGATGTTGATTTGATTATTTTATTATAATACAAAAATTATTACTCCAAATATTTATCAGCGAATTGCATCAGCAGAACATAATCCTTCGCCATAATGTTGCAATTTTCCACTAGAATAAAGCAAAGGCATGTTTACCTTTAGATGGATATTAAGTTAGTTTCCAATAAAATAAAGTAAAAACATTATCTAGATGAAAATTCGAAAATATAGTATGGTTCATGACAAAAGTTCAATCATTTAGGACATCAAATATTAGTTTCATTTTACCTGAATACACTATACCGAAACGATTTTATTTGCCATATGAAAATTTGAAGGCGCCATCTCTTTAAAACACAGGGCGACGTAGAGGAAGATTTTATTATGTAAAACTTTCATCATTATAATAATTTCATATGAGTTTGAATTATTTATCATTGCCTGAATTGACTAGCAGCAGAATTTATGAAATTATTGCTTAAAAATTAATATTGCAGTGTCTTTCTAATATCTTTTACTACAAATCACTAGTGATTATCATAATAGCCCATTTTCAAAAGCATTCCAGCACAATGCGAAGTTTTATTTCTAAGCAATATTTTAGTAAATGCAAAATCTGATGAGCCGCCACCATAAAGTCTCTCGAAATTATTGACGAATGTTAAATTAAAATAAGCCATCTAATTTTGTTGGGAAAAAAACTAGAGGGCAAACTAAAATCAAAAATTTACTTCCATTTACTTATTTTTGAATATAAAAAATTACTAGCATTTTTAACATTTTTAAAAAAAAAAAACGAAAAATATGATTTATCTTCTTCTTCTTTTTCAGGAAAATGGGCAGCCATTTATGGCTATGTCTTTTAGGTTTAAGTTTCGTTTTTGCCTTCGCCCAGGATGCAAATAAAATCCACGATGACGAAAACAAAATTGATATGTCCAAGCCACTGGCATTCAATCCTGTCTACAATAAAATGCTTCCACTTCCAAAAATGGGATTGGAAACTGAAAACCCAATGACAGAAACAGCACCGCCAACGAGTGAAATGAAATCGACCACTAAGGTTCCATTGAAAATCAGTGAGCCGAAGTAAGTAGAAGATTTTTTTAAAAAATTGTATACTTGTAAATAAACATTCACAAGTTAATTTTACATAATTTTTATTCCGAGATAATAATATTTGTTTTTGTTAAAAAATAAAATATTAAATCTTATCATTATCAAAATTAATCTCAAAAATCGATTTTCACTCAATAAAACTGCCAGATTATTTTTATAGTGATTGTCGTTTTACAGAATCCAAAAGGTAGTGAAAATAAACGCCACCAAAACTCCTGACGTTTATCACTATGCTGAAGAGGACGATGAGGTCTACGACGAAGATTATTACGATTATGGCGATGAAAGTAATGAAGTTAATAGTACTACTCAAGCCACTAGTACTACTAACAACAGCAACAAAAAGAAGACCAAAGGAGAGCTAAAGCTCATCAAAGGAAATGAAATGGTAAGCGAACATAAATTGAAAAAAATAATGTTATAAATACATTTCTCACAATTGTTATCATTTTAGGAAGAAATCGAAGAAATTCCAACCAAAAGCCCGAAGCAACCAGACGACGATTTCGATGAGACAGAAGAAATCGTTTACAACGAAAACATCCCTTGCCCTAGAGATTGTGTATGTCATCGAAACTTGAACAGCTATTTGGTAGCAACATGTAACCGGTAATTCTCGAAAGCTATTATTTTATCGGAGAATATCAAAAATCATGTTTCTCGTACATTTAGATTGGATGCTGACATTCAAAAATTCGGCTCTGACATCACAGATTTGGTTGTTGTGGATGTACGTCCACGATTCCCAATTATTTTGGGTCCCGAGTTCTTCGTTAAAGTTGGATTGAAACATATTTCGTCTATCAAAATTGTTAATTGTACTGTGGAATATATTCACCCGACTGCCTTCCATGATTTGAATGAATTGTATTCGTTGAATTTGACAAATGTTGCTTTGACTACACTACATCCGGACACTTTCGCTACTAACAAGGGACTTCGATTGCTGACGATTTCAGGAAATGATTTGAACTTTATGACTAAAAAAGATAGTCCTTACAGTCGCTATATGTTGAAGGTATGTCCTAAAAATTGCTTTAAGTACGTTGGCAAAAAATACAATACATTAGTAGCAGTAATACCTCAGAATATAGTAGAGAAAATGTCCTTGAACAGATTACTAAGCTCAAATGACTCGTATGATTTCCAAAATTTAATCAACTGTATATGCAACTCTACTGGATTTTTATCGGAAATCTTTAAATAATATGACTATGAATGGAACGAAAATATCAACCAAAAAAATTGTAAAAATTTGGAGCAAACAATTTCAAAATTGTTTCTAAAAATCAATTTCACAAAAAAATGTCCCAACTGAGAATTTCTTGCAAAAAAGTGTTTCGAAGCAAAATTTCGGTTAAAAGCATCTCAGACCTTTTTGGTTGATAATGTTTGATTTGAGAAAAGCCCAAGAAAAAACTCTTCGAATTTTTGTCCACAAAAAGCTGAGCTAGTATTTAGCACGAAAATTAACGGCACACTTTTTGCAAATAAATTTAAGAAAAATATCTACGAAAATTATTTTGGGCATATCTCTTATTTATACAATAGACTATTCATTCAAAACAATGCACTGTAATATGCAGAAAATATCTCATGGTCTTAATTTCCTGTATCTTTTTTTGAAGCGATTTTTACTAATATGTTACAAATAGCATCCTAATAAGTTGAAAATGAAGAATTCCCCGAATGCAGTAGCTGCAATTCACACAAAATGTGTCTTTCATTAACTTATCTTTTTCTAGGCGCCAAGCGTAGAAGAATTGGATTTGTCCAATAATAATCTACGCGAACTCCTACCAACAGCATTCACTCAACTCGAAAGTGTGGTCTTCATCAGTTTGACTCACAACTATTTGAAAACTTTACCAGAAGGAGTGTTCGATGCAGCGGAAACCATCGAAGAATTGGACTTGTCATTCAACTCAATCAATTCATTGCCGTCAACTATCTTCAACAGGACCGCCTTGGCCATTTTGAATCTAATGTACAACGAGATTTCAAACGATTTGAGCTTTGGAACGCCCGATCTTGAACGATTGGACTTGAGCTATTGTTCCGTGAAGCACATCAACAATGTGATGTTTGCGAAATTGGAAGGGTTGATTGACCTGAAACTGAAGGGTAACTCCATTCGAAAGATCCAGCCGGAAGCATTCATCACTATGAGACAACTTGCGCACATCGACCTATCGTTCAATGACTTGGAGCAAGTGTCCTCGTTGATGTTCTTCAAGAACTCCGAATTGGAAAAAATCAAGTTGAACGACAATCCCCGCTTGAGTCAATTGCCTCCAGATGGTTTCCAAGTGAACACGAAACATTTCAACAAGGTTGAGTATCTCGATGTTTCCAACTGTGCTATTGGAGCGATAGGACACAACACCTTTTCCACCATGCCTGAATTGGTCACCCTGAAAATGGCCTGGAACAACATCAACAATTTGGATCGCGGTACCTTTACTGCATTGAGTCGCCTAGTCAAATTGGACCTCAGCAACAACTTGATCATCAAACTGGACGATCTAATCTTCTCCAGAAACCATGAGCTCTCCACAATTAATCTTGCTGGCAACCCGATTAAGAAGATAACAGCAATGCACTTCTCTACCATCAACAGGCTCCTTGAGCTTGATGTCAGCGAGTGCGAACTGACTCAGCTGTTGAGCGATTCCAACTATGAAGCGTACAAGAACTTCCGCTTTTATTCGACCCTCCGATCATTCAATGCTTCCAGCAATAGTATCAAGAAAATCTCCCGTGCTGACGTGAAGTGGTTCAAGAGCCTCAAATCGTTGGACATTACCTACAATACATTGAAGTGCAACGAGGACTTCTTGGACTTGATGACTTGGTTGGGAAAGAAGGGTATTGTATCAGGAAAGGTTCGCATGAGCGAGTCCTTGGATGATTCATTCGCGATAGCAACTGATGTGGCCCAAACGTGGGATCAGCTTGCCAAAGAAGTCTGCAAGCACAGCATCCATCCGGAAATTCAACCGAGAAAGCCGTTGACAGAGCCTAAAATTGAAGCGAATGTGGAGGCGACCCCTAAGCCGGATCAGAAAGAGGACGAAACATCAAACAAGAAAGACACTGAACAAGTGGACGACAATGAAAGTGAGCTGGACGAAGATGATAGTGACAATGATGATGACGATGGAGACGAGGACGAGTATGATTATGATCAAGATGAAGGAGTAGATCAGGATGCCAAGGACAAGAAAACAATCATCAAGGACAAAGCATTTATGGCTGATGAAATCAACGTCATTAAGGAAACTGAAGACAAGATTTTGCGGGGTAAGTGCAGTTTTTAGATGAAACGGTGGATTGATATTTAAGAAGAAACTCGAGTTGACAAATCATGAATAATCATTATAATTATAAACTCTACCAACACTGCTTTAAGTATTAATCTGCCAATTTTTTAAATCAATCTTACCAAGATGTTGCTTATGTAAATATTAAAGCTCTTTTTACCCCCAATAATACAGATAAACTTCTCAACAAGGAAGAGATTGTCATCGAACGTGGTACCATCTACTACTCCAACTACAACTTCTTGTGGCCAATTCTAACACTACTCTTCAGTGTCATCATCCTGCTGCTGGTGATTGCCAAGATCGTGTCGTGTATTATGAGGAAACGTGGTGAACGCTACCGCCAAGCAATATTGGCTTCAAAGAATAATTTTGTCTACAAGAAATTGTCTGAGGAGATTACAAGCCCACAAACTCCAAAAATCCATCGATATTCACCTATTAATCAAGTCTAAATAAGTCTAATGTTAAAACATTTTCATTTCTAATCATGAATGTTGTTAAGGCTGGATTTTAGTTCCATACTAACAAGAGCAGAAGAATATCTACTAACAAACAGTTCCAATATGCTGTACTTAAATGCTGAAGGTTGAAAAGAAATCCATAGGATTGTTTTTCGATGTTACGAGAGTGATTGCACAATTTCATCTTAGATTTTCGTTAACAATATCGGTTGAGTTAAATGCATGTATCTGATTCCAGTTCAGGCAGTTCAATTGCAAAATTTGGATTTCTAATCACACTTCATGCTACCTTCAACTTTAATTTTCATGGGAAAATGGCTATCCAGTTAGTTGGCCTCCACACTCGCTTTTCCACTTCTTCTACATCGCGAACAGTTTTCAACCGCTTTGCCTTGTCAAACATTCAATTTTTATGATAAAACAGAGTGAAAACAGTCAAGTTTATACTTCTGCAATAGCACATCACTTCAAGAAGCTATTTATTTGGGGCGGCAACTGGTCGGTCACTTATATGCTGAGTAATTAATAAAAACATTCCATTGTCCGTTCTACTAAAAACTCAAACATTCTTCAGGAGTAAATTAATCATATTTGCTGCTTGTTTTAACCTTAGTATAAAATTTTTCAAAATTTTACTAACCAAACAAATAGAGAGATGTTGTTAAAGCAGTTTCACCTTTTTATTTTCAAATACGTTTTTAAACAATAAACAGTTCATAAGTTACGATATATCCTGGAAAAACAATATTTTTCGATCAATACCTTGTCTGTTTTGTAAATGTTTCCAATTATTGTATAATAATATTATTATTATTATTGTAGCTATTCATAAGAATAAAGAAAAAAATTCATATGTGTGTTATGCAAGAGAGTAATTCTATTAAATACACATATGATAACCCAATGCAAGTAAGAAATGTTTTAAGCTCGCTTACATGTTGCACCTTTGGAAAATTTTCACATTGGTGAGGACGAGGAAATATATTTTTCTATTTTCAGTTTCTATTGTAGTGCCATTCTTGATAATAAAGTGGTTACATAGACTAGAAAGCACGAGTTTATTTTATACTTCTGTGGTTGAAGGTAAGTGAAATTCAAGTAAGAGTTCGAAGTGAGTTTGTGCTGATAATGACTTTTCGATATATATGCCTTGTTTGAACAATCATTATATAAGCGAGCGTAGTCCAACGCTATTAGTAAAATCCATCAACATTTGTCTGGTTCAATATTTACGGTGCTAAATCTTATCAGCGGTTGATATTTGCAGGTAAAATCTTTCGCCATGAAACTGATAATGGCAGAAACTAAGTAAGTAGCTCGTAAAGATTTTTCTAAATATTTTTTAGATTGTATTTTTTATAGAAACTTCTCAAATTTAATGCTGCGATAATCGTTTATTTGAAGCATTACAAAGAATTTTAAACATTATACGTGGTTTAGCAGGAGTAGAGAATGGTACAAGTCACCTACCATTTAATAATAGATTTTGCTTTATTTAGTTATTTATTTAAACAAGACTACAATATACAGATGAATCCAAAAATCTATTGTAATAAGTAAAATAAACTCAATTAAAACAAAAAAAGAGAAAGAGATAACTTAATATAAAAAAGGAAAGAAAGGAAAAAAAATATTCAGGGATTGCATAGTTAGCAACTTTTAAAAGTAAATTTCGCTTAAAGAGACTAAAAGAAAGGGGCAGAGAACCAAGCTGCATAACATCAAAATCGCGCATTAATCGCACAATAGGCGAATGGAAATAAATACAAAGATCAGCCACAGCAGGATCAAAGACGATATTTAGTCTTGAGTTCCGAGTTACCGGACGAAATTTAATGGCTTCAATCAAAGATGTATAAAAAGAAAACACTGATCAAGTTTGATTCTACGTTGATTAAGAGGAAGAAGATTAAGGAAACAAAGACGAGCAGAATAAGAGCTGTAGGAAAGATCAGATTTAAAGAATAGTAATCGGGTGAATTTTCTTTGTACTGCTTCAATAGATGCAGAGTGTACTGTTTGGTACGGTGACCAAACTACTGAAGCATATTCTAGAATACTTCTGACAAGAGAGCAATATAATTTAACAAATGGGGAAGGACAAGAAAAGTCAGAAGCTCTACGAAGGACAAATCCAGTAAGTTGAGAGGCACAATTAATTATATCAGTAAAGTGATGATGAAAGCGAAGGCAAGTGTCGAAGGAAACACCCAAATCTTTAAACACATCTACACATTTAAGGGACTCATTAGAAAGAATGTAGTCAAAGTTGGTAAGAGAATTCTTTAAGGAGTAAACCATATAAACACATTTGCTTACATTAAGCATGAGGCCATTAGCAGAGCGCCAGGCAAACAGTTGATAGAGATCATTTTGCAGCATGTGACAATCATTTATGGAAGACACTCTGGTGAATATTTTACAGTTATCGGTATAAAGAAGACAACGCGAACGAAACAAAGAAGGAAGGTCATTAATAAAGAAGGAAAACAGCAAGGGACCCAAAATAGAACCTTGTGGAACTCCAGACAGTGGAGAAAACGGAAGGGAACGGGAATCATTAAGAACAATACAACACGAACGATTCTTGAGATACGAACTGAGCCACAGAATAAGATTATCAGGAAGATTAAGTAAGCTCATTTTAGAAGGTAGGATATCGAAGCTAACAGAGTCAAAATCTTTGGCAAAATCTGTGTACACAACATGAACATCACATTTATCATTAGCTAAACAAAGTTGGTGAACTCAACTAAGTTAGTTACAGTTGATCTACCTTTATGAAACCCATGTTGACAAGAACTAATTAAGTGATAGAAAGACGTGAACAGGAAATTATAAAAGATTTTTTCTAAGAGTTTAGATGGGGCAGAAACTATTGATATGGGTCTATAATTAGATACAAGAGAAGGATCACCTTTTTTAAAAATAGGAAAAACGAGAGTATCCTTCCAGGTTTTAAAAGCTTACATCTAAAATGATAATTTTATTTTATTCGAATAAAATAGTTTTGTGGTTTTTACTTTTTATGAATTGATGCCTTAAAAGTTGCATATAAATAAGAGATCCAAAATTATACAAGTGTTTGTTTCTTCATAATCATAGTTTGGGAGACTTTTTGCAAGTAAATGCAAAAGAATTAAAAAGTGTAACACAACATGACGGGGGAAATTTAAAATAGATGAGTTATAACATAGTTTGAAGCAAAAGTAACTGATGCTCTCAAATTTTCTCACTATCTTAAAAACAAGCAAATTTCGCGGATCATTTCCTAATTTCTATAGTTTACTTTTCAGGCAAGACAGGAAATAGATCAGGGCGGATCTGTAGAAAAACGACTCAATTTGGTCGTTGAGAGGGGGCACGCTGATTTTTGCAGGAAAAGTTGGGGAATAACTCGTATACCAATACTTGATTTATGCTCGCCTTCAAAAAAGTCGGGAACATTAAAAAAAATCGAAATTTTTAAAAATTTGAAAAAAATCGTGCTTTTTCTGCTTGTCTCACTCCTAACTTTAAAACGGTTCATTTTAGGTCAAAGTTGTGTGAGAATCAAAGTTGCATATTAAAACTTTCTATAAGATGAAATTGGTTAAAAATCCTCAAATATTTAACCCTTGTCGCAAATTGCAATTGTGGGGACAAAAGTTAAAACTTTTCACATGCAAAGTGCTTGCTTACCTTGTGGGTGTAGATTATATCAGTCATTGGGGAACTGTAGACATTGTAAATATGGAGAACACAATGCTGAGCATAAATTTTATTATATGCATAAAATACTATATTATTTTCTAAGCTTGGTTGGAAAACTTCCAATTAAATGAATAGCATCTGTAAAATAAATCCATTGATTTCTTTCACTCTTTCCATCCTGATGAAATATTTGAATTTTTTATTAAATTGGTCGGAACAACACTTCTTCGACGTTGGTTGGGTGGGTATGCTTACTATAACTAGTCTTTTCATCCATATGTCTTCACTGCTCTCTTTTCCAATGAGAGACGAATCATTTGATCTGATGCTGACTAATATCACATATTATTAATTACAGTTTGTCTTATTTTCAAGTTCACATAGCTCAAAACATATTTACACTGCCATAAACTTACGTAGTTTTGGATTGAAAACTACGTACTTTTCCATAAATTTCCAAATTATCTCTAAAACGTAATTTAAACAATATCACGCAACAATAAAAGGTTGTAATCGATGTTGACCAATGCAATAGATGTCGCTAGTTAATATTTTGAAATTCACCACACCGTTTGACTCATACACCATGAAAATGCAGTGCTCCTGACAAGAGTGTATCGAGTATACAGATCGAATCCAAACAGGTGTTAACGCAATTGTATTTTCATAGACTTTTTCTTTGGTTTTCAAGGGAAATAATGACTTTCCTGAGATTATCTTCATGCGTAACAGCTTTTATAAGATTGCAACTGTTGAACATGTGTATCTGGCAAACAAAAGTATATCAATGCAATGTAAATGGTCCAAGTTATTTCCAAACGCGCGAATCATAAATACATAGTTTTCGGGAAAATGTAAATATGGTATTACCTTGGTACATCTTACATGAATTTTACTCCACCTTTTTTTTGTTTCAGAATCTCACTTTTCCATTGATTTTTAGGGTATCGTTGTATTCCGCGTTAATATTGAATATGTTTGAGATTATTTTATCTGAAAGTCTCGTCGTTCTGTCATTTGGATTGTTCAAGAACCAGTTGAATTTTGAAAGGTTAAGCTTCAAATAATTCCAACTACTATTCTAAAGAAAACTTCAAGGTTTCGTAATAATTTTCTATCCTAGGACAATTTCCATGCACTGTAGGGGATATCTGTAAAACATTCTTGAAATCAGATTTTTATAGAAGCTTGTACATGAAATTCACTTTGTCTAGAACAAATTAAAATTTGAAAACTCCCAGGACAAAAGTCTATAGCCAAAAAATTTAAGCATATCAAATATTTAGTACTTAGCTCAGATATTCTTGCAACCACCCAATTCGTTTTAAAATGACATCTTGATTTTCTCTTCATATCCTTTCATCTCAAAAGGACGAAGAAAATCATGAAAAATCCATTCTTCGATATTTTTATGTGACAACAGTATTTATTACTATTTTGCCACCACAATGTTTAATTTAAGAAACATTGCCACCAATGATGATACAGTTAGGATATAGGGATGAATTTTTGTTTAGAAAAGGATAATAGGAATGTTTTTGTAGTATGAAATTCAGCTCTTCCGAAAAACAAGTGGAAAACAAACACTTTAAAATTCGAAGAGGCAATCAAGATATAAAAAAATTTGGAATGTCTTGGCCGTCAGAGACCTTTCCCTGAAACTCCAGAGTTGATATATACAAGTATAAGGATCATTGGTGATGAAAGGATGAACTACCAATTGTGCAGACTGATGTCTCAATGTTTTGGTTTGATGAGAGTGACATGAAGTAGTTACAAAATTAGGTTTGTGCAAAGCGATCAACCATAGTTGCAAAGAATGGTAAATTTCTTGTTGATGCGGACTTTATATTGACTCGTGTGGTTTCGCGAAGTATGAAGATATCCGCAGGTATTTCGATATGTATGCTGAATGTGTTTTTTGAATGTATTTTGGTGTTTTAGCTTATTATAGATGCTTTTATTCAGACAAAAGAACTTAAAAATCCTATCTAAGTAATACACAGCGACGATAGGATGCCTCCACTTCATTGTGACGCTTTTAGGAGTTTTTAGTACAACATATATTTGAAATAAGAAAAAATAAACATTCATACCACTCTTCAAATTTTTACATTTATAAGATTCAAAACTAAACTATTCATCCCGTGAATGAAAACTAGCCACGATAGTGAATTCCGGTACTTTCAAAATTGTTAACTCGTTTTTTGATGGCAAAAATTTGAAGAGTTCAGCGAACTAGTAAAAATTACAAGATTATTGCTGCTTTTTACGTATAGAAAGCAGAATAGAAAGAACTAATGTACCTATTTCATTAAAATTATTTATTTTGGACGTATTTTATTTCAAGTCTAATTTCTTGAATACCTACCATTTAATAATTAGTTACTTGAACACCCTTTTCAAAATCAATTATTATTTATTGTAATTTTTATTGCTCTTTTGAAAATAATCAGTCTTGTAATTTTCACGTACGGAAACAATGCAAAAATTGCATGAAACCTGTTGACAAACGCTGGCAAGTCGTATCTTAAAGCTTTTTGAAGCTCAGATACCAAAACTAAATCGAGTTTCTTGTTAAGTTCGTGTAGCCAAACAAGTGGCTGCTAGATTTTGGCTAGACAATCTTCAGTCTCCGACTGATACCGAGCTAGATTGTTGTTGTTCGAAATTCTCCATTGATAATAATTGCCGAGTGAAAATGATAGCGCGTAAAAATGTCGTGAGTTTGATGGCTGCAATAGCTAATTCCTCGTAAGTCTCTTAAGAAGTACCAAAGACTTCGTGTGTTTTTGTTTATTGCTATAACAATGTTTCCGAATTGAAAGGTGTAGTTGTCCGGCACATTCGAATAGCTATGGATCGGTCCCGGTCAGAGTGCAAGCAAAGCAAGAGTATGCTTTTGAGGTAAGTAAAGCAGCAAGCTTTGATCACTCTCTCCATCAATGATTCATTTTCGTTCTTATTAATTGTCTTACTTTGATGCTTCCCAGACGATGTAGATTGGTATAAGGGATAGCACCTAACTATCAAAAGTTAGGATCATTCATTTTATTTTATCATTCATGTTATATTGTTGTTTCTGTTTGATTTCGTTATGCAAAAAACTTTGAGCTGATGGAGCTGATGTATTCACTTCCGGTTTTGTTCATGTATGAGATACTTTTTTAGCGTCATTTTAAACGTGTTGAAGTTTGGTATGTCCTTTATGTAGTTTGGTAAAATCCTGCTGCTTTATTCACGGGATCCTCCTTTAGTCGTTCCGTTCTAGCATATCTGATTATTATATTGTTGGCACTCCGGACATTATAAATATTTTTTTACCGATATTTTTTCAAGGTTTAATGAAGATTGGGACGGCACTAGAACCTATTTTTAATGGGAAGCGTGGTTTCGGGGTGTCGGATGGCATCCTCTTCAGGTGCTGTCGTTTACCATCCGCCACCAGACAGCACGACCACGTTTAGGCTTGTTGATGGGTTAAGCTCGTTATATTTCAACTATATTTTTAATATTTGTATCTGCGAAGTATAACGACTGTCAATTAGTTCGTATATATGCCTACGTCGCTATTCTATTTTGAGTTTTTTATCATGGGTTAGAACCTCCTAGTCTAGGTAAGTAAAGCAGCAAGCTTTGATGATTACGAACACTAGCTCGAGAAAGTCTTTGTAGACAATACAACCAGTTTTTGAGAAATACGGTATCACATAATTGAAAAAAAAAATGATTTAAGCCGTATTAGTCAACATAAATTTGAAAAATATTTGTAGAAATAAGCTCCGTATGATGTTAAAATCAAATGTTGTGCAAATATCACAAGCATATAATTATTCCTTTTTCACACAAAATTGCCTATAGTATTGACTCGCGCATTTAAAATGGCTAATGAAAATTTGTTTGGGTACGTTGTTTTTATATCACATTCCACCATACGTAATTATAATCTGGCTACGAAAAATATGTTTCTGACATTTGTTATCCTACTGCACTTCCAAAAAGCTCCTCAATTGGTACTTCTGTTGAAATAATTGATCTTTTTTTTCAACGTTGGGAGGTGGAAATCTTCAAAAGATGCCGATCAGCTCCCGCCTCTCGGCATGCCGGATTTTTACCGACTAAAACCACCTCCTCCTCCTGATCACTCTCTCCATCAATGATTCATTTTCGTTTTTATTAATTGTCTTACTTTGATGCTTCCCAGACGATGTAGATTGGTAGAAGAGATAGCACCTAACTATCAAAAGTTAGGATCATTCATTTTAATATTCAGTCTGTGTCAGACTGTGACAGACAAAATTTCAGAAATGGTATTTTTTGATTCTCTTGGTTCCAAATACATATTTTTTTCTTGATTATATTCAATACACAAACTTTGAGTTCCCCTTCGGTTTTATCACAGGATAAATAGATGATTCCTTGGTCGCTAACAAAAAATACTGACTCTAAGATCAACAATCTTGGGAACAACATCAAGCTCATTGGTGTACCAAGAGTTTGGAACGACGAAATGAAAATAATAAAAAACAATGTAGAATAAATAAATGATCTATGTTTTAAGATTGTAGTGAGTCCCCGACTTACGCAAATGCGCACTTACGTAAAACCCTAAGGACTAATTTAATTCATTATTTTACAAAAATCAAATAAGGCTTTTTCATCGCTGATACGCCAATCATGAACATATTTAAAATCGCAAAAGATCGGGTGATTTGACTTCTTGGGGGCAATATTGCTGGATATAAATTAAAACTCTTGAAGATATATCACATTGAAAATCCGCGTGCATTTAAGGGAATTAAAAAACACTCCCTGCCCAATTTCGATCAAATCGTAAGGCTTGGATAACAGCTTCCGTATTTGAAGATTGGTTCACAAAGTGCTTTATTCCAGAAGTTGAGGACTACTAGGTGGGGTGAAAAATAACCTCCTTGACCGCCAGAGTGCGCTGCTACTGCAAAAAAGGTTATGGTGCCTTGAAGTCCGTTCATATTTAGGCACACGTGCCAAATTTCAGTGCGATACTGTCTTTAGTTTTGTTTTGTCAGCTGATTATTGTTGACGTATTTGGCATCATGTTGAGTATGAACAAAAACGATTTCGGTTCTCTCATAAAACATTATTTTTAGAGAGGCAAAATGGCGAAGAAAACAAAAGAAAGGTTGGATAAATGTTATGGGGGTAATGCTCCGTCAGATTACACCGTCAAATATTGGTTTCAAGAGTTTCATTGTGGCCGCAATCCCACTACCGATCACGTCCGCAGCGGCAGGCCCTCCGATGCGATTACAGAGGACAATGTCAAAAAAATACGTGAAATGAAGTTGGCTGACCGGAAAGTTAAGATGCGCGGTCTAGCAGATACCACAAAGATTAGTACTGAGCGCACACGCCATATTTTGGGCAATATTCTGCATATGAAAAAGTTATCATGCCGCTGGGTGCCGCGCATGCTCACTCCTGACCAAAAACACGAACGCGAGCGCACTTCGAAAGAGTGTTTTGACTTGCTGATGCGGAATCGGGCGGACTTTTGGCGTCGATTGGTAACTGTTGATGAAGTTGAATGAGTGCCCGGCAATGGACTGAAGCCGGCACGAGTGCTCCGAAGCGGCCGAGAGAGGCTCGATGGATCGGAAAGGTTATGGCGTCGGTTTTCTCAAATTGTCATGGCATACTCTTCGTGGACTACCTCAAAAAAGGAAAAACCATCAACAGCGAGTATTACTGCACATTATTGGAGCGATTGAAGGCCGAAATCGCTGCAAAACTGCATCACAGGAAGCGAAAAAAATTTTGTTTTTGCAAGACAATGCGCCGGCGCACAAGAGCATCGCAACCACGGCTAAAATCAATGACTTACGGCTCCAATTGCTGTCGTATTCGCCTGATTTGGCTCCCTCAGACTATTATCAAAAGACGGCTCATCAATAAAAAAGGTAAGTAAGTAGTGAGGTAAGTAAAGCAGCAAGCTTTGATGATTACGAACACTA
This sequence comes from Oxycera nigricornis, assembly GCA_963942545.1. Taxonomy (NCBI): domain Eukaryota; kingdom Metazoa; phylum Arthropoda; class Insecta; order Diptera; family Stratiomyidae; genus Oxycera; species Oxycera nigricornis. The sequence continues at coordinate 102,788,568 of OZ012659.1, forward strand.
GCTCGAGAAAGTCTTTGTAGACAATACAACCAGTTTTTGAGAAATACGGTATCACATAATTGAAAAAAAATGATTTAAGCCGTATTAGTCAACATAAATTTGAAAAATATTTGTAGAAATAAGCTCCGTATGATGTTAAAATCAAATGTTGGGTGAACACCTAGCTGTTTCCGTTTTCAAACTAAATATTTTATAAAGATTTTAGCTTATAAAGGGTTTACAGATACTCTGGTTTTTAGATTAGGTTATTTATTGCCTGATTTGAAAAATAGTAATTTTATAATTTAAATAGGCAGATATCGTGATTTCCTAGTCATTCTGGTACTCTTTCAAAACAAGAAAGAAAAATTGTTTACTTTGATCTGAAAAGAATTTTCACTATGGTTCCAAATTTTCGTTAATTTGCTGCAGCCCTTTATTTAGAGTTACATCTGACAAAGAAGAAATTTTTATTTTCGATTGACTGGCGTGTAAGCAATCATCTAATGAACAATCGTGTTGAGTTGATTTAAATACAATTTAGAAAACAAATTGGACATTAGAATTTTTAGACTCGAAATTCTTGGCTAAATGAAAATGTCAAGCCTAATCTTTCCTGATTATCACTTTGATTATAACGAAAGGCTTACTATCAAAAATTCGCCTTACGGAAAGCGAAACATTTCTGTTTCATTATTCGATATCATTTATCATTTTTACCCGATAGTTCAGTAGGACGGATCTGTAAAAAAAAAACGACTACATTTGGCCGTTGAGAGGGGGCACACTGATTTTTGCGGCAAAAGTTGGGGAATAATTCATATAAAAATAATTGTCTGATGCTCCTTCTCAGAAAAGTCGAGAACATTAAAAAAATCGAAATGTTCAAAAAAAATTATAATAAATCGTTAAACTTGGTAATAAACTCTAAAATTGTACTGAGCGGCTGCGCATTCATTCGTAGGAGCCATGCTTCCATCAACAGAAACCGCAGCCGCCCAGCACAATTTTAGAGTTTTAGCAAAAATTGCTGAGGCCGCCATAATTATTCGATTTTAATTTTGTAAAGTGCATGTGATAGGTTAAGTGCTCTTTTATATGTGAAAAAATTTATAAGTTTAAGTTTCTGACTTGCAATCTTTCAAAATTTTTGATTTTTTTAAATAAATTTAGATTGCACAATTATTATGGGCAATCTACTAAATAGATTTTTATGGAAATTTGTTTGCTGTTTTATGATGTCGTAAAGATTTTTTAAGCAGAATATGAAGGTCCTAAGTGCATTTTAAGTGGCAAAAAAATTAAATAAAAAAGGATTTTTTCCTCCTGTTATTTATATTTATTGCAATTTGCGACAAGGGTTAAATGTTTGAGGATCTTTAACCAATCCTCTCTTATAGAAAATTTTATTATGCAACTTTTATTGTCACACAACTTTGACCTGAAATGAACCGTTTTAAAGCTAGGAGTGAGAAAAGTAAGAAAATTCGATTTATTTTAAATTTTTCAAACATTTCGATTTTTTTTAATGTTTCCGAGTTTTTTGAGAGAGAGCATAAGTCAATTATTGTTATATGATTTATTCCCCAACTTTTCTCGCAAAAATCAGTGTGCCCCCTCTCAACGGCCAGCTGAAAACAGATCCGCCCTGGTCTAACAAACCACATTTATAGAACTCCAAAATCCTCACTTCGAAGCAGCTTCAGTTGATCAAAAACGTCTTGAAAATGGCTTGGAGTACAAAATAAATAATTGCAAAAAACAAAAAAAAAAATTTATTTTAATTTTTATTGCAAACTTTTCAGTGGTTATTTCTATACATCGTTTTGTGTGTCGAGCAAATAAGTTTGCTTTCAATTTTTTATCAAACAATTGTGACGGACAAGTTAAATTGATATGACCAAAGTTTTGTAGAGAACAAACTATATAACAAATTTCCCATGCATCGTCCCATTGCAGCGCTGAAATTCTACTATGCACATGTTTTTTAGGAATAACAATTAGAATTAAAATAATTAAATATACTTTCACTATCCACGTAGCTGGAAAACTTTCATGTTTATGTTCTTTTAGAGTAGAGAACTTTTTCTGGGTACAATTCAGTGCTTATAAATATAACAGATTCTATCCTCCGATAGTTATGCTGTTTTCTGGTTGTGTTTCGTTGATGAGCGACAATTTATTTAATTTTGTAGATGTCTTCTTCTACTGTTCGTTTTGGGCCGGGCGTATCAGCAGAACTTGGTGGTGATTTAGCCAATTGGCGAGCTAAAAATGTCCTCATCGTTAGTGACCCGAATGTCGTTCAACTAGAAAGCGTGAAAGCTGCATTTGATTCACTAACAGCCGAAAAAATCAATTTCGAAGTTCATGATAACTCAAGAGTGGAGCCTACAGATGAGAGGTGACGATATTTATTGAATTTAATTTTGTTGATAATATTATTTTGTATCGTTGAAACTGAATATGTTTTAAATGGGAAGTGTGGTTTCGGGATGACGAATGGCGTCCTCTACAGGTGCTGTCATTTACCATCCGCCACCAGACAGCACGACCACGTTTAGGCTTGTTGATGGGTTAAGCTCGTTATATTTCAACTATATTTTTAATATTTGTATCTGCGAAGTATAACGACTGTCAATTAGTTCGTATATATGCCTACGTCGCTATTCTATATTCAGTTTTTTATCATGGGTTAGAACCTCCTAGTCTAGTCAACAACTTCGTCTTCTAGTGTGCTTTTAATTGATAAAAAACTGAATATAGAATAGCGACGTAGGCATATATACGAACCAATTGACAGTCGTTATACTTCGCAGATACAAATATTAAAAATAGTTGACGAGCTTAACCCATCAACAAGCCTAACCGTAGTCTTGCTGTCTGGTGGCGGATGGTAAATGACAGCACCTGAAGAGGACGCCATCCGTCATCCCGAAACCATACTTCCCATTTAATAATGGTACCGGCCAAAAGCCTGGAAACAAGAACCTCCATTAATTGTGCAATAAGAGTGTTAGCAAGTAGCTAAACCAAAAGCACACTAGAAGACGAAGTTGTTGACTAGACTAGGAGGTTCTAACCCATGATAAAAAAACTGAATATTGAATATGTTTTAGTTTGTGGGACGCGGTCAAATTCGCTCGATCCAAACAATTCGATGCATTTGTTGCCATTGGTGGTGGATCCGCAATCGATACGTGCAAGGCGGCCAATCTTTATTCCAGCAATGAAGACGCCGAGTTTCTGGATTTCGTTAATGCTCCGATTGGAAAGGCAAAAGAGGTTCACGACGCACAAATAATATTAAATGTGAAAACAATTTGGAAAACATTCTTTCAAGGTAATCAAACCACTAAAGCCCATGATTGCTGTGCCTACTACCTCTGGAACAGGATCTGAAACAACAGGAGTAGCAATCTTTGACTATAAAAAATTGCATGCCAAAACTGGAATATCAGGCAAATATCTTAGACCGCAGTTGGGTAAAGCAAACAGAATTCATCTGAGCGTCTTAATTGTGAAATTTATTTTTCATTTAGGCCTGATAGATCCACTTCACACACTGTTCTTACCGGATCGAGTCATAACGTACAGCGGTTTCGATGTATTCTGCCACGCGTTGGAAAGCTTCACAGCCATCCCGTATACTGAGAGGGGACCTGCACCGAACAATCCTAGGTTACGTCCACCATACCAAGGAAGCAATCCTATTTCAGACGTTTGGGCGCGCTATGCGCTGACAACAATCAGAGATAATTTCGTATCCGCGGTAAACCATTCAGACGACTTGAAATCACGCTCCAAAATGCATTTGGCTTCAACGATGGCCGGTGTAGGGTTTGGGAATGCCGGTGTGCATTTGTGTCACGGATTATCCTACCCTATATCCGGAAATGTAAAACAGTTTCGTCCTGATGGCTATAGTGACAGTCATCCTTTGATACCGCACGGTCTATCCGTGGTCATCAGTGCACCAGCTGTGTTTGAGTTCACCGCTCCAGCTTGTCCTGAAAGACACTTGGAAGCTGCCCAGCTATTGGGAAAGGACACTATGAACGTAAGAACCGAATGATTTGTGGACACCATTGAAGCCTTTATCGAAATTTCACAAATTTCAGGCAAGGAAAGCGGACGCGGGAAAGATTCTTTCTGATGTTGTGAAGGAATACATGAGCAAGTTGGGCATAAATAATGGCTTGAAAGCTCTCGGATTCGACTCCAGTGATATTCCTGAATTGGTAAAGGGCACTTTACCTCAGGTGACCATATGATATGCAAATTGAAACACTCATTAAACTTTTTAAATTTCAGGAAAGGATAACCAAGCTTGCCCCAAAGCCACAAACCCAAGAAGATTTGCATATGTTGTTTGAAAATTCTTTAGAAATTTATTAATATGTTGTATTTTCGAGTAATTATAAATATTTTATAAAAATTGCAAATGTAAGTATTAAAGATTGTTTTTGTCATTTTCGTGCTGCTGATTAATTTATTTTTGAATGCAAGAAGTCCGAAACAAAGTTGATTAATCGATCATTTGTGAAATCGCTAAAATATCTTTTCAAAACTCAGATTCTTAGTTATAATTTGCTTTTAAAAAGAGATTACAGCAATAAAAGCAATTTCTAAGAAAATAACATGTAAATGTTAAAAATTTCAAAGATGAAATTTATACGATACGATACGATACGATTTAGGCCATGCAAAATCCGCACAAGTATTGGAAAAACAGTTCTGATGGAATTTCTACGAAATATATGAGTGATTCACTCATTTAATAATAAGCATCGGTGGAAGATATCAATATTCGTTTTAAAAATTTTAATTTAAATAAGCAAGCTTTCATTAGTTATGTAACGATCAATTTTTGAAATTTTACAATGGCTCACATAACTTGCAGAGATGAGATTTTGGCGTTCTATTTTGCTTACGTAATATTTTGAACTTCCTGTTTATATGAGACTTTGATCATTTTGAATTTTATATTGGATATGGTTTTTAGATTGACTGCAAAAGAAAACTTAGTCCTTTGTAAAGGATATGGAATGACTACTCATTATTGATATTTTTCTTCAAAATTTCAAAGTGTTGTGAATTGCAAAACGTAAGTTTCAACAGCCCCAATTTTTTATACTTAAAATAAATATGATAAAGAGGTGACTTCCGTAAGAGAAGTTTTAGGTCACCTCTCATTCATCCTGCTCCGCATAAGGATTCCGTCGAATACCCTATCTCTCCAAAAGTTTTACATAATATTTAATGCACTCAATGATGCACAATTTGTCAAAGCTTTGAAATACCGCGAATCATGCTAAAGAAGTTATTGCTTGGATAATTTCTTCGGAAACTGTATATCAACTCATTTTTTTTTTCAAATTTAAAAAAAAATTCGACTAGAAATATTACGGCAAGGTATTGCTGAAGCAAAACTTTGCAAACAAAATCTTGTTTTTGCAATGCTCGTGAGGTTTCAGAACGAAAATTGCAAGTTTCAATTGAGGCGCAGTTTTGCAAAAGGGTATAAGCGCCAAAATCGAAAAAATCGAGTTTGATATCGATTTTTATGAAAATTTCACGAGGAATCGAATGGTCAAGTTACGGTTTGTCGAAATGGGACGAATCCCGCCTTAAAAGCATGAAGTTTTTTCAAAACGGTACTAGTTCTATAGTTTTTTCAAAATGGTACATATTTTGTATCCTTTTCCTATAAATAAAATTGATACGAATGTGTCAACAACATCACATAACAGTGAGATTTAAATTAAATTAAATCAAATAGCATCAATAGAAAACCCATCTCTTGGGCGAAACGGTTTTGCAAAACGGTATAGAAATCGGATGTATACCGTTTTGCGAAACCTTCCCAATTTCATAGTTAACTTTCCATCTGATGGAACAGGTAATTGAATCATGTTGATAGATAAATACAATCTCGCTACATTCTAGATAATTTAGCAACAATTCAATTTTTTAAAAATGAAAATGCCAAGAGTATAATTGTTTTTTTTTTGATTTCCGAAATTTCAGCTTTTTGGACCAGTACCCTTTTGTAAAACTGTGTCTCAATTGTAAATAGTTAATGTAAAATGTTTTCGTAAAATAAAGAATCTTGTTAATGAACAACACGACTTCAGATAAAGTTTTTGGTGTAAAAGTGAACAAGCTCCCGCTGAAAAAAGTTTCGGACATGTTATTTCAATGATAGATTCTCAAAAAAAAAAATGATTTTAAACAACAGTGGAAATGCTTCCGGAATTTTTATGATCAATAAATTATTGGCTAAAGCTTCCGATAGTTGGGAAGGTGAACAGATAGTACTAATACCTCTCCGCCCCTTGAGTTGTTTGTGGGTAAAATCAATAGAAGATAATCCTCCATACAACAAATTTGTGTTCCGAGGATGGAAGGTGATGATCGAAGAGGTGAAGCATTTAAATAAGCGGAAATGTGGTGGAAAAAGTATGGAAATTGGAAAAGTTTACACTAATAGTACCACCCTCAACACCACATCCCCCATGGCTTTATACAGGCATTTACCAAACGCTGATCAATTGTTCCGCATGCATTTTAAGGAAAATCTTTGATAGTTTTAAATATTCTGAAATTTAGCTTTATTTTCAGTGGCGAATGTTAAATATCATTTTGCCTAGAATATAATTTTCACAACAGGCTCTGAGGACTTTGCTGAAATGTAGAATTTGGCGACATACACAAATAAAGTGACGCTGAAATCTGTACTGCAAATTCGACACAGAAATTTTATTTTATAATGTAGGTTTTGATTTATATTGTTGATGGTTCTTGGCAGTGGCGGCTCGTGGGAGTTAAGTATGGTGGGACTACTGGGACGAATTTTTTTATCACCAATATAAGTTCTTATGTGAGTTTCCACTCCACCCAAGAGGTACCACATGTGGAGCGTTAACCGATTTTAAGTGATCGGTTACCCCAAAAGTAGATTCGCAGGCAATCAAAGATACTCGTATATTCCTATTATCGTGTTTTGAATAACATTTACAGCTTAAATAAAAGTTCAGTGCACTCTGAACAAAAAAACATTGTTTAAAAACTTACTAAAATTGAAATTCAAACTTCTAGCAAGTTTTAACACATGCAAGGAAAATCTTGTTAATTATTTATTTAAAGAAAAATCAACCTGAAGAACCCTTTTCTGAAACAAACTTTATGCACTACAAAACTTTAAAAAATACCAAACACTAGGAAGGCACAGTAAGTACTAATACCATGCACTACACTGATGAGACTACTTTTGCAGTAACAGTCATCACTTTCACCCCCTTCGGCCCGTCGTAAAAAATGTTGCTTATGCCTGCTCAAAAGTATTATCCAGACCATGCCAAGACTGAACGTTGTCGAAGCACTGAACGGGCTGCATATGATTAGCCCGTCCACGATGTATACACATGTTATTTCAAACACGCACACTCCCGCCGCTTTAGCATAGAATTCATGCAGTCATTCAAATCGAAATACTCTTTTTCGGGGCAAAATCTATGTAGCCCCTTCCTCGTAGTAAAGGTGGAAAATTGTCAAAGAGAAAATAAGTTTGAATTTTACTCTGAGCTTTTACTCGGTGCAGGCACAACGAAGCGATTCGAAGAGAAAAACAAATTGTTCTGCAGTGCGTGGCAAGAAGACTATGTGAAAGTAAACTACAGCATAGGCGAAAAAATGCTACATTATATTTTGAAATGAAATTAAATTATGAAAACTATATTGAAATCTATAATGATATTTTATTACATTTGCAATTATATAGGCTCATCAATAAGTGGTGGGGCTAAGCCCCACTAGCCCCAAAGGTAGAGCCGCCACTGGTTCTTGGGCTATTTACAAAAATTAAAATTAATTAATTAGAATATAGTGAATGATTACCGGTTAAGATGAGTTTACCTCCGGGATCAGTGGTAGTAAACAATTTTAAGGTCCATGCTCAAATTTACCATAATCTTTTTTCATACAACCGTAAACTACTGGTCTAAATTCGGATATTTACAGGCACGCTATGTACTATGCCCAATAGTTGATGCTATGCTTTGAAACGCGAATATTAAGTTATGAACAATGTGGGAGGACATTCGAGTCATTTGAATAACCGAGACTGCGAGTTAGTCACAGTAATCGGGAGAACACTGAGAGTTCACTATTGATGTGTTTTTTTAAAAGTAGCGAAGCTAGATAACCATCGCCCATCATGTTTTTTTTTCGTCGTTGGGAGGTGGAAATCTTCAAAAGATACCGAGTTGCTCCTGCTTCTCGGCATGTCGGATTTCTACCGACTAAAACCACCACCGTTTCCTCCAAAAAATCTTTACTCCATAATTCATTGCTTGCACTGTCCGTGTGCAATTTATTTCCTGAAAGCTTGTTCATTTAAATAGTACTTCCCAGACGATGCATATCGGTATAAGGGATAGTACCAGTATCTCAAAAGTTTTATTCAGAGTTCAATATATCTAATTTTGTTTCACATTTGTAGCAGGAAAAAAATATTAGCGTTCTTAAAAAAAGATATATATATATATATATATATATATATATATATATATATATAAAAAGAAAAAAGGAAAAAGAAAAAAGAGAAAAAAAATTAAAATTAAATTAAAAATTAAAATTAAAAAAAGATAATAAAAAAAATATTACCGTTCTTAATTATTCAAATTGAATTTTCAGTAAATGTTTACGTAGCATGATTTTAAATGTCATTATGTTACGCGCTTCTTTTATTGTTTGAGGTAGCTTATTGTAAAAATTTGATGCGGCGTTAATCGGATCCATCCTCAGGCGCTCTGTTCTAGCAAATTTTATTAAAATATCATTTGCGTTTCTCATTTTGTAGTCGTTTTTTCTCCCATTTATATCTAGTTTCGTTGTTTTCATTTGTTCAATGTGTAAATTTTTAAAAATGAATTTTCCTTTTTCCATGTGAATCAGTCCGTCTACGTTAAGTTCTTGTGCTGCTTTATATACTTCAGATGTAGCGGTCATCCTTTGCAAGTTATATATGGTTTTGTATGCTTTAGTTAGTAGTCGTGACATGCTCATGAGGTTATTTTTTGGAGTCTGGCTCCAAATTATAATCCCGTATGTAATTCTTGAAATTATGTATGCATTTTTAATTTGTATTTTATTTTTAATTGAGAAATAGCTGAAACGATGGAGCAAAACAACGATAGCTGCTATTTTTTTCTTCATATCATTTATATGCGGTGTCCATGTTAGTTTTTCATCGATTGTAAGTCCAAGGTACTTCATATGTTCAACTCTCTGAAGAGTTTTATTTTCTATTTTTATCAGTGGCTCAATATCAGTTTTATTCTTTTGTTTAAAGATAATGTATTTGGTTTTGTTCGTGTTTAATGTCAATTTGTTCCGTATGAGCCATTGGGAATATTTGTCTAAGTCATTGTTTATCTTTTGTTCTAAGTCAGCTTCATTTTTACCTGAGTAAATCAGTATCGTATCGTCAGCGTACATCACAACTTTCCCGTCGATTCCTGAAGTCACCAAGTTGTTTGTACATAACAGGAAAAGAATCGGTCCTAGCGTTTAAAAAAACTTATGAAATACCACAATTTTAACAATGAACTATCTGTTCGTAAAATAGTTCAGTCAAATGGCGGTTCAACTATGCATTTTGGATCGACAGCCGGATTTGCCTTGTGTATTTGATTCAAGGGTGAGCTTAAGATTCTGAAATCGCAAAACCGCATCAATTGGGAGCCATCTCAAGAAGGAGAAAAAGTGGTACATACTTTTATATCGGAATCCATGACTTCTCAAACTCGTGTAACAATCAATTTATAGCAACTTTCACACACATTACTTCGACAAAATGCCAATAATAAAAGAGCTATAAGCCAAAAACGACCCAAAAACGGCGAATCTTTTTTGAGCACCATAGCTTCTTTGTTTTCATTTTTGTTGCACAGCACATTGACAATTTATTTTAGGACAATTTTTTCATAAGCCGTTTGCGGTATTGCTTGTTTGGGCCCTCACCACATTTTGATTTGTTGTGAAAATGCAACGATTTGGTTATGGCTTCTCGAAACACTTTTCAAAGCAACGACTGAATTTCAACTGTCCCAATTTCGAACGTAGAATCAGATCAACAAAATTTTACAGCAATTTTACTGTTATTAATCGAGGGTTCAGATTTTTTCTCGGAAACCTGGAGCAATAAAGTAACCTTTCATTTGCAATACTAAGTTGTGCTCTCTATCCCAAACGAGCGGAAATTTTGAGTTAGACTATTTTTGAAGCGGCTGTCCGTATTCTTGTGTATAAGTGACACCTTTTTTGCACTAAAATCGAGGAATCGCATCGAACTGTATCTGTGGAGATACACTGAAAGTCGACGATTTCTTAGCGAAAATTCGGAATATCTACAATTAGGACCTATTCAGCATCTTCTGAAGAGTTCTCCTACTTTTTTCGATAGCAACACATAATTCAAGAAATTTTCTTACGTTGCACGATTTTACGATTCAAATGATAACATTCTTCTGTTTTTGGAAAATAATTATTTTATTGCAGCATCGATTGAACCTCTAGTTTTAATTACATCATTAACAACTACAAACCCTAATGCTTTCAGCTTTTTGTTAATCGTTTTCGAAACCTTGTGAGGAATCTCTTCAACGAGATGGACTTTTTTATATTTTTTAAGGACTTTATGCTTCAATTTCTCTAGTTTAATTTCGTTGCTATTTTTCTCTAAAACACTAATTATTTCGTGCGCCCAATCGAACTTAGCTGGAGTGTTTGTGGCTGCAGTCATCGTTGGTTCTGGCTTGCCAAGATTCCCTGCATCTTCTCCCGATTCCATGTTTTTCTTCGGCGGTACGTCTCCATTTGTAGGTTTGCCATTCTCCGTAGGAGTTGAATCTGTTGCTGCTTTCTTTTTCTTTTTCTTTTTTGGAGCCTCTGATTCCTCATTGTTCGGAGTTATGTTTTCGAGGGTAGTTTCTTCTGCATTGTTCTCTAAATATTGAGAATTCTTTTTCGGAATACTTTCATCAGGAAGTAGACTATGATCACCGTTTGCAGTATTATCGTATTTTCCCTTCTTACGCTTCCTCTTCTCTGCTTTGCTCGTGTCTCCATTTGTTATTGCTTCTGCTTGTTGGCTGCTATCGTCCGCAGGCACCTGAATTCCAACATCTGCAGCTGTTCCATTGCTTTTCGGTTCCGTGGACTTCGCAGGTCCGAACCGTATTTCCTTGTACTTGTCGAGTGCCACCTCAACAACTTCCCAAGCAGATTGCGCTTGGTATTTCGAGATCTTCAACGAATTGATCACAAAATTTAGGAACTTCGTTTGTTTGCGCGGCACATTGTCGAAATTCTGCAACTTTTGAAGCACGCGACGGGCATCGGGCGTCATTTTCACATCCTTCGACGAGAGAATCGAGCGGACCACCTCGAGCCAGGTTTCCTGTTTGCGGAGGCCGGCATTATGAGACGCCTTCGGCACGTAATCCTTCCCGGAATACTTTTCGGCTTCCGTAATGCAAGTTGTGTGTGCGACATACTCCTCGCCCCTGAAGTCTTTTAGGCAGTCCATGCACGAGACGGAAATGGGGGCGTTGCGGCATCTGGTTTGATAGTGCTTTTCGACAGAGGCTTTCTTGACAGACTCACCGCAATGATTGCAAGTGAAGACCACCATAGTTGAACTTTTCACTGAACAATTTAATTGAAATGCCGGCGAGAGCTCAACACGCGACAAACGGCTTCTCTTATTGATATTGACATTACACTTCGCACATGTGGTTTCGGAATGTCAACATATGTCAAAATGGTTTTAGATCTCACGTATACGCGTCGCTCCCATATTTTTGAAGAAAGACGTCATCAAGTGGTTTTGAATTGGGCGCGACTTACAGTGGTTTCGTTAATATACGTTTTATCCGAAAATTTCAAATTTAGTTCAAAGTATAAGATAAAAGCATAGAAAATTCATAAGTTGAATAATAATTAAAGTTCATTTAACCAGATAACAATCGTGCTAGGTTTGGATTCTAATAAAAGCCAGTTTTCCACTGAAAAGGTGAGGATTACTTTGAATTCAAAAAATATATTCACCAAAAAGTTTATTATCCTTAGAATTCTCATTTTGTTGTACTGAAATGTTTGAATGAAATGTAAATGTACCAAATTCTTAGTTTTCGAAAAGCTTTTGACCATAGAATACAATTCGCATCGCAAAGAAGCCAAGCAGTATTAGTTTCAAAATTTACTACCTATTTTTCGAATATATAGATGCATAAAAAGTGTCCAAATTATGAATAAGATACAAACAAGCCGTAAGATGCGACCCTTGAGGTCACCACGGTCAACTTCCTCGTAATATCTACATAAATATTAACAAGCCGCGAAGTGCGACCCTTGAGGTCCACACGGTCAACTTCCCAGTAATAGCTAGATAAACATTAAAAATATTAAACACAATAATAATTTCGAAAATAATACTACTTTAAATAATAATAATAATGATAGGTATTCATAGCAGTAACAGGAATGAGTTAATATTAATCATATCTCTACCTCATATCTATCTACGGGAGCATCCATTGTTTACATAAGGCTTTTGGTGGATGGATTGATTTGATTGAATATTCACGTGGATAAATCGGTTGGGGACAGGCCCCAAATTTTTTTTTACGTTATGTGTTATTTTTATATCGATGCTTGAAGGACAAAAGAGCGCTAGCAAAAATGAATGCAGTTTTTGTTACTACGCCTGAAGAGATTTTCTCGAGAGGTGGCCATTTTGAATGGCTTTGTTTAAAATTGACATGACTTTGGCATAATCACTGAATTTGTATTTTTTTACGATCTTACATCAATAAGACTAATAGTTATTTCTTATTTTCAGTTTATCTTGAAAAACGTTGAATATGCAGTCAAAAATAGTTGCATGTAAAAAGTAAAATATTTGTATTACAAATGACGAAGGAAGTAATTGAAATCTTACGAATACTAAAGAACAAAACTCCTAAAAACTACAATTTTTTATTTGATGAAAGCTTTTTAAAGCATATGATGTTGCAAAGTATTGACTATAAAAAATATTACCATTCAAAGCGTTGATTACCACAAATGCAAATTTGATTGAATTTTTTTCAAAATTTAAACAGTTTTTTTTATTAGAATTAAAACACTGTGAAAACTATTCAAAATATGCTCATATTATGCAAATATTATAAAACTTTGACTGACTGTACAAAAATGTCTTTAGAATAAGAGATATAAAGTAATATCATTCGTATGAACACTTTTTACATGGTAGCTTTGAAAAAAAAAATATTTTGAATTTCTTTCTTTCTTCATAATCATGGAAAAAAGTTTTGCCGGTTTCTCCTCAAAACCCGATAAAAATGTATAAATTTTATAAACATTTATTACTGTGTTATGCAAATCAGGTTAAAAATTTATTTTATATGAAAGAAACCCTAATTCATTTGTATTTTCTTTCATTAAATTAGAAAACGGCTCCAACGATTTTTTTTTATAAAGTTAAAAACATCATAAAAATGATAATACGCGTCGATTGACACCTTAGTGATGGAAATATTATATTTAGTTCTCGAGATATAATGAATGACGTAAATAACTTTGAACGTTTAATGATTTTTTATTTTTTATTTAATTACACTGTCCTACAACGAATTTCCTTTTTGAAGGTCAAGTAGTGTTTCTATTAGCTTTTTGTATGCTTATTACGTAACTAATAGTCAAAAGTTTCCATCACATCAGAATTTTGTGGAATTTTTTTTTTAATTTTTGCATAATTTTTCTATAGGAATTTAGCTTGAGGGCGATGGAAAGGAAATTTACCTGCCAATCGTCGTAAAAGTAAAATTATCAAGGGTCCTCATTCTTAAAAGGATAGTTATTAAGTCAATATTTAAACATTGATCTTTTGTGTTATATATAGACTCATCTATGGATGTAATAAATCAGTCGTTAAATGTACTGTAAAATTATATTATATATTATATATAAATAGAAAGTTTTTTACCATGACTTCGCTTAAATGTGCTAACTCCCGTTAACGTTTTTGTTACATTTGTGGTGAGTATTTGGTGTTATAACAATAAAACACCATTACGTGCTTTGTGAAAAACATATACGAACGTTACTTCGGTATTGCTATTCGTAACTTAGACAAAACTTGGACACCGAATAAAGTTTGTAGGAGCTACGTATCAGAACTTCGCAAGTGGTCACTGGGCAAGGAGAACTGTTTTAACATATTTAAACCCATGGAATGGAGGAAACCTCAAAACCACTACCAAGATTGTTACTTCTGTTGCTGCAATGTGAAAGGGTACAACGTAAAAACAAAAAAGGGATCATTTTCCCGCAAATTCAATCAGTGACTTATCCAGTACTAAGAGAACCGAATGAAGATCAGCCGTTGCCTCCATCTTCTTCCAATACTATGCATACTAACGAATCATCTAAAAGTTGTAGCCCAGAAGAAAAGGAAGAAAAGTTGCCTACTCTGTACATTTGAAGGAGTGTTACGAAAATTTGGTTACAATTTTGACTAAAGTTGATTACGAGCAGCATGGATGGATAGTGTGTGGAGATTTAAAAATATTTTCTATGTTGCTAGGACAGCAAATTGGTTATACAAAATATCCATGTTTCTTATGCGAATGGGATAGCAGAAATAGAGCAGAATATTATACTCGGAATGAATGGCCGGCAAGAATTAATTTAGACCCAAGAAATAAAAATATAGTTCGACAGAATTTAGTCCCACCAGAAAAAATCTTACTACCACCTTTGCATATAAAGCTTGGTCTTATGAAGCAATTTGTGAAGGCTTTACATAAACAAGGGGATGGATTCAAGTATTTACTTACAGTATTTCCATCTTTGTCTGAAGCTAAACTGAAGGAAGGTATTTTTGTTGGACCTGATATACGAAAACTGATGAAAGATGCAAATTTCGATGAAAAACTGACTCCTATAGAATATGCAGCGTGGGTATCGTTAAAAGAAGTTATAAAAAACTTCTTAGGAAATCACAAAAGCCCCGATTATGAAAATATTATCGAAAACATGCTTCAAAATTTCCAAAGATTAGGTTGCCTCATAAGTCTCAAAGTCCATTTTCTTCATTCACGTTTAGGCTACTTTCCTGAAGACTTAGGAACAGTTAGTGAAGAACAAGGCGACGGATTTCACCAAGATATTAAGGAAATGAAGCGAAGGTACCAAGAAAAGTGTAATATTGGCATGATGGCCGATTACTGCTGGATGATGAAGCGTGATGATCCAAACCGGGCTCACAAGAGAAAATCGCTCAACAGAAGCTTTTCGGAAAAAAAGAAAAGGTTCCACAAACCTCTGTAATATTTTTTAATGTTCATTATAACACTACATATTCGTTTAATGAAAATAATTCTCATTATTCAGCTGCTTGCTTACTTCTGATTGCTTTTTTTCTTGAATACCCCAATTTTCACATGATTTTTATAAATGTGTTTTGTAAAAAATACTGATGTGATAGAAAGAAACCGACTTCAGATTCGTCATTAGGAGATCCTAAAACCTAATAAATGAGCACTCACATCAAAAAAGGAAAAAAAAATTTCAAATTTGTAGGACTGTGTTATTTTTGTAATCATGAAAAAAAATTTTGCTTAGTTTTTCACAAGAACTATTTGGAGTATCTAAATTATATAAACATTGATTGTTTTTTGCACTTTTTTTTTTAAATTAAAAAACGCCTCCAAGAAATTTTTTAAAAATTTGATAGAATCACATAAATGTTAATACACGTCGATTGACACCTTGTTCAAAAAAATCATTTGGTTCACGAGATATAACGCATGACAGAAATGACCTTCAAAGGGGCAAAACAATAAACCCCGCCGACCGAAGTTTCCTAAAAACTAATCAGCTCTTAAAATTGTAAGGACGCTTCGATTGACATCTCAATGAAGTCGATATCACTTTGTTTATGTGAGTTATGCTCGTATTAAAAACTGTCCACGAACGTGCATACGAACGTACGTACGTACATACACACACACACACATATACATCTCCCTTTCTAAAAACACTTTATATATACTCTATAGACCTCAAAACGTAAAGAAAAGTTGAAAATTTCAATTTCGATTTTCGAGGCGATTACAAGAATTTCCCATATACTGGGAAATTAAAAACAAAAGATTCAATTCAGCGGTAGAAAAGATATTAAACCAATGATTTTCATTTGTTTCATTGATTTCGGATAAGCCACTTAGAAATATTGATGATCACCGCGGAGTGCTACTTTTAAAAGAGGAATTAACAATCGTGCTGCTAGTTTGGCCTGAAACTAATATTTTGTTTTCAAAATTTTCGTGAAAACTAGTTTGAATATAGTGTAGGAACATGATATTGAACATAAAATTAAAAAACATCATGCGCCAGTTTTAAAAAAATATTTGAAACCGTCTATTTTTTCACGCCTTTGACTGTTACACTTTAAGACAGTATTATGATGTGGTGCATAAGATTTTAAGCTTATCCTATGTTTTTTCCCAACAAAACTAAATAGATCTTTTCAATCTTGTTTTTTTTTTTGTTTTTATTACCATCTTAAGATGTACTTAAAAATTGTTTTCAATAAATTTAGGTATACTGTGATTGTTCTTTTTTGGGTCAAAGTGAACCTCTCGGTAGGTCGGTAGGATTTGTGAAGCACATCTCAATTTGTAATGATCCAAAAACACAAAAACCAAATATATTTTAATTTTATAATCTTGGCCGGTCGTCAGAACTAGACTTATACATTTATATTAATTAATGTTGGATTTGTCAACAAAATGGGAAATCTAAATTTCCTTGGAAAATCGAGGAAAAATCAAGAAATCCTGAATGGTTCTACTTCCAAATTCGCTATCCATTATCTATCGTATATCGTTAAATATTTCATCCAAATCAGAATGAAAAAACAGTGATTGTTAATTGAAGCTCAGAGGTTTGAGTTTTTGATATTTCCCAAATGTTTTAAAAGTCCCTCAAAGACATTTGAATTAAGAATGTCACTTCTCTACATGAAATCATCGAGCCGCCATTGGAAATTTTACCGTTCGACTGAATGAATGCCGTGAACGCGAATGTTTACGTTCGGACGATTTTATTTTTAAGAAATAAATTCCCAAATACTGCACTTTAATAATTGAGGCACAGTTTTACAAAAGGGTACTGTTTCAAAAAGCTGAATTTTCGGGAATCAAAAAAAAGCAATTATAGTCTTGGCATTTTCATTTTTAAAAAATTGAATTGTTGCTAAATTATCTAGAATGTAGCGAGATTGTATTTATCTATCAACATGATTCAATTATCTGTTCCATTAGATGGGAAGTTAGCTATGAAATTGGGGAGGTTTCGCAAAACGGTACACATCCGATTTCTACACCGTTTTGCAAAACCATTTCCACCCTAGCCCAAGAGATGGGTTTTCTATTGATGCTATTTGATTTAATTTAATTTAAATCTCACTGTTATGTGATGTTGTTGACACATTGGTATCAATTTTATTTATAGGAAAAGGATATAAAATATGTAAAATTTTGAAAAAACTATAGAACTAGCACCGTTTTGAAAAAACTTCATGCTTTTAAGGCGGGATTCGTCCCGTTTCGACAAACCGGAACGTGACCATTCGATTCCTCGTGAAATTTTACATGAAAATCGATATCAAACTCGATTTTTTCGATTTTGGCGCTTATACCCTTTTGCAAAACTGCGCCTCAATTAATAAACATATTTTTATAGACATCTTAGTCTATTAACTTTTTAGTGTCCAGTGGAAAGTTATTGTTATTGAGTCGATTTTGCGAATCCCAAATTTTGACACACCTCAACGTTTTAAGGTCTCTAAAATCCAAATCTATCGATTTTATACATATGTGCGTTCAGAATTATTTTTCGTCTCAATTATCTCAAAGATGACATTGACGTGAGACTGGTTTCATTCAAAAGATAATTACGTAGCTTAAAACTGAATGAGTTTTCTGCAAAATCGGTTCTGCCGTTTTTTATTGAGGATGAAAAAACTGAAAAACGACAAAAATTGCTTAATTTTGAAACTGTTGAAACGCACAAATACCTTCATGTTAATATTATTATTATTGTGTGTTTTAGCAAAATTTTGATCAATGTTGAAAAAAATGCTATTTAAATAAAAATCAAGATTAATTTATAGAATTCCAAACTGATATTATCAAGTATGGGAAAATGAGAGTAGTGACGCCAATGCAGCTAATAATTGGATATAATTGATTGATAATTGAATAAATAATTTGAATATGTTAATAACAATCAAATATTATTAGTTGTAATTTGATATTGTAAATATAAAGTCAATTATAAATATTCAGTAACGATTAAACATTCTTAATAACGAATGATTATTATTAATAATAATTAGATACCCTCAATAATGCTTAGAGATTTCGGGGCCGAAATGGAGGACGAGCAAAAGGACAAGGAGGTGAACGAGGAGGAAGATGAGGGTGTCGAGGCTTTGGTGGAAGACAACCAAGTGGCTTCTCTACCAAAGATTTTATGCCTAGATAAAAAATAAAAATAACAATAAAAGTAATTATAAGAATTTAGAATAATAATTATTAATAATAGTAATTATTGATAATAGTAATTAATAATAAAAATAAATTACAGCTTTTTTATTCAACACTCTGGGAAGTTAGTCGTGTGGCTTTTACCCCTTTTTACCTTTTATCGGCTCACAAAATATAAACTTTTTTTTGAAACACCCTGTACAACATGCATAGTGCCCATATCTTGATATCATATCCTTAGATACTAGAAAAGAAGCCGGCTCACTACTTTGTCCTTGGTGCAAAGATAGTGGACCAATTTTAGATGGCATTTCACACCTCATGGTGCGCACATATCTGCCGTGCAATGGCCAAACCGTCTAACTGCACTTTCCTCGATTTCGAGATAAATGGCTTCAAACATTTCGCGTGAAAACGCTTCCGCATCTCCCCTGTCTTGCCTGCATTTCCAAATTTGTTTGCTTAAACCTTTCAAGCAACGTACAAAGAATGCAACATGAATTAAAGATTCACGAAAATCGCCAATGCGGGGATGAAAACGAAGGAAACTTATTTTTAGATTTGTTTTCTCGCTTGAAACACAGCTTCAGATACAACGGCAAACCGTCTAAAAGTATTTGAACGTTTTGTCCAGTGTACGTAGAAGGAAAACTTGCCTAAGAAAACAACGGACAAACGCTCCAAATAGTACAGTCAATTGGGAGTTGATCGTGCATTTTCATAAGGCAGAAATTTTTTATTGCAATGCGTGGGGAATGGTATAATTAGCTTAACTTCAATTTCCTGGGATCCCCGATGATGGCGTTTGGGCTCCATCTTGAAAACAAATGAAAGTGGGATACCCCCATATCTTTCAAACCGTGGCTTCCACAAGAAAGTTGTGTATGGCAAACTTGCGTAGAATATAATGTTTAGCAAGTCGTTCATACATTACTTTTACGTGGTGTCAATAATAAAAAAGACACAATCCAAAAACCATACCCAAAAAGGGGGGAACAACTTTCAGGCACCACAGCTTCTTTGTTTTCACTTTAACTTGAGAACAAAAAAAAGTGGAACGGCCCCATATCTTGGAAAGCACTGCTCCCACAAAAAAGTTGAATATGACAAACTTGTGTAAAGTTCAATTTGCAGTAAGTTGTGGATACACCGTTTTCACGTGCTGTCAATATTAAAAGAGTTACATGCCAAAAACGACGTTGAAAAGGGGGGATCATTTTTCGCGCGCCACAACTTCTTTGTTTCCCCTATTACCGCGAAATTCGTTCGAAAACAACTTTTAGAAAGTTTTATCACCAAACGTTTGCGGTATTACTTGTTTCGATCACGGTACCATGCCGGGAGTTACTGTGTCCCAAAGGGGGCAAGTCATAGGAAAAAAGCATTTTAACACCTGTTTATCTGGTCCTAAAATGTTTTTTTCCTAAGACTTATCCCCCTTCGAGACACAATAACACCCGACATGGTACAGTGATCGAAACAGGCAATACCGCAAACGACTTGCAACAAAATTGTCTTAAAATTATTCTCGATGTGTTTTGGGGTTGAAGTGAAAACAATGGATTTGTGACGCTCGAAAGATGTCCCCCCCTTTTGGATGTCGTTTTAGGCCTATAAGTTTTTAATTATTGATGCCACGTGAAAGTGATGTATGGACAAATTGCTAAAAAATTAATTCTACGCAAGTCTGTCATACACAATTTTCTTGTGGGGGCCATGGTTCCGGAGATATAGGAGTGCCCCACTTTTTGTTTGTTTTCAAGATGGAGCCCAGAGGCTTGGGGCTGCAACCCCAGAAACTTGGATTTAAGCTGCCAGTAAGGCATACCACACATTGCACCAAAAATGTGCTTGCCTACCAAAATGCTCCGCGAGTTTCGTAACGGGGGTTTGCCATCAAAAGCCGACTATTTGACCTAAACACGGATTTTCACGCGACTTTTTCCCCTTTAGGATAAAATAACTCCCGTTAATGTGCAGTGATTGCAACAATCAATACCGCAAACGATTTGTGACAAAATTATCTTAGAAAAGTATCCCAACGTGTTTCGCGTTAAACGTGAAACTAAAAAAGTTGTGGCGCCCGAAAGATGTTCCCCCCTTTTCGAGTGTGGTTTTTGGTTTGTAACTTTTTTATTATTGACCCACTGTAAAAGTGATGTATGAAAGACTTGCTAAACGTTTTATTCTACGCAAGTTTGTCATACACAACTTTCTTGTGGGAGCCATGGTTTCGGAGATATGAGGGTGCCCCAACTTCTTTTGTATTGAAGATGGAGCCAAAAGGACAGGAGCTGCGACCCGAGAAACTTGAACTTAAGCTATCTATACCATTGCCCACGCATTACATTAAAAAATTTCTGCCTACCCAAAATGCTTGGTTTACATCAAAATTCGGACGCTTTGACTGTACCAATAGACGTTTATTTTCCTTCTGATTTGTACAGCTGTATAATGGACAAACCGTCTAAAGGACTTTAGATGGTTTGCCACTTGTTTTTTACGTGAAATTGGCAGCAAGATGTATTATAGATGGAATGGCCAGGGTCATAGCTCATGAAGGGGAGGGAAATGAAACAAAATGTTAAGCTCATATGAAAGAAGGGAAGGTATAATGTCCCTAAACGCACATATCTCAAAATCTTGAAAAAGTCATTTAGACGATTTGGCCATTGCACGGCAGATATGCGATAAATGCAGGACTTGCATGATCTTGACGGGTGATCCTTACAGCTGAAATCGTCGCGTCTTTATCAGTACATAGTCCCAAAGAGTAAAGTAAAATAAAGTGAAGGGAATGTGAGGTGACTTGCCAGGAATATAGAGAAATGCTAGGCAATTGTGCTTGCTAAGTGTTAGGGTTGGTGTGATTAAGTTGTTTATATCGAATTTTTTAAACTTATTTATGAAATTCAATTGCCATTGGTACAGAATTGGAAAAGTGTAGGCATTGCCAGATTACTGGCAGCCGAACCAGGAGCCTTGGAGCTAAGGATGGTGCTCCTCTTTCGTGTAGGTTCCGTATAGTTTCATGTGTTCTCTCTTGATGATGGTTCGGTTCCCATATGAAGCTATAGTGGGGAAAGATTGCCTATTTTGTTAATAAATTTACAGAGTATCGGTTAATTGAATGTCGTTTATTTTCCAATATTGTTCAAAGTAGTCAGCGAGGCGAACATCACATTTATGTGTTTTTTGTTATATTTACAGACGGGACAGTTCTCCAATGTGACTGACTCATCTCTGATAAATTTTGTCTCTATTATTTGAATTTAGTCGTTTTGTTAGATTTTTATAAATGAAAATAATTCGTCTTACAAGGCATTTCATTCAAATGGCGTTCATACTAATGATCATTTAGAAGGCGTCGTGTATCTAGGACTCTAAATCATGAAGCAATCTCCTACGCACAAATGTAGTTTCCCATTTCATGTGCATTGCGTAACTAAACTACCTTTCAGATTACAGCAATTGTCCAAAAAATTTTGCAAATAATAAGATAAATTTTAAGCGATTTAAAAAGAAACACTAGTATGATCCAACAATATACACATTCTAATGGCGCCTTTGGGTGATTAATTTCGATTTTCATGGCTTAAGTTGACTACAACAAAATCAATTACCAGATGCAACAACACTCCTTTAAATACATATTTTCAGAAGAGCTTTTCTAAGATTTCAGGCATTTAAGATGCAAACATTGATTGCAGAGAAAGTCTTGATTATAATATCACAATGCGAAGCACTTGAGCACACCGGCTCGGCTCGGGCGCATTCAGCCCGAACAAATTTTGAATTGATTATTGTTATAATTAATGTATTTTCATATTTACTGTTGCGAGAGTAAGCACATAATGATGGCGGAACATTTCCATGCAATAGTGATGTAAGGCGCCTCTAGGGTAGAGCAAATAGTCAAAAGAAAATCTTTGGGCAAACGATGCGCATATTGATTTCCTTGCTCGAGGAAATGCGCATTTCGGCAAGGTCACCATAAGGGAAAGTGATGATTAGTTAGTTCCCACAATCTTTTCGACCGAACCTTTAATTGCACTCCATCAAAACTAGTGCGGAACTAGCAACGTAAACATCCAACTTTTCAATTTTGATGTATCTGATGAGCAATTAATTAGTTTTCAATGGAAAACATAATTTTTTCATCTCAGGATAAAAAATTTCTATTGATCGAGTTTGAAATAATCGTTTTGTAACGCACAATTATTAATTTGAACTCGTACTTGATCCATGAGCCAAATTATTTGGAAGAAATATGATGTTGTTGCGATCGCAGCAAAAACAAAACGAGCCAAATCGAAAGTTGATTCAGCAGCTTGTTGATGTTTGCTTTGCTTGGATGGTGTTGTCCAAAGTGTTGGCTACTTTATTGAATTCGAGTTCACCGGAAACGATGCAGTCTAAGGTCAGTCTGTAAGTGAAACAGCCTCATTGTTTGCTTCATACTATCATAACGTGTCCTTCTTCGAACGCAGCATGTCCTTGTGCCAGCTACTTTTCTATTACCGCTATTTCACCAATTTAATAAGATGATGCTAGTTAAGTCAATAAGCCCTTTGTGAATTTTTAAAGACTGACTGGCAAGAAGGCCAATCTCTCAATAGTTACTCTAGGTTGTATTTGACGTTATCCTAATTAACGCGCTACCTCCTAATCATGAAGCAAATCATTAGATCCAAGTTAAGATGAATGACTTAAAAATTATTTTAAATACATACCTATTGGTAAAAAAAGCTGTGCAATGTTTTTGTTGCATTTGAAATGTGTTTTAAATAATTTTGTAATATTTTAAATTTGTGTTTATTTACTTTTTCGAACATCATATATGCAAGTTGAGTACGTCTTGCATAAGATGTTGTTTTAGAATCAAAAAATTGGACTGAGATGTATTACAAAAACTATCAAACAAATTTTCTTTGTTTATAACTTTTTCGTAGAAAATTATTGATTATTGAGTTTCGTAGAAAATTATTGATTATTGATTGAACAAGCCGTGAGGTGCGATCTATGAGGTCCACACGGTCAACTTCCCGGTAATATCTAAAAAGATATTAAAAATATTAAACACAATAATAATTATGGAAATAATACTACTTCAAATAATAAAAATGTACCTACTTCTCGTAAAAGTTATTGGAATGACTTAATATTAATGATAACATATACGCGAGCGTCAATTGATTACGTAAATATTTTGGTGCATTGGTTTGATTGATTATTCACGTGGATCAATCGGAGGGGGGACAGGTTACAAAGCAGTTTTTTCATTAAAGTTAAAACATGGTGCTGTGAAGACTATTGGAAATCTGCTCAAATTTTGCTTGATTGACTTTACAACTATGTCTTTAGAATAAGAGATTTAAGGTATTATGATTCGAATGAACCCTGTTTACATGGTGACTTTGAATGATTTTTTATTTTTTATTTAATTTTTTTTTGTAATCATGAGAAAAGTTTTTGCTGTTAAAATTTTACAAACATTTATTAATACGATGTGCAAATCAGGTTACAAATGAATTTTTTTGTAAAAAAAACACTACTTTTCCAAAAAAATTCTCAATAAATTAAAAAAACCGCTTTAACGATTTTTTTAAAATATAAAAACACCATAAAAATGATAATACGCGTCGATTGACACCTCAATGATGGAAAGATTATATTTAGTTCTCGAGATATAATGAATGACGTAAATGACCTCAAAACGCAAAGAAATGTTGAAAATTTCAATTTCGATTTTCGAGGCGATTACAAGAACTTCCCATATACTGGGAAGTTAACAAAGTATATTTTCGTTAAAAAATCCTTGTTGAACAATGCAAACCATTAAGATATTTTTGCCTCTATTCTCAGGATTTTTCAACGAAAATAATAATTTATATTGTTCTTATAGTAGGTGAACTGATCGAAGGCTATTGAGACAACTTTACGTGTTTCGTAGGTGGTTGTTTAAGTTTCAGAAATGACTCCTATCGTGTGCTTTATAGTTTCACCATTATTTTGGCTTCCAGGTTTCTGATAAATATCGTTAATATCGTAACAGATACGTCACAGATACGTAACAGATAAGTAACAGACACATAGCAGGCATAAAATTTAGAGCGTTTTTAGTATAAGGATTGTATCGGAAAAAATTGACCTTTAGTTTTTTCTGCATAGCTCCTTAAGTTTAAGTCTTCATCAGGTTTCCAAAATTAGCTATAAAATGCGACAAAAAAACGTCGAATCCATTCGTATTGGAAGATCACTCTTGAAAAGATGTCTCCAAATCAAGAAAAAGTGCGTAGTTTAATTGTCTACCTGGAAAATCCCCTTCATAAATATTCGGTACTAGCAAAGGAGACCAATTCATGGATTGCAACAGTGAACCTGTTGCTAGAAAATCTGGATCAGGTAGAAAAAAGTCCATCCGATACAAATTTGAGCCGAATGGTAAACAGGAAATTTTTGCAACACATCCATTCGAGATATGGCTCAAAAAGTGCAAACATCGAACGCTATGATTCAGAGGATTAAGAAGCATTATAATCTTAAATCATATAAAGTTCAAAAAGTACCCGATCGATCCGAGGAAAAGGAAAAAGACGCAAAAAATCGGGCTGGAAAGCTATACAAAGATTACCTGACCAAATTCGATTGTGTTGTGTTGGACGATGAAACATACGTGAAGGCTGACTTCGCACAGTAGCCTGGTCAGGACTTCTATACATCACGATCAAAGGGTGGTGTTAGTCCAAAACATAAAACCAAAAAAGCATCAAATTGCCTAAACGGCATATGATTTGGCAGGCAATATGTGGATGTGATCTCAGATCAGAGGCATTTGCAGCGATGGGTACCATCAACTCAGCAGTATACATAGAAGAGTGTTTAAAGAAGTGACTTTAACCATTTATCGAGAAACACGACGCATCCGTAGCATTTTGGCCAGATTCAGCGACAAGCAAATATTGCTCGATCAACAATGAAGTGGAATGAGGACAACATCTCCATGGTTTCGGAAGCAGCTAATCCTCTAAACTGCCCAGAACTTCGACCAATCGAAAGATATTGGGCTGAAATGAAGAAAACATTAAAAAAAAAAACAAAATTGCTAAAACCGGAAAGGATTTTCAATACATGGAGAAACCCATATAATGCGTGGAGTTAACGAAAAAGTCCAAATTTTTTCCCCTTTAAATGAAAATTCATTAAATTTTTATGTAAATGTTAGTTAATAAATGATAACAATAAAAGCAAAAAAATAGTTCGATGCCGCAATTAATACCACTTTTAGAGACATAACTATAAAGCTCAATTTTTTTGATACACTTCTTATTTTTGAGTTTCTTTGGTCCACTACGTTCATTTCAAAATCAAATTGCAAGGGCTAAATCAATAAACGACTGATTTTAATATATACTATTATGTAACATAGAGTTTCTTGCATCAGAATGCGTAACCAATATGTTTTTTAATCTGAATTGAATTCTAAATGATTTATATAAAAATTTGGACTATTTTCTAGCTTCATCTAGTAGTAGTTGAAAGGCTATTATTGTAGAGATTAGCCAATTATGATACCATCATTATTGGCTAATCTTTACAAGTACCTACAATCTAATTTCACAGCTGTTCTTTATTCTAATGGGTATTATTTAAAATATGTTTGAATGGCCAATGTTTTTTTTTAGACATTCAACAGTAAATAAAAACCTAGACTCTGTTATTCAACTAAAAAGTTTTAAAATATGAGACCATTCAAATTTTTCCTATGAGAGCATTCAAATTTTTATTAAAATTCACGAAAATCAAATATAATGTGATCAATATCTATGCTTTCATTAACTTCCCTGTATAAGGGAAGTTCTTGTAATCGCCTCGAAAATCGAAATTGAAATTTTCAAGATATCTTTACGTTTTGAGGTCTTTAGAGCATACGAGGGGTGATCAAAAAGTAATGATAATCACAATAAAAGACGGTGATGACAGTTACAAAAATAATTTATTTTTCTACATAGTCTCCTAACAAGGCAATACATTTAGTCCATCTTTTTTCTAAACCCAGGATTCCCTGAGAAAATTTTTTTTTGTCTTGACCCTCCCAAAACGTCTCTACAGCGGCCATCACTTCACTATTGTCTTCAAATTTCTTGCCTCGGAGGTGTTGCTTGAGACGAGGAAAGAGATAGAAGTCACTGGGAGCTAGATCTGGCGAATAGGGTGGGTGTTCCAGCAGTTCGAATCCCGTTTCTTGAATGGCAGCCATCGCAACAGCGGCTTTGTGAGCCGGAGCGTTGTCTTGGTGAAACAGCACTCCAGCTCGCAGTTTGCCGCGTCTTTTTGCCTTAATGACTTCCCGCAATCTTCGTATTTGGTCCGCGTAGTAAGAGCCCGAAATAGTGGCTCCCTTTTCCAAATATTCCAACATAATTATTCCTTCGACGTCCAACAAAACGGACGCCATAACCTTTCCCGCCGAACTTGACACTTTGAACTTCTTCGGTGTTGGTGAGGAGGCTCGCTTCCAAGTCATCGATTGTTGTTTGGTTTCAGGATCAAAATGGTGGATCCAGGTCTCGTCCATGGTCACGAAACGTGACAGAAATTTTTTCCGTTCTGCTTGGAACTTTTGGAGATTCACCCTTGAACTATCGACTCGTTTTTTCTTGTGCTCGTCGGTTAATATTCGCGGTACCCAACGCGCAGAGACCTTTTTCATCTGCAATTCGTCCACAAGGATTGCTCGAACGCTACCGTATGAGATCCCCGTGACCTCAGCTACATGTCTGACGGTCACTCTTCGATCTGCCAACACAACATCTTCGACCTTTTTCACGTTGTCTTCAGTGTGGGACGTAGATGGGCGTCCTTCGCGGTGTTCATCTTCAGTGGATGTCCTTCCCAGCTTAAACTCCTTAACCCAGCGTGCAACTGTGGAATACGAAGGAGCAGAGTTCCCCAATGTTTCCTCTAAGTCGCTGTGTATGTCTTTGGTGAACATTTTTTTCAAACGGAGGTACTTAATGACTGCTCTAATTTCGTTTTTCTCCATTTTGATGTTGTCTCTTCGCCGGTTCGTATTCAACTGAATGTCCCTCCCGTGAATCGTAGTCTATTTATATGATTTTTTCATGCTGACCTAGTGAGTGTTTAAGCAAGCCAAAAAAAATTTTGTTGAATTTTTGCGGACTGGAAGTAACCGTTTATCATTACTTTTTGATCACCCCTCGTACTTTAAGCGTTTTTAGAAAGGGAGATGTATGTGTGTGTGTATGTACGTACGCACGTACGAATGTGCGTTCGAGGACAGTTTTTTCTACGAGCATAACTCACGTAAACAAAGTCGTATTGACTTTGTTAAGGTGCCAATCGAAGCGCCTTTGCAATCTTAAGAGCTGATTAGTTTTTGAAACGTTTTGGTCGGGGGTGTTTGTGGTTTTGCCCTTTTGAAGGTCATTTCTGTCATGCGTTATATCTCGCGAACCAAACATACGATTTGCTTGGTTAAGGTGTCAATCGACGTATTAGTATTTGTGTGAATCTATCAAATTTAAAAAAAATCGTTGGAGCCGTTTTAAAATTTAAGGAAAAAAGTGCAAAAAATTAGGGTTTTTACATAAACAATACATTTTTAACTCGATTTGCGAAACACAGTAATCAATGTTTATAAAATTTATATACTCCAAACAGTTTTTGTGCAAAAACTAACAAAACTTTTTCTCATGATTACATAAAAAATTAAATTAAAAATAAAAAATCATTAAAAGTCATCGTGATTTCAAAGTCATTTCTGTCATTCACTATATCTCACGAACCAGATATAATATTTGCATTGTCAAGGTGTTCATCGACGAGTTTTAACATTTTTGTCATAGTTTTGCCTTTAGAAAAAAAATCGTTGGTGCCGTTTTTTAATTTAATAAAAAATTGCAAAAATTAGGATTTTTTCATTAAAAATAAATGTTTAACCTGATTTGCACAACACGGTAATAGATGTTTATAAAATTTATAAATCCTTATCAATTTCTGGAGACAAACCAGCAAAATCTTGTTCATAATTACGAAAACAAATTAGATTAAAAATAAAGAATCATTCAAAGTCGCCATGTAAAAAGTGTTCATATGAATGATATTACCTGACTACTTTTATTCTAAAGACATTGTTGTTAAGCCATTCAAAGTTTATTAATATTTGCAACTATCAAAATGACCACCACGCGACAAAATCCCTTCAGTGGGCGTAATAAAAAAAACTGCATTGATTATTACTAACGATCTTTTGCCATGCTTGCATCAATATGAAAATAACAAATAACGTAAAAACGGCTTTGTAACCTGCCCCCCCTCCCTCCGGATTAATCCGCGTGAATATTCAATCATCCCCCTTACCGACGTAATCAATGAACGCTCCCGCAGATGATACGATTAATATTAAGTCATTCCAATTACTGTTATGAGAGGTAAATTATAATTATTTAAAGTAGTATTATTTTCATAATTATTATTTTGTTTAGTATTTTTAATATCTATGTAAATATTACTGGGAAGTTGACCGTGTGGACCTCTAAGGGTCGCATTTCGCGGCTTGTTATGTATATATTTCCCTCCAAGAAGAAAGACATGGATATTATAGTCAATTATAGTCCTATCAACAACTTCTTTATTTTTAAAATCACCAATACGAAATAACATGAAAATGTGTTCAATAGCTGTCAATCAAGTAGCAAATGTTATATCTAATCAAATAACGTAATAGATACTATCTAGTTGTTGGCATCAGGTATAAGACGCTATATGCACGCAAATCAATTTTCTCTAAAGAAGATAGTTAACAGATGAAAGGCCTCGTTAAGTGCTTCATCAATTCTTGCGTACCTATGTCTATCAATGACCACTTATTTGGTAATTATCAAACAAAAAAGAACCCGACACTTTCATTTTCCGCATGTCCGATGTCCCTCTTTTTGATTAAGATATCAGCAATCATAATACAAAGACGTATATTTTTAATTTTGTGCATATGAGTTAAATATCTATATTGTTGCCATTAATGAAATCACAACAATTTGTCGAAAATACTTTCATATACAGAACTAAGCGCATAAACTTGTGATTATTGCGAATTCGTTTGGATTCAGGGCGCGGTAATTTTTTGGAATGGCGACAATCGTCGGTTTTGGTATTTAGCTTCAGCCTTCGATAACTGATTGGACAAACTAAGTACTCTTGAGGAACGTGCCTAAGACTCTTCAAATCAACAACTGGTAAGCTTCCAATCAGATCGATTGGCAAAACAAAATACTCGATTGCTTTAGTAACTGTCGAAGTTGCATAAACGAGAGGACAAATTACGATATTGGGTGATTGCAAGTTTTCGTTTCGAAAGAAAAATAAATGAAAGAATATTACACAAGCAGTGAAAACTTCTTACAAACCATAGAAATCATTCAATGTTCTTGAACAGAAGCTAGAAGCATGCGAATACCAGCAAATGCCTGTTGAAAGTTTGATTGATTAGAATGGTATATTTACAATTTTTTTCATATTTTTTAGATCCTCAGGCTTTCCTCCTTTTTTATTATGTATGTATTTTCTTCATTTTAGTTGCATTAAAAAAACTGTTCTGATGCTGAGAAACTTTTCCTTTATATAATATTCAAGATTCATTAAACGCCCTTTTTTGAATAATTGGTTAGACTAAATTATCTGTAGATCAAATCTGGGTAACAACTGTAACGAACTGTACGAAAAAAGGCATCATTAAAATAAGGACTGTATCGAAAAAATGACCTTTAGTTTTTCCTACATAACTCCTGTTTGGGATAAGTGCAAACCATCATAAAGGTAAGCTGAAGATTATCCAAAATATGCGGTGAAAGATCATTTTGGGTGAACCTTAGCATTTTTCGACACTAAAACTGCATATTTTGCCTCAAACCTACAGATAACAGATATATAACAAACAGATAACAGATACATAATATAAAATTTTAAGGAAAGATCTCGAACTAAAGACATTTAAGATCCAACTAGTGCAGCAATTGAAGCCATTGGACCATCGGTTATGTCGTAAGTTTGGTGAATGGGCTGAGAATGAAATGGAGGCTCATTTTTAATGGGTTCGTAAATAAGCAAAATCGCCATTTTCGGTGTGAGGATTACTTTCGAAAGAATTTGGAAGCTCCATTACATTCAGAAAAAGTCACTATGTGGTGCGGTTTGCATGCCGGCGGCATAATTTCTTTTTTAAATCTGAAGACGGAACCAAATATACCCTTAATGGCGATCGCTACCGTCAAATGATTTGAAATTGTAAGATTCCCAAAAACAATGCTTTTCGACTAAGAGACAAATGGTTCTAACAAAATGGCGCAACATGCCATGCAGCGTGTGAAAGAGATACTTTATTGGGTCGAACCTAGGGAGCACAAATCATGTCCGCCCAGAGCCTGTGATTTGACTCCATTGGATTACTATTTGTATAGATACTTCTAATCACTTACCTATGCTTGGAACGGAATGCTGCCTTCCAAGCATAGGTTATCGTTATTACCGTAATCAGGCTGAATTGGACCTATAAAATGACCTTTCTAAGACGCAGTTGCGATGTTTATATGCCGGATATTATTTTTAAACACTCAATTCCTTAAAAAAGGTCATAAAGCAAAAATTTGGCCACTTGAATAAATTATTTGTGTTTTATTTGCTTAATTTTTTTTATGTTTTTAAAAAGCACCCTTTATATGTGTCTGTAGGTTCGCCTGTAATTTAAATGCAAAATAACCAGTAATTACAAAATACTTTTTCCGCCTGGACTATTAACTAATGAGCTCGTTCACATTGTTTCTTTGGTAAGTAGTTTTTCATTATTACAAACCTATAATGCAATATTTCTTGAACTGTGTTGATTGTAACTCAAGTGCCCTTCGACATTGGACATTTAAAAATTGCAAAATATTTCAGACACAATCAAAAGGCATTCTCTACAGTGCAAATCAAATGATACGATTGCATGGCTTGTTCACACTAAAACTACAAACCAACTAATCTAATGACGAATTTCCTTATAAAATCATTCATAAATCATCCTGAAGTGCGACTATGAAAACTTACTAGCGTCAAAAATGAATCAATCATCTCTTCGCACATTGCAAGACATTCATGTTGCATACAGATTGAAAGAATCCTCTACCGTTTTAAGTGCCTTTCCACCAAATGGGCAACGATCAAACTTAACTAGTTCACTACATTACGCACTCGGCTAATTGCAAAGCTGCATCAAAAATACTTGAAATCCATCAGCGACAGCCGAAAAAAAGTATTTTCTTGGATTTTTCGCTATATTGTTGGTCATGTAAATTACATGATGCGATTAATGTTTTACATTGCTTCGTGGAATTTGTTAAAATTTGGCACATTGAGTGCTTGCAGTTTTTGCCGAACCAAAATACCGATACATTTATTATAGGCTAATGCAAAAGGGAATGGATGTCCATGGAATGCACCTCTCTCTGATTGCAAACATCAATGATACTCATCATTGATTGGCCAATCGAAAGGAATTGTGTTTCTTTTTTTAGTTTGCTGAGTTCCTCATTGAATTGGATTATTTATAATAGAAAAATCATCTTGACTCGTCTTAACACGATTGGTAGACTGAAATTGGCATCATCGAAAACCTCGCTTTTAATGCAATAAAATTGCAGAGCTTCCAGGTCCAATCTGTATTTTCCACGTTTCAACTACTACAGTTTTCAAAACGTATAAAAGCACCATGGATAACTACCATCGTACATGCACGCTAAACTAGAAAGATGATCGAATTAAATGAACCCACAAGGTTTCTGGTGTAAGTCTTTTGATTTAGCTCCTTTTATATGGTGTTTGGCTACTGCTGGTTGAGGCCTTGTTTATTCACTGCGGCATGCGATTCAACATTTGAGAGTCAATATCAGTTCGATTTGTATCGGAAACGAACTTTTTACTATATCAGCGATATTGCTTTGAAATATCGTCAATTGTTGCTTGGAGATCATCTTTTGTAATTGGAAACAACCAAAGAGTATTGAACTGTAAAGAAGGCACCGCAGCAGGTGAGGGTCTAATAGAGTCGAGATGAAAGTAAATCGTCTTCGGCAAAACAATTGTATTGTCAAGAAGAAGTACGGTGTACTTGAAATGAGATCGTTAATGTTTGAAATGGAAACATGAGGAGAAAATGATGCACCAATCACTCAGGGCGCCAGGAAACAAAGCGCTTACAGCTTCTTTACAAGTTTCGTAATATTGACTTAAGTTGACCAATGTTGGCAGATGAATGAAAAATCTGCTAATTTTCGACTTGATATGTGATGGCTTGAGGCAAACTGTCCACGAGGCATCGTCAGGAAATAATTGTTGCATTATAACAAGACATTTGGTTGGTAATAAATGGTCACGCATTCGGAAGAAAAAACAATGTGATTTTGATATGAGATTCGAATATCACGTTAGACTATCATTCCTAACAAATTATACGCATTTGAGGCTATTCGCTTTGAAAGGGAGAATGTATTGGAAAAGTGTGTTTGGAAACAGTTTTAGCTTGAATCGAAGCAATGGAAATATATCCACTCTGAGATTAATTCAAATGCTAGCGCAAATGTATTCATTTTGTTACAATTTTGTATTTTAAGTTTAAATCGTCAGTTAGGACGCACGAAGTTTTGGAAACCGGACTATTATCAACAAGTAGAATTATGTAAAATTTTCAAAAAAAATCGCTTCATTGCGCTTTAGAGTCGAAATTGACTTTGAAATCAATTTTAGCTTTTTTGGGTGCAACTATCGACTTAACGGGCTATGTTAGTTTATGCTTTTCAAAAAATCGATGTTTTTTATTTTCATTTTTCGAAAGTAAATACCTTTGAAAATGTCGTGTTTATATCGTATTCTCTATGGTGCCGGTATCGCTGGTTAGTTGTAAGTATTATTTTTATAAAAAAAATATAAAATAACTTTAAACGGATTTTTCTCAAAATCATGTTTTTTTGATACTGTCCCAGGGATTTCTCGAAAGCTTCTCGGATCCGTCTGAAATTTTGAGCACATGTTGGTTACATATATAGGTATGGTTGGAACTAGAATCATGTCAAAATTCATTTTTTTCTTTTCTTTACAAGGAAAAAGGGTATTTTTAAATTTCATTTGTTCAAGCAGCCGCCATTTTGTTATTTTTGCTCCAAAAAGTAAATTTTTAGTTCAGACGAAAGCCAGTAGGCTACTGAAAGAAAATCATTTTTGTTTTTGTGTTTCAGATGTTCCGTTCCTGCAAAAACACTGGGACACTGCGCACCGGTTTTTTGTATGTCTGTATAGATAGCTGCATTATATATATATAGTAAAATTAATAATTTTTTTTTGCATATTTCAATAGTGTATTTATTCAACCCAAAAAAAATTAAAACAAGATCTAACATAGATTGATAAAAACAAATTCGTGAAAAACACCATTTTTTTGGCCCATAAACTAGCATGGCCCCTTAAAGAATATATAAAACAATTTAAAAAGAATCCACAGCTTTCGTCCACGTTTGAAGGATTTCAATTTATTTCCCAACATTCATCTCAACAATGCCACTTTTAATTGTAGTTGAAAACTATACAATGGTATTTTAGAACAGTGAAATATTGTGAAATGATATAATTAGAAGAAGATAATTGTTTTAAAATGATGAGATTATATTTCAGATATAGAGCTAGGCTATTAAATAATAAGCTTTTTCAATTGAAAAGTATACTCAATGTATTATTTGCTGTGAGAGACTATTAAACGGTGATTAAAATGCAAAAATAATAAGCTTTTCAGAAGCTACAGAGCTGTTTAGAGCAGGTTTAAACTGGAAGCGCTCAACCTTAGTCCTAAACAAGAATAATCTGCATCGTTTTGAAAAATAGGTAAAATTTGAGAATCTTACGACTCTTCAAAGAACTACAACTAACAAATAAATAGAAATTTATTGATTCGAATAAAATAAACTTTCACAAAGCTGTACAAAGTATCAACAATTGATCAAGGAATCTTGCAAAGGATTGGTAACATTTTTTCTTATTATTATATTTTCTGGGAGCACAATCTTCCATCAAGATGCTTAACAAAATAACTTGACTTGACGCATAAAGTGCGGTCACAACTATTTTGCGCAGTGAATGTTGCGTACACTTGCTACTTCATATCTGTTCCGTTTCTTTAAATTCCTAGTAGATATACTGATAATATCATCCAAATTTCCTTCAAAAAGTTAACTTCAATCAAAATTTCAATTTAATTTCAATTTCTTAAGTTGACTAATTTTCAGATCAAATAAATAAATTTCCGACTCAATTATAGAAATTTTTCAGTTAAATAAATAAATTTCAGAATCAAGCTCAATAATTTCACAATCAAATAAACAAATTACCAAATATAATTTAATTGGTAACAAAAGTTTAATTTTGGATCAAATTATCATTTATTAGATCTGAAAATTAGTGAACTTAATGCTGACATGCTACAAAAGAAAGTATTCACTGAAAAATGTTTCCCGAGAACTTCAAATTTTCATCACGATTTTCTCGAAATATTTTTCTTAGCTTAACCGGCCTCAGACCTCTTGCTACAATTGGTGAGTTTTAGATTTAAACTAAACAATAATTTTATAATCTCGTTAGATATTGCTGCGGGCAGCCGTTTTCTGTGTTTAATATTATTTAGTCCTCAAACATAATCCTGCCGAGTGAATAATTTTATTTGCCATTATGAGACCAGAAACCGTTGAAAAAATCTGTTTCTCTTTTTTCTTGTAAACTTAAATGCTCAAATAAGCGATCTTATTTTCGGAAAACTACTATTGTATAAAGGCTCGATTTTAATTACTTTTTTAATACGCAACTTTTCTTCAATAAACATTCATACAACAGAAATTTAATGATGCACTATGTACTAATGCACATATGTACATCGTTTCCACATCTTAAATGAATGAATGTTATTATAGACATTCAACTTAAGAAAACCCGAAAAGTTGGATTTTCGTATATAGCGTCATAGTGTAGTTCCAATGAAAATTTGAAAAGGCCTCGTCCATCCGTGCACCGCTTAAAAAATTTCTGTGACGTCTCACGTCTCGAAAATTGATTTTTCACCAATATCTTGTTAACGGTCACTTTTACAGAAAAAGTATTTTGTATTTATTTTGTACCTTAAGAGATTTCCTAAAAAAGAATTGATGACTTTTTTTTACAATCGACAAAGTTGCAACCTTAATTATTTATAATTAATTAGGAATTAGTACTCATTTTCAGACTCATGTTCATTCTGTTTGTTGTTCTAGTCTTTCTCATATTTTCATAGATTCAATTAGAAAAGACGATGAATTTGCGGTGATGCATTTGAACAAAACTGACCTTTTCAATTACCAAAAACAAATAAATAATATAAGCCAACTTTCATACAGCTACAAAAATAATTTCTGCGCAGACCTTATGTGCTAATGCCTGCGTACACTATTTTTTGGCTGCACATACCGTCTGTACTTATGCCTAATGTTTTTAGCGGCGATAGGGAGCTGTTCGAGCTTTTTGGTAAATTGGTTTAATAATAATAAAAGTCGTGACTTTTTCTTTTTACCAAATTTTATTTTTGATTTTTCAAATATATACTTCGGCTACTACTTGAAGCTTTCTTCAGTGATATGTTCACGGCGAACTTCAAAATTCCATGAATGCAATTGCCGCAACTTTGACGAAATTTATGAGAAGCTGCAAAAAAGCTTTTTATTATTGTTTCGCTCTACGATAGTATAGTATGTCTGAATTTTTCTCTACATTTTCTAAGTTTTCGAATCGGGTGACTTAATATCGATCTTCATGTTACTTTGATGGTTTATTCACCAAATTTGTTGTTTGTTCATTAGCTGACTTTTTAGTATTTTTAACTTCCCAGTATATGGGAAGTTCTTGTAATCGCCCCGAAAATCGAAATTGAAATTTTCAACATTTATTTACGTTTTGAGGTCTATAGAGTATATATAAAGTGTTTTTAGAAAGGGAGATGTATGTGCGCGTGTATGTACGTACGTACGTACGTGGACAGTTTTTTCTACGAGCATAGCTCACGTAAACAAAGTTGTATCGACTTCATTGAGATGTCAATCGAAGCGTCCTTACAATTTTAAGAGCTGATTAGTTTTTGGGAAACTTCGTTCGGAGGGGTTTGTTGTCTTTCCCCTTTGAAGGTCATTTCTGTCATGCGTTA
Source organism: Oxycera nigricornis (assembly GCA_963942545.1). Classification (NCBI taxonomy): domain Eukaryota; kingdom Metazoa; phylum Arthropoda; class Insecta; order Diptera; family Stratiomyidae; genus Oxycera; species Oxycera nigricornis. Next base: position 102,825,438 of record OZ012659.1, read on the forward strand.
TATATCGCGAAGCAAACATACGATTTCCTTGATTAAGGTGTCAATCAACGCATATTAACATTAGTGTAATTCTATCAAATTTTTAAAAAAATTCTTCTAGCCGTTTTTAAATTTTTTAAAAAAAGTGCAAAAATTAGGTTTTTTTCATAATCAATAAATTTTTAACCTGATTTTTGCAACGCAGTTATATAAAATACAGATACTCCAAACACTGCTTGTAAAAACAGCATCAAAACATTTTCTCATCATTACGAAAAAAAATCAAATAAAAAATAAAACATCATAAACAGTCATCATGATCTTCATTCGCTATATCTCACGAACCAGATATAATATTTGCATGAATAAGGTGTCAATAGACGTGTATTAACATTTTTGCAATTTTGTTACTTTATAAAAAGTCTTTTCAGCCGTTTTTTTTTAATTTAGTAGAAGAAAATGCGAAAAATTAGGGTTTTTTCATAAAAAATATTTTTTTAACCTGATTTGCACAGCACAGCAATAAATGTTTATAAAATTTATACATTTTTGTCAGGTTTTGAAAATAAACCAGCAACAATTTTTCTCATGATTATGAAAAAAAACTAAATTAAAAATAAAAAATCATTCAAAGTTACCATGTAAAGAGGGTTCATACGAATGATATTACTTTATAGCTTTTATTCTAAATAAATTGTTGTGAATTCAATCAAAGTTTTCAAATATTTGCATAGCTTAAGCAGATTTTTAATAGTTTTTACAGTATTTTAATTAAAAAAACTGCGTAAATTTCGAAAACCATCAAAATTTGAATGAAAGTTGCATTTGTGGTAATCAGCGCTTTGAATGGTAAAATGTGACTATCACGCGACAAAATCTCTTCAGTGGGCGTAATAACAAAAACTGCATTCATTTTTGCTAGCGCTCTTTTGTCCTTCAATCATCGATGTGAAGATATCGAATAACGTGAAAAAGGTCTCTACCGATTTATTGATCAAATCAATCTAACCCCATCCACCAAAAGCCTTACGCAATCAATGGATACTACCGTAGATGATATGATTAATATTAACTTATTCCTGTTACGGCTTTGAATACCTGTCATTATTATTATTTAAAGTAATATTATTTTCAAAATTATTATTGTGTTTAATATTTTTAATGTTTATCTAGATATCACTGGGAAGTTGACCGTGTGGACTTCACTTGTTGGTGCACTTCGCGGCTTGTTGGTTCTCCATTTAAGCCAAAAGAGTGCTCTAAATCAGAATCAGTCCAAAAACAATTCTTGTTGTTTACTTTGAGAGACCTCTTAAACCCTGATGACTATCGCATCTTGCCTTCTTATGTAGTTAGATTGGAGCTTCTGAATTTGTTGACTTTTAAGGTCAGAAGAACAGTGTTGTCCTCTTGTTTTGCCTTTGACGTGATTGGGGGACACATTAAATTGAAATATTTTAACCATCAACTGATCTTCAAATTGATAAAAGTAGAAATTTACAGACGAAGATTTAATTTACATCAATTTATTCGATTAAAATTCTATTTATCAACTTTGCATGTATTATTCTCTCATGAAATATGCAGAAATTGTAGAAGAATTTAAAACTATGTGTAACTTTTAAATAAAACTTTATTTCGGGTGCCATTAACATATCATAATGTATCTACTAGGTTCTTGTTACTATTTAACTTCAGAATGATACCATTTGTCTATATGGTGCTCATACTAACAAGCCTACATTATTAATCGATTGTTTTAATTGCAGGTTTAACAGTTGCCAACCCGATTGCATAAATCAAATACGTAGTTCATTGAGTGATAAATTAATATGCAGACAAGCATACTCTCATTAATGGTAGTCTTTGATTTTCTACCTTCGAGATACGATCACGGATTCTAGGTTTTCATCGGTGTTTTTAATTTACTTAGAATAAATAATTCAGTGTTTTGCTAATCGAACATTTTACAAGCAATTCCAGGAGCACTACATAATGTTAAAAAAATCGTTCGAAATATCTATGAAGCAATCGTGCTCATTCCACTCATTTAATGGTGTTGACTAACTTAATAATGTGCTATTGACCGCTTTTACCATAGTTTTGCTGGAACAATAGACAAACATGCCTTAAACCCAGTTACTGGACACTTAACCCAAAAATTTGGGGCGATTGTAAAGATAATGAACTATGACACCCGTGTTGTTAGTCACCAATGCAAACGAACGATTCACTTATTATATGGCAGTAAAAGTATTTACGAACAAGAAATACAACTTTTGTCTGCCTTTCATAAAACGAAGACGTAATTAAACAACTTGTAGATTGTTAGGTAACGAATGAAGTTATTATCTAGATTTGGATACAAAACGTTTACCAGATTTGAAAATGTATCTGACGAGTGCCAGGTAATACCATTCGAATGTGACTTGCTGTGCGGGGGTGCGGTTTGATCGAAACCATCCGCTTTACTAGTCATAAGTATTAACAGCTAGTAGAGGAAGACTTGGAGTAGTTCGGCAACTGTAGTGCATATTTTGGGACCAATTTCTTTGCTTCGATAATGAATAGACACTAAGGTCTTACTTTCAAATACGTTTAATGTATGAATGCTGTGCCAAGCGAATTCAAATGCCTGTTGGATTTTAATAACTTAATTTTGATTGAATGAGGAGGTGATGTTAGGCAATTGCAATTATATCATATGCCAGAACGATTACTGAATCAAAAATATGTAGTTTAGAGATCTTCCATTTCTGGCTCAAAGACTTGCGACAGTTTGTTTTTAAGTTTCATAGCCCTAATAGAAATGATAGCTCTTTCATAGGTGGAGAAAATTTGGAATTTTTCACTTCTGCTTGAATATAATTTCGGTGACATAAAAGTGCAACATATTGGTGATTTGCTCAAATACGTTCATTGTAGATGATTAATATTTTAAAATCAAGATTTTTTTTATAAAACCTGAACTTAATGCTTGGATCATTTTAAAAGCAGTTATCAACTGTCCGAGTTGATTTTTTATGTACGGCAACAGGTTTTTTGTTACTTTCAAGTCATTTCTGGAAATAATAAATGCTAAATTCAAAACATTCATAGATCATGTCTCAAAAGTAAGGCAGTTCTATTGAACGATTGCAAGCGCATGGTAGATTACAATGATTATTTGTGTTAAAAAGCAACAACTAACTTACAACAAGCCGTGAGGTGCGACCCATGAGGTCCACACGGTCAACTTCCCAGTAATATCTACATAGATATTAAAAATATTAAACACAGTAATAATTATGGAAATAATACTACTTCAAATAATAAAAATGTACCTCTCATAAAAGTTATTGGAATGACTTAATATTAATCATAACATCTACGCGAGCGTCAATTGATTACGTAAGGATTTTGGTGCATTGGTTTGATTGATTATTCACGTGGATCAATCGGAGCGGGGACAGGTTACAAAGCAGTTTTTTCATGGTGCTGTGAAGACTATTGGAAATCTGCTCAAATTTTGCAAACATTAATAAACTTTGATTGACTTTACAACAATGTCTTTAGAATAAGAGATTTAAGGTATAATGATTCGAATGAACCCTTTTTACATGGTGACTTTGAATGGTTTTTTATTTTTAATTTAATTTTTTCTGTAATCATGAGAAAATTTTTTGCTGGTTCCTCTACAAAAATTGATAAAAGTTTATAAATTCTATAAACATTTATTATTACGATGTTAAAAATGAATTTTTTTATGAAAAAAACACATATTGTCCATTTTTTTTAATAAATTAGAAAAACCGCTTTAACAATTTTTTAAATATATAAAAATATCATAAAAATGTTAATACGCGTCGATTGACACCTTAATGATGGAAAGATTATATTTAGTTTTCGAGATATAATGAATGACGTAAATGACCTTGAACGTTTAATGAATTTTTATTTTTAATTAAATATTTTTTATAATCATGAAAAAAACTACACATCACAAAAACTATTTGGAGTGTATAAATTATATAAACATTGATTACTTAGGTTTGAAAATCAGGTTAAAAATTTTGTGTTTTTGAAAAAAAAACCTAATTTTTTGCACTTCTTTTTAAAAAATTAAAAAACGGCAAAATTTGCTAGAACCACATAAATGTCAATGCGCGTCGATTGACACCTTGTTCAAAAAAATCGTACGTTTGGTTCGCGAGATATAGCGCATGACAGAAATGACCTTCAAACGGACAAAACAGCAAACCCCCCCGACCGAAGTTTCCCAAAAACTAATCAGCTCTTAAGATTGCAAAGACGCTTCGATTGACATCTCAATGAAGTCGATACAACTTTGTTTGCGTGAGTTATGCTCGTATCAAAAACTGTCAACGAACGTACGTACATACACACACACATACATATCCCTTTCTAAAAACACTTTATATATACTCTATAGACCTCAAAACGTAAAGAAATGTTGAAAATTTCAATTTCGATTTTCGAGGCGATTACAAGAACTTCCCATATACTGGGAAGTTAACAAGCCGCGAGGTGCGACCCTTGATGTCTCCATGGTCAACTTTCCAGTAATATTTACGAAGTTATTAAAAATATTAATCACAAAAATAATAATGAAAATAATGTTATTTTAAATAAGAACAAGCCGCGAGGTGCGACCCTTGAGGTCCACACGGTCAACTTCCCAGTAATATCTACATAAACATCAACAACATTAAACACAATAATAATTTTGAAAATACTACTACTTTAAGTAATAACAATGCGAGGTATTCATAGCAGTAACAGGAATGAGTTAATATGAATCAAATCGTCTACGGGAGGGTCCATTGATTACGTAAGGTTTTTGGTCGTTGAGGACAGATTGAATATTCACGCGGATCAATCGGTGGGGGCCTTTTTGGTCTTGAAAATTTTGAATATGCAGTCAAAAATAGGTTCAATTGCATGTAAAAAGTGAAATGTATTACAAATGATGATGGTTATTGAAATCTTACGATTACTAAAGAATGAATCTACTAAAAACTACAATTTTTTATTCGATGAAAGCTTTTTAAAGCAAATGATCTTGCAAAGTATTGACTACAAAACATTTTACCATTCAAAGCGTTGATACCGCAAATGCAAATTTGATTGAAATTTTTGGTTTTCAAAATTTAAGCAGTTTTTTTAATTAAAAGACTATAAAAACTATTAAAAATCTGCTCAAATTATGTGAATATTATAACACTTTGATTGAATTTACAACAGTTTTGTTAGAATAAAAGATATAAACTAATATCATTCGTATGAACCCTCGTTACATGAATGATTTTTTATTTTTTATTTAATTTTTTTCATGATCATGGAACAATTTTTTGCTGCTTTCTCTTCAAAAACTGATAAGAATGTATAAATTTTATAAACTGGTATCACTGTGCAGTGCAAATCAAGTAAAAAAAAATATTTTTTTATGAAAAAAAAACCCAATTTTTCGCATTTTCTTCTATTAAACTAAAAAAATGGCTGAAACGAATTTTTATAATGTTGAAAACTTCACAAAGATGTTAATATACGTCAGCTGATACCATATTGATGCAAATATTATATCTGGTTCGTGAGATCTAGTGAATGATAAAAATGACCTTGAAAATCATGATGACTTTTAATGATTTTTAATTTTTAATTTATTTTTTTACATTATCATGAGAAAAAGTTTTGATGTTGTTTTTACAAACATTGTTTGGAGTATATAAATTTTACAAACATTTAATACTTGGACTTGAAAATAAGGTTAAAAGATTATTGTTTTTTAAAAAAAACCCAATTTTTTGCACTTTTTTTAAAAAAATTAAAAAACGGCTCGAAGAATTTTTTTAGAAACTTAATAGAATCACATTGATGTCAATACGCGTCGATTGACACCTCAATCATGCAAATCTTACGTTGGATTCGCGAGATATAACGCATGACAGAAATGACCTTCAAACGGGCAAAACAGCAAACCCCCACGACCGAAGTATACCAAAAACTAATCAGCTCTTAAGATTGCAAAGACGCTTCGATTGACACCTTAACAAAGTCAATACGACTTTGTTTACGTGAGTTATGCTCGTAGAAAAAAGTGTCCACGAACGTACGTACGTACACACACACACACACACATACATCTCCCTTTCTAAAAACACTTTATATATACTCTATAGACCTCAAAACGTAAAGAAATGTTGAAAATTTCAATTTCGATTTTCGAGGCGATTACAAGAACTTCCCATATACTGGGAAGTTAATAATGAGAGGTATTCATCGCAGTAATTGGAATGAGTTAATATCAATAGTATCATCTAAGGGAGCGTCCATTGATTACGTAAGAATTTTGCTTTTGGATTGGTTTGATTGAATATTCACGCGAATCTATCGGTGAAGGGGGTGGCAGGTTATCAAGCCTTTTCTACGTTATTTGTTATTTTCATTTCGATGCTTGAAGGACGAAAAAGCGCAAGCAAAAATGAATGCAGTTTTTGTTATTACGCCCACTGAAGAGATTTTATCGCATGGTGGCCATTTTGAATAGTTGCGTTCAAAATTGCCATCACTTCAGTAGAATCACTGAATTTGTATTTTTTCACGATTTTACATCAATGAGTTTCATAATTATTTCTTATTTTCAGTTGGTCTTGAAAAACATTGAATATGCGATCAATAATCGGTTTCATTGCATGAAGAAAGGAAAATGTGTTACAAATGATGATGGAAAAAGTAATTGAAATCTTACGAACACTAAAAAATGAAACAAGAAACAATAAACAATTTTTTTATTTGATGAAAGTTAAAGTATTGACTACAAAACATTTTACCATTCAAAACGTTGATTGATTTGATTGATTTTCTTTCGGTTTTCAAAATTTAAGCAGTTTTTTATTAAAATTAAACCACTGTGAAAACTATTCAAAATCTGCTCAAATTATGTAAATATTGTAAAACTTTAACTGATTTTACAACAACGTCTTTAGAATAAAAGATATAAAGTAATATTATTCGTATGAACCTTTTTTAACTGGCAACTTTGGATGAATTTTTATTTTTAATTTAGGTTTTTATAATCATGGTAAAAAGTTTTGCTGGTTTCTCTTCAAAAACTGATGAGAATGTATAAATTTGATAAACATTTATTACTATGTTATGCAAATCAGGTTAAAAATTTATTTGTTATGAAAAAAACACTAATTTTTCGCATTTTCTTTTATTAAATTAAAAAATGGCTTCAATAATTTTTTTATACAGTTTAAAACAACTCAAAAATGTGAATACACGTGTATTGACACCTTATTGATGCAAATATTATATTTGGTTCGTGAGATATTGTGATTGACATAAATGACCTTGAACGTGATGATGACGTTTAATGATTTTTTATTTTGAATTTGTTTTTGTAATCCTGAGAAAATAGTTTGCTGAATTTTTACAAAAACTGTTTGAAGTATATAAATTTTATAAATATTGATTACTGTGTTTCGCAAATCATGCTAACAATTTATCGTTTATAAAAAAAAACCTAATTTTTTGCACTTTTTTTAATAAATTAAAAAATGACACCAACGATTTCTGTTTAAATATTTAACAAAATCATAAAAATGTTAAGATGCGTCGATTGACATTTTAAACATCCAAATCCTATGTTTGGTGGGCGAGATATAGCACATGGCAGAAATGACCTTCAAAGGGGCAAAACAGCAAAGCCCCCGCTCGAAGTTTCTCAAAAACTAATCAGCTCTCAAGACTGCAAAAGCGCTTCGATTGACAATTCAACGAAGTCGATACGATTTTGTTTACGTGAGTTCTGCTCGTAGAAAAACGATCCACGAACGCGCGTACGTACGTACATACACACACACACACTAACACACTTCTTTCTTAAAACACTCAAAATATACTCTAAAGACCAAGAGCGGATCCAGCATTTGACTCAGGGGAGAGGGGGGTCATTGCCTCGAAAATCGCAATAAAAGAAGACAATATTGCAAAAAAATCGTAAAAATCACTAGTTTACCTAGGCTACGGGGGGGGTCATGAACCCATGACACCCCCCCCCCCTTGTATCCACCCTTGCTAAAGACCTCAAAATCCAAAGATATGTTGAACATTCCAATTTCGATTTCCGATGCGATTACAAGAACTTAACAAGTTAACAAGGTTGACGGTAGTAACCGTAAACGAAAAGAAGTACTTAGTCCACAATTTTTAGCTTTTATCAAATGTCACCCAAAAGTCGTTGTAGGTTAACTTTAAAATATAACGCTATATGAAAAACATGTAAGCTCAATGCTACAAAAATCAATCTTGATTTCAACAATATTTTATGGTAACTTGTTAGCATAGTATAATTTTATCACGATTACTTATTCACGTGAAAAGAGAATTTTTCATAGGCGCATAAAGTCTCTTTTCGGATAATTTGCGCGATTAATACCACCTTGAATTGACTGCATGAGTCTTTTATGCAACAATTTGCAAATCTTAAACGATCTGTTCCATCCTAACTTTCAGATACTTCAAATCATTTCTCTGCGCTAACTTTCAGTGATGCTCATAAGCTTAACAAAAACTTTGGAATTCTTATCGATAATTCAGCAAGAGGAAACCACAAAACCATTTGTAAAATTAAATTGTCCAATTATTCAACATTTAATTTAGTTGCAACACTTTAGAGGTAGATGGATACAAAACGAAGATTATGTTCGGTGAATATAATTGTAAAGGATGTAAGTATTTAGCAACAATGTTCAATGAAATCTAATTATGTAAGAGCCTTATGAAATTCTCAGCGGAAACTGTGCGTGTGCTTACGAATCCAAACTAATGGAGGATATGAGTTTTAAGATTTAATATTCTTGTAAATGTTGTTTTGTTGTGATCATTTCAATTTGTCAGTACACCTTACAAAGTTATGATCGACGATTAAAATGAAAAGAGAGAGGATTTTGACGAATGATTATAGCTAAATTGCATTTGAATTCGTCGTGAACAACTTTTGGGTGATTGTCTTACAGTTTGATATCATAATAATTTTCAATGCAGCAGTTGATGATGTTGTTTTTTCCACCAAAAGTAGGAAAAATAAAGAAGCTAATTAGTTTACATAAGAAACGAGTGCTTGACAAGTTGGATTTTTTTTTGGTATGTTGTTTAATTCCAAACTGACTGCCTTTCAATAATAAAAAGGTTAAAACGAATCAGATAAGACTACCACAAAAGTACGTGTTTATCATTAATGGATTTGAAAGCATTCAAAAGTGTTTTTATAGCAAGAAAATGATTATGTTAAACGCAAACATAGATTGAGCAGATGCGGTTTTAAATATGGTTGCGTTTTTATGTAAAATAGCTTCGTTAACCATTGCGATTCAATAAAGATGAAATTTTTCGAAATAAAACCAGAAGACGAAGTAGCCCGAAAACTGCATCTAAGAGTTAAAAATCGTGCGTGAAAAATAAGATCATTGCGGTAACAACATTTTGTTCCTTAAAAACAAAATTTATTGATCAAGGTTTATTCGAATTGGTTTTAAAATTTGAGTCTACGTTTAAGTTGGCGTGGCTGTAACGATCATCTGGTTTAAGGGATGGAATTTCACGTCCCCTCATACATGAAATTTTTTTGTAGAAATTGTTTATTTATAGCAACTTCAAGTTTAACGATAGTCAGCGATAAACATCAAATTTTTATAAAACATCGTGTGAAAAATTTATGTATGGTGGCGAAACCTACTATTTGGATAATGTTCCTACCACTGGCGCAACTGCTTCTTTATTAGTCAGGTAAAGAACATGGATCAGAAATTAACGTTGATGTTGTTATTGCCGAATTTCCAATTGATCAGAACATAGTCAGAAATATTGCCTCTACAAACACTGATTCTGAAATTGTAGAAACCTTACAAAAAGAAGAAATAATGCACTCTTTAAACAAGGTTCGCTGTTTCGACATTAAAACATTTCTCACTATTAGGAGAACACGGACATTGGGCATCAATGGAAAATGAGATCAAATGTGGTCAGCAAATAGAGCGATAATTTACGTCAAAAAACTTCCGGTAAGTAATACCGTACTTCTAGAAATTGACCAACTCTTTCGGAGAGCTCTACATTTTTTAAACATAAAATGTTGGATGCTGCCATGAATTTGAAAATACCAAATAGCTTATACTAGTGCACACGGTAGCTTTAATCACAAACATTTTTTTGACATGATTTCACAAAAACACTTTCCCAAGTTGTTTTTAAAAACCGTAATACCGTATTTGGCCCTAGAAAATATTCTAAACTATAAATAGTACGGAAAAATGTGATTTTATGGCTGGTTAAATTTATTATAAAACAGTGAGAGATAAGTGAATAGCTTGATTTTGTTTAATGTTAAATATCTATATAAAGGCGAATGGCTCCAAATATCTGTTTGATATTTCTTTGATCAATTCTTGATCGATCGCGGTTGCAGTTTTTAAATTTTATAGGACCTATTAGCAGATGTTATTTTGAAAATGGCCAATGTGTAACTATGTGGCTACTTTCTCCATCAATGAAAATATCATGAACGATTTGTGGCCTCATATAGACGGGACAGATATATAATACGTAACGCAATTTTTAGAGACTATTAACTTGTATTACTTAATATCCTTGATTGAATCCGTACAACGTAAGTTCACCCGTCAACTATTCTTCAGATATGATACCACGCATGTGTCCTACAATGATAGACTTTCTTTTTTAGATCTTATGTCCCTTCAGTCGCGTCGAGTTTATCTCGATCAATGTTTCATTTTTAAGCTGTGCCTTCATGGGAGTTCGTGTAACTTGCTCGCTACTCTTAAATTCCGCAATTCTTTGAAACAATCACGTTCTAATAACGTTTTCGAAATTCAGTTTGCGCGTACTAATGTACGCTTTCATTCCCCAATGCTTCGGTTGCAACGAATGCTTAATAACTTGGAGCTTGGTTCTTTCCCCCACTCGTTTATTTTTAAGACGAGGTTGCTTGCGGCACTAAACCGTTATAATTTTTCTTCTTAAATTTTTTTCCCTTTATTCTGTAATTTGTACATTTTTCCCTTTATGCACTTGTTCTTTTTTTGTTTTATTATTATGATTGTAATTTGTTTCACTTTGTACTTGGTTTAAGCTGTTAAGTGAAATGAAATAAATAAATAAACTCCTCACACCCTCCACCATGTAACACTTAGTAACATTTTCAAAGACCCCTCCCTTTTATTACGTAAGAAATTCATCGTATCTCCTCAGACTTATGAACATTTAATCACAAAATATTAACAATGTGAATACTTTTAACCAAAAACAATTTTTTTATCTTCCGATTATTACAAAAAATATTCCATTAACATTACATTCCACTAATATTACATAGCTATGTAACAATTTGCTAGAAACCCCTCCCTCCATGTTGCACTGAGTAACATTTTCAAATACTCCCCGTCCCTCTTGAAGTGTTACGTAATATTTTGATGTCCCCTTAGAGTAGGCCACGAAACATGCTTTTGGCTCCATCCTCTGATCGCTTCGCTCGTACTCGATCCAGAGTCTCAGATACCATGAAAAATGAGTCATACAGCTAAGCGTAAGTGGCCAAAACTTTTATATAATGGAAATTTTGAATTCAGAACATGTTTTACTGCTAATAAGTTCATATGAGACACAATAGAAAGATTTTTTTAGGTTAAACACTTTCTGAAGATAATATATTCAGAGTTTTTTATAAACATATCCAAAAAATGCAACTTTAGTTTGATATCGCCAGAAGATAGTAATAAAACCTAGTTGACTAGATAATTGAGTGTAATGGTTGACTATTATCCAGTCTCATAATTGAAACTAACTTGCCGAAAGGGTATCTTTTGTGGAGCCGCAAAGATCCTACTAATCCACCTACGTACGTAACGCTTACGTAACTAGTTGACGGATATTTTTTTTAATAACAACATTAAACACTAAATTTGTACGAGTTAAGATTAGTTTATTTCTAAAAGGGTGGTGAAACAGCCTGGCGAAATATCAAATCAAAATACCCTAAATTTAAAAAAAAAAACTTTTTTTTAAATAAGTTTGTGTGAAAAAATTTTAAGAAACTACAAAATTCGGAATTCTTTTCGTTCGGAGGTAAAATGTAGGAAGTTGTGAGGAAGTTGAAATGAGTTGAATTTTTTTTTAATGATTTAGAAAAGGTTTAAATGGTATAGAAAAAGGTTTATATGAATTGAGAAAAGTTCCAGTGATTTGGAAATGGTTTAAGTGGGCTGAGAAATGCTGTATTTTCAGCAACATCAGATTCACAAAATGGCATAAAATGAAAAAGAAGCGTAGAAGAAATTGAGTAGATGATATTGATTTAAGCTTGTTGCCTATGTTTAGTATCCAATTGAAACAACAATCAAAATATATTTTTTCAACGTTAGCTACATCAATGAAATTTGTGCATGATGCGTTGTAATAAGCGGGTTTATATTTTTATTACCATTTCGACATTCGATTGAAATGTATAACGCTCATTAGAAAAAAACAAAATCAAGGCTCAAATTGGGAGTTCCCAAAGTTTTTAAATTCAGCTAACTATTAAATTAAAGTATAAATAAAAGACATAAACAATATGTGTAACAGAGAAAGTTTTGTAAACAACGATTTATCAGGAAATCACAAGGTGGTATCGAAAATTTCCTTCCATTTCAAAAACGTTACACGTTCATGTTTGTTTTCTCTGATTAAACAATCATTCACTTGAATACAGTTTCCCTTGAACTCGAACCCATAAAATTGATAGGTATGTACGTTACTTAAACTCGATAGTAGCCAAGGTTAGACTACTCATCACCTGAAAAAGGGTTTTCACCGAATCTATGACGGTTACAGGTGTAATTAATGATATCGTGATTATCAGCTACAATTACATCATTTCCAACTGCCAATTACCTGAGTGGCTAGTACAGTTCAATTCCACATATAAGACCTTGCTTGAAATATTTCCATCAATCACATTCGAAGACGAGCTTCGGAAAAGTGTTAGTGGTTACAATATGGGATTTGGTCAGGGTTCGGCAGTCAGCCGTAGGAAGGTGCTTTTGTTCGTTTTCGGCATAATTGTTTGTATTGGAAGTAGTAACGGGCACACAAAGGTAGCGCAGCATCCTGTAGCCGTCCAGCCTAGCCATCCGCAACCCGTCCAGGTGGTAGCGCAGCCCGTCTATGTGATTCCTGTACAACCTGTGTACGTGTTGCCGCAGGCTCATCAGCAGCCAGCACGGCAGCAATCAGTAAAGAAAACAGTGCACCTCGACATATCATTTTCTGCAGATGCTAAAGTTAAGCAGAAACACTAACCTGGTCCTCCAACGGCATAATTGTTACTGTTGTACCAACAAGCTGGGTGACGTGGACAAATTAAACGAAAGTAATCCATAAAAGTGTAGGATTTGTTTTATTTTGTATTCAGCCAAAACAAATCGTTCTGTAATTACTTATCCCGAAAGTGAAAGGTTTATCTGAATTCAACAGTAGTCAAGTTTATAGCAGCATATGTGCACATTCGGACAAGAAGTGTGCTCTTGATGAAGACGAATGCCTATTTGGACTCCGAATGGATAATCATAAAAGTTAGTTTTAGTTTAATTACAATTTGAAGAGTACTCTTGCTTAATTTGGAGATTCGCGTTGAAGATGGTTGTTAAGTTGCAAAAAGTCAAGTTAAGTCTTGTGGTTAAGTGGACATGTAATTAGTGCATTACATGTTACTTAAGATGTAGATTACCATAAGTGAACATCAAGATAATACCACACCTACATAGGTGCACGTCGTTTGAACTGTTTGAACTGGAGCTTATGGAATTTTTTGGCGCAACATTGATTGAATGGTAAAGATGATATTAACAATTGACGAAAGATGCTTTTCACTTGTATAATGAGTCCATCTTTTGAGTTGAAGTGATCATTTAATGCTGCCCTTTTTTGTTGCCGTTGCACATACGCCGTAACTAAACTTTTCAAAAAAACTGTGCTACTTAAATATAGTGTTAGAAAAGCGCGTATTGGAGCTATTACTAACAAGAATTTGATAAATCTGTGTAGAAAAGTCACTACAACATTTGAATATGAATTCCATCATACTTGGGTTAGAATTCTTGATTGTTTAGTATATTATTTAAAAAGAACTCTGAAATGAAGACGTCGATTGATATATCGATGTGTACGATGTTTCAATTTGTTTATTGTTCACTTCTGGGACAAAAATTTGAGATAATCAACTAATGAAGTCTCAGTTTAATGACAAATATTCTTATCAATATCTCTGAGATCAAAAATAAAATGATAGTTATATTTCACTTGCATAAAACCATGATGTTTGTGTTTTGCTGTTCGAAATTCTCGTTTCTTTTTTGTATTTGTTATGTACGTACTTCATAATATGTGGTTTAACTTTACTTGGCTGACTAGGAAGAGGATAAACTGAATTTTCAAATAATTGTAGAGCCTTCATATAATACGTTATATCATGAGGGTTGCCCGCATAATCGTAATTACTTATATCGTTATTCACGTTTGATTTGCAAATAACCCAGAAGAGCGATCATACCTAACACAGTTCCAGATTAATAAGCATGAAATCATTTAATTGCGAATAATAATTAACACATAATGTTCCGGAATGGTAGCCACCATTAGTTAACTAACGAGGTAGATAGATCTTTACCAAGGCGATTCCAGCGAAAATGTTTGATGAATTGCAGCAATACATCAGTGAACAGGAAAACAGTAGCTGGCCGATTGCGGAAAAATATTTGTTTGTGAGATCTTTTATAAGTAGTGAATTGGGTAGTAGAGTGGCAAGTGTAAAAGGTTTATTACACCGAACGTGTCAGCTTGAAGCTGAATATAGCACATCACATAAACAAATGTCGAATTATTCGTAACGAATTTTTCAAGTGTAAGCTTTCGTCACACTCAGCTGAAAGGTAGACAATTTGGACTTTTAGTGGAATTCAAAACAAATTATGCACACGTGAAGAAAAGGCATGAAGAAATGCAGTAGTTTAGTTCAATATTTGTGAAGAGCTTTGGTATGAAAATTAAAAAAAAACAATTCTTACCCAATACATCACCTTATCCTAAATTTTAATGAGCTTGAACGGATGCAGTATGAAAGAATTGTTATGCAAAAATGCAGAAATTTAAATGTAATTTTATTTGCTAGTGAATCGCAATGATTGATTGTTGCTACAGACAATGACAAATTTTTGAAATGTTTTTAAAGGATGACGGATATGCATAACGTTTCTTCCAGTTTATATTTACTATTTTTCAAACAAGAGTAAATTGATGTAGTTGGGTTTTAATCGAATAAGAAAGAAAATAAAACTTGATGGCATTTAATATCTAGCAAACGTTTATTAGATTTAATTTAGGTCACCCTGAGAAAGTGGGTGGAAAGAAGCTCAGTGACGGCCCAACAAGCTTTTCAACGATTTTCTTTAGTAGCGGTCTCTATCGTTGTTTCTTTTAAAAAGGCTGTTTTTTCATCACGAGATGAAAATTATAGACTCTTATTTCGCCTATGTTCAAAGTTACTCTCCAAAATTATCAATGGTATTTTTTTTACTGTCCTGTTTTCAACATTCATATCAAACGATATCCAGTTATACTTATTTCATGTACATATGAAAGGGGCGCCACTTCTTGACCTTTGTCCAGGATCTGCAAAAGAGGGTCTGATGTGAGATTTGTGCCAATAGTGACTCACGCAAATATCATTTGCTCGTACTCCAATTAAGCAGCTCTTGAAGTGTCTGTTGAACAAACTCCTGCTCATCCCTAAGCCTACTGCATTCCTTCTCAAAAAGGAATCTCATAGGTGCTTATGACTAAAACTATGGGTGATACTCGTAAGGGACCTTGGAATTATGTACGTCAAGATTAAGGCTTTCATTAATGTTTCTGCTCGATCATTAGCTTCAAATAAAATTGTCTTGAATTAAAATTGTAATTTACTTTCCAATGTTCAGTTTACGACTTTGACATTCCGTTAAAAATACGTTGGAATATTTATATTAATATTATATATTTTTAATGTACAATTTTTTGCTGCTAAGTTTATTTTCATTGCTGTGTGACGACTTAAAGCTTACGATTTTTTTAGTGTTACATATTTTGAAAGTAAAATATGTTAGGAGTGTATATACTGTGAAGGTTATAGACCAAAATTTAAAATATTGACGAAATTGTATCACATAGAAGGTAACAGATCGTGCTAGCGCTTTATTGCGTCAGATATACATATGTCTATACTCGTATCTGAAGATATTGCCGAGCTCAGCATAAAAGATTCACCTTCGTTTTATTAGTTTCGAGTTGTTTCAATCTTCCTGTTTCAACCTAGCATTTTAGTGTCTACAATTATTATTGAATAATGAGTATAGATTCTTCATGAAAAATCTGTAAGTTAATCTATAAATTCGTTATTTTTGAACTACTTTATTTCGGTTGGTGGGGTGCAGAAACAAAATTTTAACCGACCGAACTCTTCACACATTTGCAAAATATGAAATGCTTGTTTATGAAAACTTTTAGTTTGTGATCTTATTTATTAATTCCAATGAAAAAACTCTACAAAATGACTAAATTTAAGAAGAGAAAAACCAAATTCATTTTAAACACACAAAATCATCCCGTAGCTTAAATGATTATGAGATTATAGTCCAGTCAAAATAGACACAAAAAAATCCTATTCTAGACAAAACTTCGACAGAGCTGAAAATTTACACAGACCTTTGAATAGTCATTGTAAATAAAATGTGAAAAGTCCCCATCGATCCGACATGTGCTAAAATTTTTATTCAAGGTCAAAGGGGTTGAAAATCAGTTTTTCGTGAATATCTCTTAAACGGCTAGTTTTATTGTAAAAACGGTTAGCAACAATATTATAGAGCATGCAATTTCCGACAAAAAAGATTCTAACACTTTTTCTGCTACAAGCGATCGTTCGCATGTTTTTGCGAGTTGAAAGTTTTAAACATATCATAATATGCTATAAATAGAAGAAATATGAATAATATAGCAGGATAAATATGTATCGAGATATTCTTTTGTTTGTTCACACTAATAGCAGGCATAAAAATTATTCATTTCCAGCCATCAACATCCATCTATCCTTAGTTTCGATTCTCAGTATGACCTTGAAGAACATCTACTCTTTACGTTATTGTATATATACAAAACATATATGTGTAGGTATATATAATAATATATATCTGTTTATTATTGAAAGCCGGTAAGCGACGAAATTTGAAATAAGTGATATTAGTTGCAATTATTTGCAGTGAACGGACGTTCTTATTGAAAACATTAGTTTTGAGTTTTCATCGTACTATACGTTTGTAAAAATGTCGGAAGTGTGCTTCATTTGTAGTAAACCTTTGACAGAATGTGAAAAGGTTGTTGTTGAACGTCGACTGAAGACTATGATCGACTGTAGTGTTGAAAGGAATAATGGGAATTTTCAATATCTAAAAAATAAACAATCTTTGACCATTCATGTTCAGTGTCGTAAGATGTACACTCGAAAGAGTAGTATTGCAGCAGGTAAGAGAGAGCGAGATAGAGCAGTTCCTAGTACATCTATTAGTCCGCTTCGTACGAGAGCGCGATTAATAGAGTCAGGTTTCAGCAAAGTCTCGCTGTGGCTCGCAAAGTGTTGCAAAGTGTCGCTGTGTGTCGCAAGGTGTCACTGTGTGTCGCAGTGTGTCGCAAAGTGCCGCTGTATGTCGATAGGTGTCGCAGTGTGTCGCAAAGTGTCGCTGTGTATCGCAAGGTGTCGCTGTGTGTCGCAGTGTGTCGCAAAGTGTCGCTGTGTGTCGCAAGGTGTCGCAGTGTATCGCAAGGTGTCGCTGTGTATCGCAAGGTGTTGCAAAGTGTCGCAGTGTGTCGCAAAGTGTCGCTGTGTGTTGCAAGGTGTCGCTGTGTGTCGCAAAGTGTCACTGTGTGTTGCAAGGTGTCGCTGTGTGTTGCAAGGTGTCACAGTAAGTCGCAAAGTGTCGCAGTGTGTCGCAAAGTGTCTCTGTGTGTCGCAAGGTGTCGCAGTGTGTCGCAAAGTGTCGCTGTGTATCACAAGGTGTTGCAAAGTGTCGCAGTGTGTCGCAAAGTGTCGCTGTGTGTTGCAAGGTGTCGCTGTGTGTCGCAAAGTGTCGCAAAGTGTCGCTGTGTGTTGCAAGGTGTCGCTGTGTGTTGCAAGGTGTCACAGTGTGTCGCAAAGTGTCGCTGTGTATCGCAAGGTGTTGCAAAAAGTCGCAGTGTGGCGCAAAGTGTCGCTGTGTGTTGCAAGGTGTCGCTGTGTGTCGCAGTGTGTCGCAAAGTGTCGCTGTGTATCACAAGGTGTTGCAAAGTGTCGCAATGTGTCGCAAGGTGTCGCAGTGTGTTGCAAGGTGTCGCTGTGTGTCGCAAAGTGTCGCTGTGTATCGCAAGGTGTATCGCAAGGTGTCACTGTGTGTCGCAGTGTGTTGCAAGGTGTCGCAGTGTGTCGCAAAGTGTCGCAGTGTATCGCAAGGTGTTGCAAAGTGTCGCAGTGTGTCGCAAAGTGTCGCTGTGTGTCGCAAGGTGTCGCTGTGTGTTGCAAGGTGTCACAGTGTGTCGCAAAGTGTCGCAGTGTGTCGCAAAGTGTCGCTGTGTGTCGCAAGGTGTCGCAGTGTGTCGCAAGGTGTCGCAGTGTGTCGGTGTGTGTCGCAAGGTGTCGCAGTGTGTTGCAAGATGTCGCTGTGTGTCGCAAAGAGTCGCTCTGTGTTGCAAGGTGTCGCTGTGTGTTGCAGTGTGTCGCAAAGTGTCGCTGTGTATCGCAAGGTGTCGTAGTGTGTCGCAAAGTGTCGCTGTGTGTCGCAAGGTGTCGCAGTGTTTCGCAAAGTGTCGCTGTGTATCGCAAGGTGTTGCAAAGTGTCGCAGTGTGTCGCAAAGTGTCGCTGTGTGTTGCAAGGTGTCGCTGTGTGTCGCAATGTGTCGCAAAGTGTCGCTGTGTGTCGCAAGGTGTCGCAGTGTGTCGCAAAGTGTCACAGTGTGTCGCAAAGTGTCGCTGTGTGTTGCAAGGTGTCGCTGTGTGTCGCAGTGTGTCGCAAAGTGTCGCTGTGTATCACAAGGTGTTGCAAAGTGTCGCATTGTGTCGCAAAGTGTCGCTGTGTGTTGCAAGGTGTTGCAAAGTGTCGCAGTGTGTCGCAAAGTGTCGCTGTGTGTCGCAAGGTGTCGCAGTGTGTCGCAATGTGTCGCTGTGTATCGCAAGGTGTTGCAAAGTGTCGCAGTGTTTCGCAAAGTGTCGCTGTGTGTTGCAAGGTGTCGCTGTGTGTCGCAAAGTGTCGCTGTGTGTCGCAAGGTGTCACAGTGTGTCGCAAAGTGTCGCAGTGAATCGCAAGGTGTTGCAAAGTGTCGCAGTGTGTCGAAAAGTGTCGCAGTGTGTTGCAAGGTGTCGCTGTGTGTCGCAATGTGTCGCTGTGTGTTGCAAGGTGTCGCTGTTTGTTGCAAGGTGTCACAGTGTGTCGCAAAGTGTCGCAGTGTGCCGCAAGGTGTCGCAATGTGTCGCTGTGTGTCGCAAGGTGTCGCAGTGTGTCGCAAAGTGTCGCTGTGTATCGCAAGGTGTTGCAAAGTGTCGCAGTGTGTCGCAAAGTGTCGCAGTGTGTCGCAAAGTGTCGCTGTGTGTCGCAAGGTGTCGCTGTGTGTTGCAAGGTGTCACAGTGTGTCGCAAAGTGTCGCAGTGTGTTGCAAGGTGTCGCTGTGTGTCGCAAAGTGTCGCTGTGTGTTGCAAGGTGTCGCTGTGTGTTGCAAGGTGTCACAGTGTGTCGCAAAGTGTCGCAGTGAATCGCAAGGTGTTGCAAAGTGTCGCAGTGTGTCGAAAAGTGTCGCAGTGTGTTGCAAGGTGTCGCTGTGTGTCGCAATGTGTCGCTGTGTGTTGCAAGGTGTCGCTGTTTGTTGCAAGGTGTCACAGTGTGTCGCAAAGTGTCGCAGTGTGCCGCAAGGTGTCGCAATGTGTCGCTGTGTGTCGCAAAGTGTCGCAGTGTGTTGCAAGGTGTCGCTGTGTGTCGCAAAGTGTCGCTGTGTGTTGCAAGGTGTCGCTGTGTGTTGCAAGGTGTCACAGTGTGTCGCAAAGTGTCGCAGTGTGTCGCGAAGTGTCGCTGTGTGTCGCAAGGTGTCGCAGTGTGTCGCAAAATGTCGCTGTGTGTCGCAAAGTGTCGCTGTGTATCGCAAGGTGTTGCAAAGTGTCGCAGTGTGTCGCAAAGTGTCGCTGTGTGTTGCAAGGTGTCGCTGTGTGTCGCAGTGTGTCGCAAAGTGTCGCTGTGTGTCGCAAGGTGTCGCTGTGTGTCGCAAGGTGTCGCAGTGTGTGGCAAAGTGTCGCTGTGTATCGCAAGGTGTCGCAGTGTGTCGCAAAGTGTCGCTGTGTATCGCAAGGTGTTGCAAAGTGTCGCAAAGTGTCGCTGTGTGTTGCAAGGTGTCGCTGTGTGTCGCAGTGTGTCGCAAAGTGTCGCTGTGTGTCGCAAGGTGTCGCAAAGTGTCGCTGTGTGTTGCAAGGTGTCGCTGTGTGTTGCAGTGTGTCGCAAAGTGTCGCTGTGTATCGCAAGGTGTCGTAGTGTGTCGCAAAGTGTCGCTGTGTATCGCAGTGTGTTGCAAGGTGTCGCAGTGTGTCGCAAAGTGTCGCTGTGTATCGCAAGGTGTTGCAAAGTGTCGCAGTGTGTCGCAAAGTGTCGCTGTGTGTCGCAAGGTGTCGCAGTGTGTCGCAAAGTGTCGCTGTGTGTTGCAAGGTGTCGCTGTGTGTCGCAGTGTGTCGCTGTGTGTCGCTGTGTGTCGCAAGGTGTCGCTGTGTGCCGCAGTGAGTCGCAAAGTGTCGCTGTGTATCACAAGGTGTTGCAAAGTGTCGCAGTGTGTCGGAAATTGTCGCTGTGTGTTGAAAGGTGTTGCTGTGTGTTGCAAAGTGTCACAGTGTGTCGCAAAGTGTCGCAGTGTCTCGCAAGGTGTCGCTATGTGTCGCAAAGTGTCGCTGTGTGTTGCAAGGTGTCGCTGTGTGTTGCAAGGTGTCACGGTGTGTCGCAAAGTGTCGCAGTGTGTCGCAAGATGCCGCTGTGTGTCGCAAGGTGTCGCAGTGTGTCGCAAAGTGTCGCTGTGTATCGCAAGGTGTTGCAAAGTGTCGAAGTGCGGCGCAAAGTGTCGCTGTGTGTTGCAAGGTGTCGCTGTGTGTCGCAGTGTGTCGCAAAGTGTCGCTGTGTATCACAAGATGTTGCAAAGTGTTGCAATGTGTCGCAAGGTTTCGCAGTGTGTTGCAAGGTGTCGCTGTGTGTCGCAAAGTGTCGCAAAGTCTCGCTGTGTATCGCAAGGTGTCACTGTGTGTCGCAGTGTGTTGCAAGGTGTCGCAGTGTGTCGCAAAGTGTCGCAGTGTATCGCAAGGTGTTGCAAAGTGTCGCAGTGTGTCGCAAAGTGTCGCTGTGTGTCGCAAGGTGTCGCTGTGTGTTGCAAGGTGTCACAGTGTGTCGCAAAGTGTCGCAGTGTGTCGCAAAGTGTCGCTGTGTGTCGCAAGGTGTCGCAGTGTGTCGCAAGGTGTCGCAGTGTGTCGGTGTGTGTCGCAAGGTGTCGCAGTGTGTCGCAAAGTGTCGCTGTGTATCGCAGTGTGGCGCAAAGTGTCGCTGTGTGTTGCAAGGTGTTTCTGTGTGTCGCAGTGTGTCGCAAAGTGTCGCTGTGTGTCGCAAAGTTTCGCAGTGTGTCGCAAAGTGTTGCTGTGTGTCGCAAAGTGTCGCAGTGTGTCGCAAAGTGTCGCTGTGTATCGCAAGGTGTTGCAAAGTGTCGCAGTGTGTCGCAAAGTGTCACTGTGTGTTGCAAGGTGTCGCTGTGTATCGCAAAGTGTTGCAGTGTGTCGCAAGGTGTCGCAGTGTGTCGCAAAGTGTCGCAGTGTGTCGCAAAGTGTCGCTGTGTGTCGCAAAGTGTCGCTGTGTGTTGCAAGGTGTCGCTGTGTGTCGCAGTGTGTAGGAAGGTGTCGCAAGGTGTCGCGAGGTGTCGCTGTGTGCGTAGTGTTTTCGACAAGTTTATACAAGGATTTTTTACCGTTGGACGTTCTGATAAATTGAATTGCGGAACTTCGACAGATATGACCATTGAGCAATCATTAATGAAATCAATGAAAACAGAAGGGGGTGTTGCAGGAAGAAGAAGTACGCAAGAGAGTGTCATAAGTAAATTGGTTTATAGTATGCATGCAATGAACACAGTTTGTGAAGGATTGGAAGATCTTGCTTATGCTTAAATGGACACTACGGATCAGCATGTAGATGCAAGTGATTCATGTACACAACGAGATATTTCAGATGTTAAGAAATTCCTCGAGTGGTTTTCAGTACATAGTCCCATTCCTGAGATTCCAAAAATAATGTCGATAGCAAGTGGAGTCGTTGGTGATGCCAAAATTAACTGTCATAATGCTCGTCAAGTTGGAATTGCTTCTATGACTAAAATCATAGGTCAAACTTTCAATAATATAAAATTGAAACGTGTTGATAAAGTACTACCTCTTATACTTGTAAGTAGTGCTGTAAAAGTTCATGATGAGAAAGTACCTATAGATCCTTTATTATTATTTCAACGTATGAGTATAACCAGGACGTTTGAGAACCAGCTTGAACAATTCCTTGAATAAGAGTTAGCTCCTTATCCGTTATCACTTTTTTATGCAATTGGAATGCGTAAAATACAAAAATCGGCCATTTATAAATGCTTTCAATCTGTAAATGTTGACTTCAATATCACAAATGCCACATATATCATCGATGGAGGTTTTCTTTTACATCGTGTTATATGGGACCAGAAGGAAACATTCGATGTTATTTTCGTTAAATACATTGATTATGTCCGTGATCATTACGGTCACAACATTATGGTCGTATTCGATGGCTATACTGATTTTCAAAAAATTATTAAGGCTGCAGAACAACGTCGACGGGCTACTTAAATTTTTTCATCTTTAGATATTCTTTTTGATCGGTTCATGACTGTATCGAATAGATAACAGAAGGTTTCTGTCTTATACTCATAACAAGACTCGATTTATTCAAATGTTATCTGAAAAATTCAATGCTACGAATATTTATGTAAAACATGCTGATAATGATGCTGATGGTCTCATCATTGAAACGGCTATAGAACAAGCAAATAGGAATACAACTATCGTTGTTGGTTGTTGGTTTTCCTTAAACCGGGCAAGTCACAAGCGGCATCAGAAATGTATTCGTTGCAAAGTTTCGATAAATATCCAAATTGTCGTGCTCATATACTATTTCTTCATGCCATCACCGGTTGCGACACTACGTCTGTATTTTTTAAGAAAGGCAAAACCAGAGTATTTAAATTATTCGAAAAGAATTATGATTTAGTTCAGTGCGCTACAGCCTTTGAAAGAATTGATTCTACTCCAAATATAATTATTAGCTTCCCAGTATATGGGAAGTTCTTGTAATCGCCTCGAAAATCGAAATTTTCAACATTTCTTAACGTTTTGAGGTCTAAAGAGTATACGAGGTGTGTTCAAAAAATAACGGGAATTTCAAAATTTCGCGGGTTTAGAGAGTCTAATTGTCAATTTTTTTTAAAAATATGTTGGCGTACATGCCTCTCAAGTAGGATAAAATTTTCAGCTGTATTCATTGCTTATTTTGTCTGTGGCAGCCGCTAAGGTTAGACGTGTTTTGAAGAACTCGGCGGTTTTCGTTGAATTTTGAACAAAAACAGCGACGAATGGAAGTTGCTCAGGAGTCACTTAATGAAGTCAACGACGATGCAGAATTATTGAAACGTGTAACAGGTGATGAAGCATGGGTTTACGGATATGACGTTGAAACTAAGGCTCAATCGTCGCAATGGAAGCATCCTGGCTCGCCAAGACCGAAAAAGGCTCGACAAGTGCGTTCGAACGTGAAGGTTATGCTTACTGTGTTCTTCGATTTTAAAGGAATAGTGCATCATGAATTCTTGCCACGTGGTCAAACGATCAATAAGGGGTACTACCTACAAGTTCAAAGCCGTTTGCGTGAAGCAATCCGAAAAAACTCCCGCATTTGTGGAAAAACAATTCGTGGCTTTTGCACCACGATAATGCACCTGCTCACACTTCGTTGTTTGTTCGTCAATTCTTGGCTAAAAACAATACTGTAATGATGCCGCAGCCTCCATTTTCGCCAGACATGGCACCGTGTGACTTGTTCCTATTTCCAAAAATAAAGAGAACCTTAAAGGGCCGTAGTTTTGCAAGCATAGATGACATTAAAAGCACATCGCTGAAAGAGTTAAAGGCTATCCCAAAAATCGAGTTTGAGAAGTGTTTCGACGATTGGAAGAAGCGCTGGCACAAGTGCATAATATCGAATGGGAACTATTTTGAAGGCGACAACATTAATATAATAAATATAAATAATCAATGTTTATATAATTTTTATACTCCAAACAGTTTTTTGTAAAAACATCATCAAAATTTTTTCTCATATAAATAAAAAATAAAAAATCATTAACAGTCATCATGATCTTCAAGGTCATATTTGTCATGCATTATATCTCGCAAACCAAACATGCGTTTTGCATCACTAAGATGTCAACCAAAGCGTTTTAACATTTATGTGAATCTGTCAAATTTTGAAAAAAATCGATCTAGCCATTTTTAAATTTAAGAAGAAAAAATTGCACAATAATAGTTTTTTTCATAAACAATAAATTTTTAACCTCATTTACGGAGCACAGTGATCAATTTTTATAAAATTTATATACTGCAAGCAGTGCTTGTAAAAAGATCATCAAACCTTTTTCTCATAAATACAAAAAACATTAAATTGAAAATAAAAAATCATTAACAGTCATCATGATCTTTAAGGTCATTTCTGTCATTCACTATATCTCACGAACTAGATATAATATTTGCATCATTAAGGTGTCAATCGACGCGTATTAAAATTTTTGTGATTTTTTTAAACATTATAAATATTGTTTAAGCCGTTTTCTTCAATTTAATAGAAGAAAATGCGAAAAATTAGGGTTTTTTCAATAAAAAATATTTTTTCAACCTGATTTGCACAACACAGTAATAAATGTTTATAAAATTTATACATTTTTATCTG
Organism: Oxycera nigricornis; assembly: GCA_963942545.1. Taxonomy (NCBI): domain Eukaryota; kingdom Metazoa; phylum Arthropoda; class Insecta; order Diptera; family Stratiomyidae; genus Oxycera; species Oxycera nigricornis. The sequence goes on from OZ012659.1 coordinate 102,850,565, forward strand.
TTTTTGAAGAGAAACCGGCGAAATTTTTTTGGAATGATAATGAAAAAAAAAACTAAATTAAAAATAAAAAATTATTCAAAGTTACCATGTAATACGAATGATATTACTTTATATCTTTTATTATAAAAAAAATGTTGTAAATCCAATCAAAGTTTTAAAATATTTGCGCAATTTGAGCAGATTTTTAACAGTTTTTATAGTCTTTTAATTAAAAAAACTGCTTAAATTTTGAAAACCAACAAAATTTCAATCAAATTTGCATTTGTGGTAATCAACGCTTTGAATGGTAAAATGTTTTGTAGCCAATACCTTGCAAGATCATATGCTTTGAAAAGCTTTCATTGAATAAAAAATTGTATTTTTTTAGTAGATTCATTCTTTAGTAATCGTAAGATTTCAATAACCATCATCATTTGTAATACATTTTACTTTTTGCATGCATTGAACCTATTTTTGACTGCATATTCAAAATTTTCCAAGACCAAAAAGGCTCCCACCGATTGATCCGCGTGAATATTCAATCTGTCCTCATCGACCAAAAACCTTACGTAATCAATGGACCCTCCCGTAGATGATATGAATCATATTAACTCATTCCTGTTACTGCTATGAATACCTCTCATTGTTATTACTTAAAGTAATTATCCGAAGCTAAAGAAAGATGCTGCTCGTTGTCTACTTCTCGTTTGAGAAACGCCATCAAACTTGAAAGCCGTTGCTCCATTGGTGCGGAATCGCCAGCATCTGAATTCGATTTAAGACTGAAATCGACAGATCTCTGCCACACACGCAGTAGTTGACACGGAATGCAGGATTCAATCAACGGGAACAGCATTGCTGCGCATTTATTTGCGGTGACACCTAACGTATCAAGAGCTCGTATATGAGCCTCCAACTTGTCATATAACGACATTAAATCAAAATTGGTTTTCGCCACTGAATTTTGCAGTATAATTCTCAGTAGTTCACGTACATAGACTTCAATTTGAAGATCCTCACGACCAAAACGAGTCTTCAGGCTTTCAACAATTTTTCCATAATTTTGACCTGTCGCAGGAAAACTATCTACTAATTGTCTAGCTCTACTTTCAGCGATTGTCGCTTGCACTAAATAATGCACTTTGTCACAATCGTCGATTTCATTGTCAGCGTCAATCTTGGAAAACTGACTCCAAAATGGCAGCCAGTCTTTGAGTTCTCCACCAAATCGCTTAAACTCAATTGTGGGCAACTTGTATTTACGCCTTCTTACCGCACTTGACACCTGACTCACTGAATCGCCTACACATGCCGACTCCGCAGCAATGTGAGCCTTCGCTTGACGACTTTGAACTAGTCCTTTTATCTCAAAATATCTCGTATCATACGAGAGACAGCCATTCAGCTCCGTCTGCAACTCCTCTTCGGAAGCATCATCCAGAAGCGCCTCATAGAGCTGCTGGTTAGCAACAAGCAACTTTTCATACCTTTGCTCAATAACTTCCCACGCTGCGAAAATTTTGTTGTCATTCGGGTGCTCACTTAGCAACAACGTTTCGAAATCCCCAGCTGCTTTTGTGAAAGTTCCTCTGAGCACAGCACGATTTTTCCGCAAGCGATCCATCGTTGTCGGGGTCCTGTCACGGTCGCCACTAATGTTGAGTTCTAAACCCCAAAACTACGATGAACACTTGAACGCTACCAGAACGACTGCCCTTTATTGATAATAAATGTGTATTTATTCTAGAGATCGTCTTTTATCTGTACATAGAAAATGTTGAAGTCTAAAACGTCGCAAACTACGATGAACACTTGTTTTTCTTCTCCTTGACAATGAACAAGTTAAATATTCTAGTTCGCAACAGTAATATTATTTTCAAAATTATTATTGTGTTTAATGTTGTTGATGTTTATCTAGATATTACTGGGAAGTTGACCGTGTGGACCTCAAGGGTCGCACCTCGCGGCTTGTCTCAAACGGAATTCGTTTCCTGCTTGCGATGTATGATGCTCCAAAAAATGCTACTTCTTTAGACAGCTATAGATTTTCCAGTTTTGTAAAAAGTACCCGACACAATAAAGTCGTACAATTATCTTGCCTCCATCCAACATCTGCTGCTGCTTATCAGCATTTACACCGACTCTATTATCAAGTTCAGGTATGGCTAGGTAATAAACTAAATCCTGAAGACTGGGGATGGATAAGGATTAATAACGACCTGGAGCCAATTTAAACTCTTCTTCCACCTGCTCCAGAAATATTACTTAATACGATTTTTTGCAATTGCACCAAGGGTTGCAATTTCAACTGTGGATGCAAAAAAGTTGGATTATTCTGTTCTGCAGTATGTGGCAATTGCCACGGTCAGTCATGCTCTAACGTGACAACTAATAAAACTGATGACGATGCTTATGACATCAACGACGATCTACCAGATCTGACTGATGTCTTAGAGCAATATGTAGAAATCCAGCAGCCAGAGGCAGAAGAAGAAAATGAAGCTGAATATATTGAATCCGAAGATTGATAACACCGTTTCTTTCCAAATCAATAAAAATTTATTTTTTCATTATGACTTTTACAATATCTTTTTAATTGTTTACATAGATCGTGGATTATGCCTACAGGGGATACTACGTTAAAAAGAATGCGCCAAGTATTCTACTGCCGTGGTGGTGTGGAGAGGAGTGCATATTAGTGAGAATTCCAAGTTTGCAGTTTTCAAAATTGCCATAACATGCGAACGATCGTTTGTAGCAGAAAAAGTGTTAGAACCTTTTTTGTCGGAAATTGCATGCTCTATAATATTGATGCTAACATTTTTTACAATAAAACTAGCCGTTTAAGAGATATTCACGAAAAATTGATTTTCATGCCCTTTGACCTTGAATAAAAATTTTAGCACATGTCGGATCGATGGTGACTTTTCACATTTTATTTAAAATGACTGTTCAAAGGTCTGTGTAAATTTTCAGCTCTGTCGGAGTTTTGTCTTGGTTGAATGTCTATTTTGACTGGACTATTATCGGAATGTATGACATATTTTCTATATGTTTCATTTTTTTTAGACCTATCATATGATAAGTGTTACTAGTAATGGTTTGTTCGTAATTTTGATTAAATAAATGTGGAAAAATAAACTTCATATCAAAATTATTCCGTGAACTACGACTGAAGAGCGTAAATTAATATATAGTAAATTTGAAAAAGGAGAATTCAAAAACAAATAGCAAAAATAGTATACTCGCCATCTTTGACTGTCCAGCAAAAATTTAAAATTTCGTACGCGAAATTACTTGGAAAATAAGGGGAGAACAGAACAATACAAAATATCTTCTGCTTCCAATTATTATCGCTAGATTAGAATATTAGTTAGGAAAACCGCGAAACTCAGTGCACCTAAACTAGCCCAGGAAACTGAAAAGTACCTGTATAAAGAGCGCAATCCTGAAACACGAAAAAGAGTTTTAATAGATGCAAACTGTAACGAGAGAACAATCAAAAAGAAAAGAACTTAAGTGCTAAATATAAAACAAGCAGAATCTCATTTGTTCGAGCCTATTTGGCGGAAAATTTAACGTTCTGGAATACCGTCATTGTTGCTAACGAGAGTAAATTTAACGTTTTTGGAATCGACAGGACGGCAGGGGATATGTGTGGAAACAGTAAAATTTAAACAATATGGTGACCATGCAAGAATGTAATGATGCATGTCCTTGTTGGGAGTAGGAAACTTGGAGAATATTGGGAGCAACCTAGATAGATTTTAATATTTGAACATTTTTAAGGCTAATTTAATGTGGAGTGATGAAAAATTGCGTCTGAAAGACAATTTTCGTTTTTATCAAGACAATGACCCCAAACACCATCTCTTTACGTGGTTGATTTGGAATTGCCCGCATAAAAATAAAACGCTTGCTCAGTCGCCGGGTCTAAATGTGGTTGAATATTTATGGTCCAAGCTGCAAGAGAGAATCAAAATAATTATCGAATAAGCAACAAGGACAACCTTAAACGGGCACTACAATAAGAATGGGACGTAATTTCACCCGAATATACAAAAAATGGTACATATAATGCCAGCCTACCTCGCGGCGGTCCTAAAGCAATCCCCGACAAGTTTCTTTTTCTTTAAAATTTTCATTAACATCACCATAACTGCAAGTATTATAATTGCTTGCCAGTTTGATTTTCCACAAAGGGTTTAAAATCCTTGAATGCCAATGGAACGTTGTTTTTTATTTATTTTTAAACGCACTTCGCACCATTTTGACGCATTCTTTTTGAAGGTAGCTGAATGTTTTGATTCTCGTATAGGTTCGGTTTAGATCGAATCACAGAAACCTGCATGATTGATTTGTAAAAACTTGGATTTTTTCTCTGATTTCCTCGCAAATAAGACTTGGATTCAATCCCTCCCACCCTTTGCAAACACCTCACAGAAAATACTCTTAAATTTGCTATCTATTTTCAGGCCGCTTCTCAACTTGTTTAGCCTACAGTTTTTAAGATCGTTTTTCGATAATTCAGATCGTCTTACCAATATTTTTGTAAAATGTATATTTTTTAAAATTTTATATTAGGCCTAATATCGTAACGCAATAAATTGCCATCGTTAAAATTGAAAGTTGTACGGTTGTTAGTTTCATTTATATTGCCAGTGTTGCCAGTGTGACCAGTCTCAGTTCTGCTTTTCATATGTAAACTGGATGTTCTGGATCTTATGTGTTTCATTCAATATATTCCGAAAACTTTTTCCGCTTATGTAAATTTCGACTGCATATCTTAGCCAGCATTTTCCCAATATTATTTCAGTTGATTGATCACGTAATTCAACATATAATCATGAAAGCGCTTGAAACATCAGTCGGTTCTGAAAGACCGTCATGTTGGTAATTTAATGTTTTTACGGTTTCTTCGCAGCAATACAAACATCATATATTAATGTCTCCACAATAAACTTCTCTATACACTTTCATCGTATTGATGAGTAAATTATTTATTGTACATTTCCAAAATGTTATGCTTTTTATAATTTTATTCAACTATTCGGGTTGTATCCAGCGTGTAAGATTTTCGCAAAAATTTCATTAAAGTTAAAATGAGATAGTACTATAGTTCTCTGGCTACACATCAATTATTAGAATGCAAATTTACATATCTTCAAATAAGTGTTCTTCTGGAGTAAATTAGTTTCAATAAATTTTTATAACATAAACCTGAACGTTCGTACCTCTTGGATTCATTAAATGGTTCAATGCCTTGATTCTTATCTTATAATAATAGAAGTATGAAACAAAAATCATGTTTTTAGTCAAAAAACTATCGTATTTTAATTTAATTGGTAAGCATTAACAGCTTTTGTCAGCGATTCGGCAAAAAATGGAAGAACGCTGTCCTTTTCTTTAACTGCATCTTCTTAATTCAATAATTTTTTTCAGAAATGAGCTTTGATTTCTTTAACGATTTCTCAACGTTTCGAAATTTTTCCGCTACATTTTAGAACCAACAGATGCCTAGGAGAAGCAGAAAAACTATGAAAATCTCTATCATATTATATGTTTTTTATAGATTATATGTATTATGAACTTTGCTGAATAAAATTAGTAGCTCCACTCGAAAAATAATAATCGCAACTTTTTTCAGATATGAAGTTTTACTTATAAGGAACTAAATATCCATTAGTAAGTGAAAATTATGTCAAAAATATTTTTCAATAAGCAATAATAAATAGTTTTGATAAAAGCTGTTCGGGATTCCATTCAAAAATCATCCATAATCAATTTCAATTACCAATGAAAATACATTGAGAATTTGAAAGCAAAAATCAAAATACCGAAATTAATTGACCATTAATTTGGATTTAATTGCCATGTGAAATTGATATGAAACTGATACTCAGACAGACATGTAGGTAAGTTACGTATTTGGATTTTTTTCTGCAAAATATGAAATGTAAAATATGCGCGGATATAATCGGCCTCCGTTTTATCTTCATTTGAAAGATCTGTTGAAGCTAAGGTCAGTTTCATGGGTGTCTACCGAGAAAGCTCGATCATTTATGATTTCGGATGAAAGATAAATCTCTAATTCATCAAATGTTATTTTTCGGTAAAATTCACATATAGATATTTTTTGTGAATTCAAAGAAATCTCCCTTATTAAATTTGACCTACATAGATGCAAGTGACCAGTAAAAGTTATTTTAGAACGAACTCATATGCATGGAATGATTGATTCGCTGCTTTTATGTTTTTTCCATGAAATGCGCAAATTATTACATATTATTAGTTTTTTCTTCCAATGATAAGCTAATTCTCACGTACATGCTTACAAGTTTTTCCATGTAGCACATTTTGAAAGGAAGCGTAGATACAGTCAGTTTCCAACCAGTGAATACTGGGTTTTACCATGTTTTCAAAATACTTAGCGCTTAATTTGCAATAATTGCGCTTTGGATCCCTACTTAATTAAATTAATTTGTTTTGCATGCCCGAAGCAATTACATGTCCCATAGTTACTTTTGTATCTATTTAGGTAGAGTAGCTCATGCATTGGCAATTTTTCAAGTAGCGAGGGGTAATTTTTTGTGTCCAAGGGAGATTATAAATAGCCTTTGAGTTTTTTTTACATATTGAGTAAGGTCTTCTTGGGTTGTCGCTGTTAACAACTCCTGATTTATTGTCCATTGGAATAAATATAAAAAAACATGCAAAAATGAGTCAAAAATTTCACCTTAAAAGTCGCTTACACATTCGAGTGTAACGGTAGGTATGTATTTATGTTATTGTTTTATTTTGACCCAAAAATACATAGATTTCACAATTCAAACTCTAATTAAAGCATCTCATCAGCGATTTTTATCTGATTTTTTATTAAAGTTGGGTCCTACTACTTTTCGTTATTCGATATAAAATGCTTAGGCAATTATAACAATAGGCGTTGACTATACATATATGATATAGTCTATGCAATTGTATGGAAGGAATTTGATTTTCAGCGTTTATTTTAAATTTCAAATAAATAGCAATACTTTGCTAATACACTCTGCGAAATAAATATATAGGCAGTACATTTTTTCCAATTTTAACAAAAATTTAAGAGAATTCCACTTTAAATATATTGGATTTTATTTGAAAAGAAGAAACAATTAAAGTCAATGATAAATAACTAGTTCCTGAGTTAGCACTTTGAAAGTAATTATGAAAAAAAACTTAGTACGAAATATATATAAAGGCACTTTTGATGACATGAAGAAAAAAGAAAACATTATAAAACTAATATGAAGTGTGACCCCCTCTATTCTTGACCACCTCTTCTAAACGGTTTGGCATAGAGTCTATAAACGTTTGGATGTAGGATGGCTCTATTTTGCTCCACTCTTTTTGAATAGCCAATTTAAGTTCCTTTACGCTATTAAATTGTGGTCCGTGGTTATGAACGTTTGATGAAAGTCTAGTCCAAAGATTCTCTATCGGGTTTACATCGGGACTTACTGCTGGCCAATCAAGAGTGGGAGTGCTACGCGATTCTAAAACCGATTTTGTTTTGCGCGAAGCATGAATTGCCGCAGAATCCTGCTGAAAAATGAATTCTGATGTAGACATTTTTTCCAAAAATGTCACAAGAACATTATCAAGCAACTGTAATAATCAGAATCCATTCTTGTCGTTACAAAGCAAATTGGCGTAGTTTTCATATAGCTTATGCCAGCCCAAACCATAAGCGAACCACCTCCAAAATTTCGTCGTTTTCGAACTTCTGGCGTAGTCTTCTTCGAACGCCAATATTTGTGTACACCATCTGGGCCATCCAAATTGAATTTTTTTTCATCGGGAAAAATCACCGTTTTCCATTCATCGACCCAAAAACGATGTTTTTCCGCAAATCTCAATCTTGCATTTTTATGCTTTTGAGTTAGGGCAGGTTTGCCACACTTATTGTCATATGTTAACTTTAAATTCACTTTTAAAATCTGTTGCATTCGACGAACACCAACTCCTGAAAAATGTTCACAGCAAGTCGTTTTATTTCTCTTATACCACGTTCTGTGATTGCCGATGTTCGTCCTTTACGTTTCATTGTGCCATATTTTTCGCCCATTTTGCATAAATTATCGACCACGCCAGCAGATCGCTGCAATTTCCTCGCGATTAGCCGATTTGAAAACCCCAGAGCCTTATAGGCAATGATTTTCCCCTTCTCCTCTTCAGATAATACCTTTCCACGGGGCGTAATAATTAAAAAGTGAAGATTGATGTTGAAATGTAGTAATTTGTGATATAATACCTTCAACTGACTTAAGTTTACGTGTTTTTAACTTCCCAGTATATGGGAAGTTCTTGTAATCGCCTCGAAAATCGAAATTGAAATTTTCAACATTTCTTTACGTTTTAAGGTCTATAGAGTATATATAAAGTGTTTTTAGAAAGAAGTATGTATGTGTGTGTGTGTGTGTGTGTGTATGTACGTACGTGCGTTCGTGGAAACTTTTTTCTACGAGCATAACTCACGTAAATAACGTCGTATCGACTTTGTTAAGGTGTCAATCGAAGCGTCTTTGCAATCTTAAGAGCTGATTAGTTTTGGAAAACTTCGGTCGGGGGGGTTTGCTGTTTTGCCCGTTTGAAGGTCATTTCTGTCATGCGTTATATCTCCGGAACCAATCATACGATTTGAATAGCTAAGGTGTCAATCGATGCGTATTAAAATTTGTGTGATTGTATCAAATTTTTAAAAAAATTCTTGGAGCCGTTTTTTAATTTTTTAAAAAAAAGTGCAAAAAATTAGGGTTTTTTCCATAAACAATAAATTTTTAACCTGATTTGCAGCACCCAGTAACTAATGTATATAAAATTTATGTAGTACAAATAGTGCTTGTAAGAAAACCAGCAAATTTTTTCTCATGATTACGTAAAAAATGAAATTAAAAATAAAAAATCATTAAAACTCATCATGATTTTCAAGGTCTTTTTTATCATTCACTATACCTTACGAACTATATATGATATTTGCAACATTGAGTGTCATTCGACGTGTGTTAGCTTTTTTGTTATGTTTTTAATTTTATAAAAATATCCTTTCTGCTGCTTTTTCCATTTAACTTCTGGAAAAAACGGCAGATGGGAAAAATTAGAGTTTTTTTCATAAAAAATAATTTTTTAACCTGATTTGCACAGCTCAGTAATAGATGTTTATATAGTTTATACATTCCTAATAGTTTTCGAAGAGAAACTGGTCAAATTTTTTTGCATGATCCAAAAAAAACCTAAAAAAACGGCTCGTGAAAAAACACAAATTCAATGATTATGCCGAAGTCATGGCAATTTTGAACAAAATTATTTAGAATGGACACCTCGCGAGAAAACCTCTTCCTTGGATCTAATAACAAGAATGCATTCATTTTTGCTAGCGCTCTTTTGTCCTTCAAGCATCGATATAAAAATAACAAATAACGTAAAAAAGGCTTTATAGCCCGCCCCCTCCGATTTATCTGCGTGAATAGTCAATCAAACCAATCCACCCCCACCCAACAAAAACCTTACGTCATCAATGAACGCTACAGTAGATGATATGATTGATATTAGCTCATTTCAATTACGGTTATAAATACCTCTCATTATTATTATTTAAAGTAGTAGTATTTTCATAATTTCTTTTATGTTGAATATTTTTAATATTCATGTAGATATTACTGGGAAGCTGACCGTGTGGACCTCAAGGGTCGCATCTCGCGGCTTGTTTGTCTTTGGTGACGAAATGCTCACACAACAACCACAACTGTTAAACTGCCTATATAAATATTTCGCAGCAAATAAAAGAGAAATTGAGAATTCTTCTTTCTTTGTGTGCGAGCGTGGATTTTAAGCTTATTTCATAACAAAATAAACTGAACATTGTCATAGTATTCAACAATGAAAACCTGTTTCGAAGTAAATTCCGTTATCAAAATTTTAAAACCGAAACAAACATTGCCTATATAATTATTTCGACGAGTGTATTGTTTGCCTCAAATGAAATCAAAAAGAATCGAATGTGATTATTGATCCGAATGGGTGTGAGTTTTCGTTTTTATCATTGTAACTCATAATCATCATAATTACAAAACTTATACATCAAATTCAGAGCATTTATCAAAAATTATAATATTTTAGCAGCTGAAATTCAACCTAGAAGAAAAAGGATATGATTTATCAAATTTCATACTGCGTTTATTAGAAGACTTCTATATGAATGAACATTATTTACTTGCAATTTGCAGGGATTTTTTCTTACAAAAATGTCTAATAACAATCATCTCCAATTTAATATACTTTTTATCATTTGCAGAAAAGGTGGTTTATTATTTATTAATATTCTCAAAGTGAAACTTGATTCTTCGTAAGATGGGTTCCAAAATTTTTACAGGTAATCCTTTTTTTATAAATCTTTAACGTTGAATTATGATCAGATGCCTTTAAAAATATTTCGATGAGTTTAAGCCCAATCAATTTGCGAAAATAAAATAGAATGCATCAAGATTGTGTAAGTTTAATAATAAATGCACCATATATGGTATGTTTTCGTAAATATAATAACTAGGTTATCAGATTTTTGATCCAAGCGTTATATGGTGGTAAAACCAGATGTGCCCCGAAAGGAAGCATAGAAAATAAGATTTATCTTTGTACAGTACGTTTGTATTACTGCAATTTTCTTCGAAAATATTAATGGTAACATGCTGCGCGACATCACGTATCAAGAACATCCAATAAAAGTAATTGTTTGCCAACGTTATGTTCGAAGCAAGCTTATATTCGATTGTTGCGGCGATATTGGGAAATACTTTTGTGAAGAAGCATTTATTCCACTTTTTATTGAAAGGCCATTACGCAACTCGAATCAAATGCTCGCAAATATTACACGGTTGGGCGTAGATTTATTTGATCACATTTTGATGAGGGCAATCGGGGAGTGCAAGAAATGCAAACAATACCATCATCCACCATTCTGTGATTAGCTTGCACGGCGTAAAGTGAACTACGGTCCTATTGATCGAAGCCAAAAAAACCCACAAAAGTCAACTATTACAATGGTAAGCCGGCAGCAGTAGAAGGAGAAATGGCCTGAGAATAACCATTATTGTAATTGATTGCACCCAAACGGGGCTGGTTTTCCACTATGATGCCATTGTTGTGGGATTGGAGAACGGAATGCCCATTGAGACACGTCGTTGCTTTTGGCGCATATTAAGAAGGTGATATGCATACAGTTGACACCGTTCCAGCGAATCAAATCGACACCGGGCAGGGTCATTGTTCAACAGTCTGCAGATTTCACTTTAAAGCCGTCAAAAATCCGTAACGACGGTCAATGGACCCCGAAGATGTTAACGACTCATGCGATCTATCGCAGATATATTGCGGTCTGAAAAGTCGTAAAAATTGCAACTTCGCTGACTCCCGTGACCAAGATTAGAAATGGTTTGTCATATTCATGTGTACCTGAAAAGTACAGCAACACAAGGGTCATGAGAAAATTTGAAGATTTTTTAGATATGCTTAAAAAGTTAAATTGCCCTTTATGCAAAACCTGGTTTGTTCCAACAGTTCTAAATATAGATTTTCGAAGCATTGCATGTTGAACATTCTATAGGATCCTAAGCAAGTATCATCAATCATCGAAAAATAATAATAATGAAGAAAAAAACGACTTTTTAACAGGTCAGCTGCCATTGGTTAACGGTGACGGTTTGATTCTCCAATGTTGCTGTGGCGAACATCACTGACCGCCACATAAAAGTATAAAATTAAAGTGAGATTTTGCACTCAAATTTCTTGTTTATTTTTTCTTTTATTGTGATTCGCTTGACACTGGATAATATTACACAACTAAGATAGGCGGCCGGCACAATTGATATACAGAAGAACGTCATTTCCGGGTTTTCAAATTGCCCAACTTTTCAAAAAAATAATAATAAAAGGGTCAATAGACGTCTATTCCGTAAAAAAACTTGCTAAAATTATAATTCACTATAATAGTTACAAAATTAGAGCAGATGAAGAAAGTCGTAACTGTAGCGATTCCATGTCAAGTGGCACATCTTCGTAACTTGACCCCATTCGATTTGGCTGAAAATACTTGTTCTGCATGTAAAGGCGTGAAGATTCCTCAAGTTTCAGCTGAGGATATCTAAACCTGCGGCCAGGGTGAATTTTTTGAGTTGTGATCGGTTTTTTTTATTTTCAAAGTATCTTTTGCATTTTTTCATGGAAGGGTCTAATTTGCTCAATTTTTTTCTTCTAAAAATGCTTTCCAACGTAAAGTGGTCAGAAAATTTTTGAAAAATGTGCGAAGCCGAAAAAGCCATTATTTAGTTAAAGTTTTGATAAATTCATAGTAATAATTACATCGGAGCAAAAATAGTTTAAAACCCGTCAAAAGTTGCAAAACATACTCTACTTTAAGGTGCTAGAATTTGTTGTTGGTTATTTTAAACATCCGCGCCCTCTGCAGCGCAAAAAGTAAGAAAAATCGTCAAAAAGTCGATTTTCCGGGAACATCATGAGTTGTCCGAATCTATATCTGCTGAAAACTCCATTCTGAGCACGGATTCGGAATTCTCGCACAATTTTATATAAGAAATGGCATTTTGATCATCATCCTTGCCTGTTTTAACACCCTGTACATCAAACATAATGCGGGAGTTATAATAAGGCTCTATTAAAAGACAATTTTGTAAAATTAAGCATGATCAAACAGTGATAATCTTACTATTTGTGATTCAAATCAAAATAAATAATTTCGAAATTACGCGTATGCTTATCGTTTTTGGATCAAATTCTTCAAATTATCTTGGAATTTGACGTGTTAAAATAAATTTTAAAATCTCTTTTACCTTTGGCAAAAGTCATCCAATTGGCATGAATAAGTCGCGTACGACGACCAGAAAGTTTATTCCTGTACTGACCATAAACTAAGATTTTTTTATAATATTTCATTATAGCTAAGAATACCAAATGACATATTTCAATCAACTGAAATGAGCATTTTTTCGTCATATTGTTGAACGTTATACGTTATATTATATACACATAGTATATTGTAGATTGAACTATATAAATTGTATTTTGTATATTGAACTATAAACACAGTATATTATATATTGAACTTTATACATATTATATATACATAACCCTTTCCCCAATCAATTTATTTCAAAGAAACGTGCGTATGCTGACTATTTGATTTCAGTTCAAATTTGTGCGCGAAGTTTTGACAAAATAATGCTTGGATATTCGTCTTCGTTTCGTTTTGCCAGAAGTCACAATGCTCCTCAAAAGCTTCAAAACTTTGAAATCGCAGAGTAACTAATAACGGAAAAACAGCAACAGCTTTCACAAAAAACCTGGTACAAAACGAAAATTTCAGAAAAAAGTAAGAAATGTGGTAAGGGCAGAAAGGAATAGAACGTATAAAGATCATACTTTTTTTCTATTCATGTTTCAAAAACTTATATGGTTTTCAGCCATGTGAAAATGTGGCGGGCATAGCCCGTCAAAGTCGTTTTCGGTACAAAAAGTTAATGCGGGCGACACAGGTCATTTTCATATAAGAAATTCATTGGATGGTGCATAAGGTCAACTGAAGCACTTTTTTTAAAATTTGGTCTAGGTGCGACCCTTACAGTCCACACGACTAACTTTCCAGTGGGGTGAATAAAGAAACTATGATTTGTTTTTATTATTTATGTTTATATATTCTATTATTATTCTAAAATATTAGAATTACTTTTTTTTAAATTTTTTTAGCCATAAAAGCGATTTGATAGTGAAAGACGTCTCCACCCTCATCATCTACTAAAGTCTCGACCAGATCCAAAATCTCCCAGATGAAAATCCCCTATATTCTAGATTCCCCATATCCTAAATCCCCCATATCGTAAATCCCCCAGATCCTAAATCCCTCAGATCCAAAATCCCTCAGATCCAAAATCCCCCATTTCCTAAATCCCCCAGATCCAAAATCCCCCACATCAAGAATCCCCCAGATCCAAAATCCCCCAGATTCTAAATACCCCAGATCAAAAATCCCCTAGATCCAAAATCTCCCATATCCTAAATCGCCCAGATCAAAAATCCCCCAGATCAAAAATCCCCCAGATCCTAAATCCCCCAGATTCTAAATCCCCCAGATCAAAAATCTCCCAGATCCAAAATCCCCCAGATTCTAAATACCCCAGATCAAAAATCCCCCAGATCCAAAATCTCCCATATCCAAAATCCCCCAGATCAAAAATCTCCCAGATCAAAAATCCCCCAGATACAAAATTCCCCAGATCCAAAATTCCCCAGATCAAAAATACCCCATATCCTAAATCATTCAGATCAAAAATCCTCCAGATCCAAAATCCCCCAGATCAAAAATCCTTCAGATCCAAAATCCCCCAGATACAAAATCCCCCATAACCTAAATCCCCCATATTCTAAATCCCCCAGATCCTAAATCCAATATTAAATTACAGGCGGGCCTCGATTTACGTCTCCCCGATTTAAATCGTTTCGATTTACGTTGTCTTACTTTTTAATTCCCAGTTTCGACTTACGTCGACAAAATTTCAATTTACGTCGGTTAAATAATTATTTTTCGTCACATTTTTCTGAAATAATGTTATTTTGTACTTACTGTTATTGTTTATGTTGGATTTAATATAAATGTAGTTTTTCTTTAATAAAAAAATCTTGTGCGAGACACGTTGTTCATTTCCATGGGCTACATTTCAGTTAGATTCGATATACGTTGTTTTGGTTTACGTCGTCATTTTCGTCATTTTCCCGGTCCCGTAAACCGTAAACCGAGGCTCGCCGGTACTTATAACAATATCCAATATTAACTGTATTCAAACTAAGGAGAAATAAATTCAACCAACTTTTTACAAAATTGGTTCCAAGTCCTTTAGTCTTCATTCCAATATTATAGTTATAGCGTAGAAAATGGTACCAATTTTCAAAGTGATTGATATAAGCAGCCACTAATCTTATTAAATAGTTTGTACTTTTTATTTTCATCAGTAAAACGTACAGAAAAGTCGTCTTTACTTTAAGAAAATCCAAACACAACTGATCAACAAAATTTCTATGACTTGATTCTTATCATATTATGTAACTAAATCATTTCTAACTTGGTTCGAATTTTCAAACTAAATGTTTTCCAGTGATTGGAAATTAAATTTTATTCAACATCAATTCTCATGTTAGAAATTTCCAACATTGCGGATGAGTTACAACGCGTTTTTGCTCGTTTTAGAAATTCAAATCAAAATGTGTATTCAGATTGATATTCAACTTAAACAAGAGATTAGCGTGTTTAAATGATGCCAATTTTCAAATAATTGTATTTTAAATACAGACCAGAACAATTTGTCAATCACATAGTTGAGAATTTTAAATTTAACTTAACAAAATATTGGAATAGTTGATGCATTGAACTCAAAATTTTTACTGTGTAGTCATAAAAATATTCATACAATCGTTGAATGGTTTTATTGTGCCATTTCTTAGAGATTCATCATTTTTGAAGTCAAACAAAATCCGAATAGTCGAATGTATGAGATTACTCCTATCGTACTCAAAAAATATTTAAGAAATGCAATTTTGATTTGTTAACTTCCCAGTATATGGGAAGTTCTTGTAATCGCCTCGAAAATCGAAATTGAAATTTTCAACATTTCTTTACGTTTTGAGGTCTATAGAGTATATATAAAGTGTTTTTAGAAAGGGAGATGTATGTGTGTGTGCGTGTGTGTACGTACGTTCGTGGACAATTTTTTCTACGAGCATAACTCACGTAAACAAAGTCGTATCGACTTTGTTGAGGTGTCAATCGAAGCGTCTTTGCAATTTTAGGAGCTGATTAGTTTTTGGAATACTTCGGTCGGGGGGGTTTGTTGTTTTGACCCTTTGAAGGTCATTTCTGTCATGCGTTATATCTCGCGAACCAAACATACGGTTTGCATGATTAAGGTGTCAATGGACGTATCAGCATTTTTATGAGTCTATCACATTTTGAAAAAAAATCGTTGGAGCCGTTTTTTAATTTAAGAAAAAAGTGCAAAAAATTAGGGTTTTTTTATAAACAATAAATTTTTGACCTGATTTACGAAAGACAGTATTCAATTTTTATAAAATTTATATACTTCAAGCAGTGTTTGTAAAAGCATCATCAAAACTTTTTCGCATGATAACAAGAAATATTAAATAAAAAATTAAAAAATTATTAACAGTCATCATGATCTTCAAGGTCATTTCTTCCATTCACTTTTTTCTCACAAACCAGATAAAACATTTGCATCATTAAGGTGTTAATCGACGTGTTTTAAAATCTCTTTGATTATTTTAACATTATAAAGATCCGTTCCAGCGTTTTTTTTAATTTAATAGAACAAATGAGAAAACTTAGGGTTTTTTCATAAAAAATATGTTTTTTACCTGAATTGCACAACACAGTAATAAATGTTTATAAAATTTATACATTGTTATCAGTTTTTGAAGAGAAAAAAGTAAAAATTTTCTCATGACTCTGAAAAAAATTCAATTAAAAATAAAAATCATTCAAAGTTACCATATGAAAGGGGTTCTTCCGATTGATATTACCTTATATCTTTTATTCTAAAGACTTTGTTGTAAAGTCAATCAAAGTTTTAAAATGCTTAAATTTTGAAAACCATCAAAATTTCAATCAAATTTGCATTTGTGGTAATCAATCATCATCACCCATCCACCAAAAGCCTTACGTAATCAGTGGATGGTCCCGTAGATGATATGATTAATATTAACTCATTCCTGTTACTGCTATGAATACCTTTCATTATTATTATTTAAAGTAGTAGTATTTTCAAAATCGTTATTGTGTTTAATATTTTTAATGTTTATCTAGATATTACTGGGAAGTTGACCGTGTGGACTTCAAGGGTCGCACTTTGCGGCTTTTTTTTTATTTACTTACTAACCATGCTTGAATTGACTTAAGTTTTCAGCTAAAATCAAACTAATTTTTTAATGTGGTTGATTCAAATCTTTTTCTGAATACGATTCAGAGTAAGTATTTACGTTACCATCGTTTTTCCCCTGGATTGCGCTATGCATACAAACTAGCTCTATGCCAAGAAATAAGGTGCATAGGTGGCACGAAATTACACAAAAACCTACTTGGCGCAGCCAGAAGTGGCATTGATTAACAGCCCAAATTAACCGACGACGTATTTTATCATTTATGCCTGCACTTGTTGCATAAAAAGGAAATTGAGATTAATTGATTGCTGGTCGAGCAGACAAAAATTATTGAAAATTTGTGGTGCTTTTTTTCGCGGTACAATTTTGCATGATGATGACAATAACTTCAAATAATTTCTACAAGTGACTGTTACAAATGAGAGCACATTTATGAAATACTTTGCCTTTCTCCTTTCATTGAATTTGAGTTGAAATGGTGACAACTAATTTTTACGTGTGTGTCGTACATGCTCATAAAGTTGTTGAGAGTTACTGTTGAAAGCTGGACATGCATACTTAAGATAACCCTTCATTGATATTTGCATATTGAGTTTGCGCTGAAGCGGTGGATATTTACAAAAAAACACACTTAGATTGAGTGTTAACAATGATTTATTGATAGTATTTGAAAACAAAATTGATTATGCCTCGTATGAGTAACGTCAGCACAACTGCAAAGTTGACCAAAGCAGTTGGTGTTGCCAAAATATAAAGCAGAATTTATACACGTCTCTTCAACAATATACCAAAAAAAAGTCAGTAGTGTATGACCATCAGGTGTATATCTTATCTTATATGACTTCCATGAGCGATGAATTTCGTTGCCAATATACTTCGGTTTTTAAAATAAAAGTTGATCCAAAACTTGCATTTCATTATATATATTTCTTGAGAGTTATCGAACTGTTAACGGCTATTGATCTTTATAGAATATATCTTCAGGAAAAGACCTTTCCTACTTCCTCTTATGATGACTTTCAACATTTTTAAATGCTCAGAAATGTTTTCTTACACCATATTCAACGCTAGACCATTGACTTCGATGCCATATTGTGGAGTAATTTAAATTTTTATGGATTGAAAAACAGCCATAAAATTACAGTTCATGTGTTGATTTCTGATAAATATGAATAATTAAATGAAAGATATAATTGATTTTCATTGCTTTACGGTGAGTTAGCTCAGCTGAAAACAATAAATTTTTTATTGCAAACATTTCGACACGATTTATTATTAGCCTTAAATGCTGATTATGTTTAAAGAGCAACCTGCCTATACAACTCGAAAATGAATGTTTCGTGTCTCTTGGATTGATATTGGAATGAAGCTGGTTGGTTGGTTGGTTACAAATTTTCAGCATTCAGTAAATAATATATTTTTAAAAGCACCAATGAATTTCCATTGTCAAAATTGCAAACAATGCCAAATATATAGGTGCATACAGCCAATTAGTAATAAAGAAAAATTCAACGTAATGACTTGTATTCCTTATTTATGTATTTATTAGTTTGCTAATGTCTTGCTTATAGAAGCTAACTCAGTAAAAATTCTATGAGAAAAGGTTATGGAGTCTTAACATGTATCATGTTTTCGCTATTTTCTTTCCAGATTCTGCCGGGCAGTTATATAAGTGAAATGCAATTAAATTTACTTAGAAATCCGTCTATAATGAATGGATTTGTATTAGAAAGTTTCTATTTAATCTTAAATATTTTAGTATTTTGCATTAAAGAAATATGTCTAATACTGTTTAATTGTGTAAACAAATAGTTCTTAGCTATTGAACGAACATGAATGAATGAATAGCCATGTTTATTTCAACAAAGTTGTTCATTTTTATCTTTTTGCCATCATTAGTTCCACATGCAAAAATACACATTTTTCACAAAAAATTTTTTTTTTTTGTGAAAAGTGTGCAAAATTTTTAAAGTGTAAAAGTTTAACGGGGGATAATAGTTTTTTCCAGGTAACACTGGAAGAATTTTTTGAAATTTCAATTTTTAATCTTTTTGAAACACTTTGAAGGGAAAACCGATTTTTTGCGAAAAAATCGACTAATGTTATTGCAAAATAAAAATAATAAGAAAATTTGAAAAAAGTTTATAGCGTTACCTCGTAAATAATGTACAGAAAGCGTGTTCAAAATTTCAAAAGGATCAGTGCAGCAGTTTTGAAGTAATGAAGTTAGTTATGGGGAAAACGCCCACGACCTCACACTCATAAATTTTGCTCCAATCGACTTGAAATTTTGACACAGAGAGCTGTGCATAAAATAAATAAGTCAAAAAAGTATTTTTGTGAAATTTTGACAAATATTCGATAATTTTTAGCTCTCTAGAGGGCACTTTGTTCGATTACAATTTTTTTGGTGACAATCGGATGACAATAACGTTAACAGATACGGTCTGAAAGAAAGTTTATCAAATGAAGTCATTTTGTTTCATTTAAGAATAAGCAGCAAAAATAAATTTTAGCGTACTTGAAAACGGTTTATCAAATCAAATCAAAATACTTTGAATGATCAACTATTTTGAAAGAAAATAATCATCATAAATAATCAACGTTAGATATAAATAATGGTATGAATAAAAAAAACCCTTAGTAAAGTAGTTGTTTTAAAAAATATTGTAAATAATGTCTTCATTCTCTATTTTATTCATTGATATCAGTGTCGTTGCATTCAAGCAGCTATAGCCCTTGTATTGCCAACAAAGTAAGGAGCAATGCAAAGTACTTTTCTTGCATTCACAAGCTGGTCCACATTCGGCATTACACGAACAAAAAAATCATTGATCAAACCAAATCATTTACTATTTAAATATTTCTGTACTATTTAATTATTTCAGTTACATATATCACCTAAATCCCTGTTTTTCTTGATCTCAATTCAAGTCTTTTGCAAATAAATCAAAGAGTTTGTTGAACATCATTATTTGATTCATCCATTTCTTGCAAAAAGCTGTTAATAGAAATATTCAAATTCAATACCAAGATCGGGGGATTATAAATTATGAATCATTTAAATGAAATAATTTTATAAACAGCCACCGTAAGTTACACGCTTGTACTCGTAGACAATTTTTTTACAATATATAACTAAGTGTTAGTTGTTAACAGTGATAAATTGTTTAAAATTCACTTTACACCAACTATTCACACACAAAAAATGATTACTGTCTTGATACCCTCTGCGAACAATACGCATAATAATTTTCCAAGTGGCTTCTTAAGGAGGTAGTACTGGTAAGAATGCTAAAAAACAGCCTAATTTTCTTTTTTTTTTCTCAGCTCCTTTATTGTATATAAATTTTCAAATTTGCATGGGAATGAAGAATTTGAAATAAAAACCAAACCGCATTTAAAACAAGAATGTTTCTTACGTGGTAATCTACCACAATATTTTGAAAAAAATTGATTAAAAAAACATAGCGGATGTTTCAATTTTTTTCTCGAAAAATCGCTATTCACTTTATTTCGCTTGTCAAATTTTTGGGATTGATTTTTGGCCTATATTGTGGTAGATTGCCACACAAGATACTTGAATAAAGTAGCACACCAAATTTAAACTAAATCGGTTAGGCCAATCCGGAGAATAAGTGTCCGCAGTTGGAAAAACATCATTTCGAGGAAAACGCGTTTAAAGTTTCGATTACCGAAAATATAAGCAAAATTTCAAACTGCCGTAACTATTTGGGAATATCTTAAAAAAATTTGAAATGTGATTTATGAAAGTATAATAAATTGAAAAATGAAAAATTGATTTTTCAAAATGTTCACCGGTACTACCTCCTTAATTGAAATTAATATCTGCCGCCTTATTGCGTTCCTTTCTCCATCTTATGATTTTACTTTACCTACGATCTGAATGTCCCTTTGAAAATTTTAGTAGAGGTACGAACACTGGAGCAGTAGAACAAAACAATATATATTTTCAATATTGAGATCCTATTGTGTAACACCTAAAAGCCATTTTCACGGCTTAATGCACTCAAGTATGTTGATACCCAAAATTATTTCCTCAATTTGAATAGCAGAGTAGAATAACAATTTGCATTTATTAATATTTTTTAAATAATGAAATGCTTGTCCATCTGTATTATTCTTAGCGAATCGAATATTTATAGCATATTTGTTATTTGAAACTCATAGTCATTTTATGGCTAGCCTCTTCATAATGCCTTCATTTTGACGCCACCGAACATTTTTAACTGAGAGTTTAATGTTAAATTTTTTACAGGTAATTAGATACTATCATTGATCAAATTTTTGAAGAAAATTACTATAGAAAAATTAGAAGTTTCATCTTTACAAAATGATTCAAAATGTTTTTTTAACAATAATAAGAATAATATGAATATGAATAATAGCAAAACTTTAAGACTTCAACTTTAAAATCTGGCCTGCAGTGTGCTTATCAAATCATGTCGTCGCAAGCATGTTAGACTAAGAGAAGCTTTGAATTTTTTAAATGGCTTTGATTAATGTGAAAAGACACGCGAGTAAACATGTTATTTAGATAATTTTTTTCTCACATTGGACTTCTCAAAATTATTTGCAATACATTGCTTTCGATTGGTGAATATATAATCCATGATGAAAATGTTTGAAAAATAAACTAGTTCCGAAGACAATTTGGATATAGCTTTTAAATGAGAATTTTGGACCTACATGCACCACTTCTAGTGAAAATAAAGCATATTAAGATTGTTATGGCCTTCGTCATGCCCTCGAGTTAAAAGTCAGTTTCTATTTCGACTCCCCAATCCACTGGCGACCACCGGAGCGCAGTTGATTTCATGCCAATTTCTCTTGGCTGATGTCGTTTTCAAAGACAATAGTTAGATAAACCAATTGAAGAGATGAAAGCCTGCCTGCCTACTTACATACCATGCTTTGTTGGATGACTACTAATGTCAATAAAAGTTACAATCCGATCATTTATTCAAGGTTGGATGTTTCAGTTTGTTTTCACTGTTTATAAGTAGAATTGTGAAGAGACTATGAAAATAGATAAAATAGGTACACAAGGTACATGGTATGGCTTCAAGTATTATATATTTTTTGTACGATCAAGAGCTCTTGTGGAAGGTTATATGCATAGAGATGAGACATAAATCAAATCAGTATGAACGTCTTTGTCAATCAAAAACTAGGTTTCTTTTTATCAAGAGTATTTTTTTTGTTTGGAATATTCAGATTTAAGGTAATTATTTCAATATTTGTATTTATTCGACGTTGACGTTGACTTTCATAGCTTCAATAACTAAAAAGTATTTGAAAGACCCCAATTCAATTTTTTTGATAGTTTGAACATATTTGCATATAAGCAAATAAATCGTTTATAAATTGATATACAGTCCAATGAAGTGTTAAAAATAACCAAGAAAATGACAATTACATACGGAAAAATACAAAAAAAAACCGTCCCACATATATATTAAAATGCATTTGCAGCATGTTAAATGGACAGTTTATAATTTTGCATTGGAGTGCAGCTGATACCAACTCTACATTTTCAGGCAAATGCCAGTATTTCTGTTAAATAATTTAAATACTTGATTTTTTTCAGAAATACACGGATTCTTTAATAGAAAGCTATTTATAGATAAATATTTTCAAAAGTCAATTGAATTTTCATCAAAAATATGGCGCACTCCTTGCACAGAAAATTGATTCACAATATTGGAAAAAATTGCATGTCTTTCTGGTCAAGAAAATAAAAATTCCAAATTTCAAATATTTCTATTAAATATAAAAGCTGTGAATTACTGTTACCTTCCAATAAGTTCCGAGAGTCGTTATTTTTTGGTGTATGAAATTAAAGCACACTGAAAATTTCAGGCTAAAGATTTTGTAATGAATTCATGAACAGAAAATTTTAATACCGAAATTGATGAATGAACTTCTGTGTTAAAAATTAAGAAATAAATTTGAAAAATTTGACTTTAACCATCACCGATTCGCAGCATTCCCACAATTGAGCATTGTGTAATTTCTAAATATTCGAAAAATTGTATTTTCCGTTGAAAGAAAAGCGGTATGCTCACGTAGCCATCTCTCTCACCAACATTTTAAAGGAAATTTTTACAATTGACCTTAAACACCCGTTCGACATGTTTCTTGGTCGTAAAAATCGCTGCAAAAAGTCTCAAAAAAATATTTTGAATAAAAAATTTTGACAAAATACCAATAAACCATTTTTTCTGATTTTGTAAAATGCCTGTTTACTTTTGAGGGCACTTTATGAACATCATTTAACATGTTTGACAACAATATTTGAAATAAAAAAAGCCCAATTTACATCTCAACTCAAGGAGTTTCTCGTTTTGAGCGTAATTATTTGAAAATGGCATTGAATTCGGAATACATTTTATTTAAGTAACGCATTTTTCATTTAACTAGTCAAACTAATAAGAGTTAAGAAATTTCTAAGGGATATGAAAGATATCCGTATTTTTATCTCATTATAAATTCACCATTTGCATTGCATGATTTCGAATTTTTTTAAAATCTGTAATCCATTTTGTTCGTGGAGTACTAAATGCATTTGAAAATTATCGATGAGATTTGAGTTTAAGGTGTCATGAATAAGAAACAGACGCTACATGCGACGTGATGAGAATGCTTGTTCCACGATCTTAGGGTCATTTTTAATGACAAAATTAAGTTAAAGTTAAACCTCCTGCTGCTGCGTTTTCACGATAAGATTGTGGGAGACATCCAACAATCACTATTAGAAGAAGAAACTAATGAAGAAAATTTAATGAGGATGACATCTGAAAAATGCTAAGATAATTTCTACGGATGAAAGCACAAATGAAAATGAACAAAATGCTCGTTTGACTTTTAAAAGTGTGAAAAATCGCACATCTTTAACCAAAAAAATTATTTTATAATTTTCAATTAGAAATACTTCAATTTAAAGTAAGGTAGCTCAAAATGTACATCATATGAATAAATTTTTAAAAAAAATTAAGGAAACCAACTAAAATAGCAAGTATTTGTAGGCAGTTGGCCATTGGATTGAAGAAAGTTCAAAGAATGAAGACAATACTTTCAGTTGATGTGCTTAGCGAAGAAAAGATAATTTAATACATATTAATAATTTGGTCAAGATTGCCGATATAAAAATGTTTCTCCAAATTAAAAAGACATCATAATACCTATATTTTTCGTTCCTGGCTGCAATTTTTTTATGAGTTCCTTTTTCGTACAACTTGCATTGGCATAAATTGACATTGTGGAGGAACGTAACATTCGTGTTATGCGAGGGTTAATCGTATAATCAAGTTTATATTCTATTTAGAATCGTTTGTTTTTATATGAAAGGGACCCTGCAAATAAAATATGCAACATCTGCAGAATGAATGAATGTTGTCCAGTGTAAACAGCAGTGCTTTTCTTGTTGGGTCAGAAAGTACATCAAATTAAATGTCCATTCATCTGCTGCAATATTGAATCATAGTATTTGCATTTTCCACTATGATATATGCTCACTGTTAGTTCGGAATTTTATCTAGGAGTGGACATAGTATTTGCATTTTCCACTATGATATATGCTCACTGTTAGTTCGGAATTTTATCTAGGAGTGGACTTAAAAGGTTCTAATTATTCGGTACAATTGTCATATTCTCCAAGTCCTAAATATTAAATAAAAAGACTAATGCATTCAACCCAGCTGTTTTTTTAAAGGGTGTGTTTCGGTGAATTACCATACTTCAATGGCTTTGGCTTTTACCATCAGATTAAGGTTCAAAGATAATTATGTTTACCCCTTTTAGGAGAGCGCTGCTTTTTTTTTCATGAAAATTTTGTGAATCTCTTAGCAATTATTGCATTATTCTAAAAGTAATTATTGTACTAACCACCTTTATAATGTTTGAATTGACTCTTTAAATATTTCTCACTTTCCCGAAAAATGTATGAGCTGCTTTTTCCTTAAATTATTTGAGCCAATTTTGAAAAAATAGAGGAGCAAATTTTTCTTCTATATTCCGTTTGTTGCAAGCGCTACTTTCAAGCCAATCATAATTAGCCAATTTTAGTTTTTTGTGTTTAACTTGACTTCCGTAAAGCTTGTAAAAGAGAAGTATATTCGTTTCCGTACTGATATTTGTTGGTTGAAGAATTTAAAACTAAGGGGAACACCACTGTATAGGTAAAAAGAGAAGTCATTTGTTGGGAATTTGTTTCTCAAAAACCAACGAACATATCGAAGTTTGGTAAAAAGACCTATATTAAACAAGCATATGACATCCTTTTTGAATTTTTTCAGAACTTTAAAAAACAAAATGGCGGCTCCCTAGCATTTCTCCAGAAACGTCTTATTTTTTCATGGCTTCGCGGCCGGACCGTTTTCTCCTGAAATGTAAAGGTTATGATTATCAAACAAATAATTGCCGATCAAGCATAATAACAGCCAGAGAAGTACGTAGGATTTTTAAAAATTGATTTTTTACAAAATGGCGTCATTTTGAGAAAAAAAATGTAAAAAAAAACGGGGAAAAACGCTCAAAAATTGTTAATAACAATAACAATATGCAACATATAAAAAAATCCATGCCGACACTAGTTTTGAACATATTTAAAAAAAATTCAAGTAAATCGAACAAAAACTGTTTGAGAAAAGAGTCCGGCCAGTTTGAAAAATGTTGTTCCGAGATAAACGCGTTTAAAGTTTAAGTTACAGAAAAATGATTAATAAATTTGATATACCTCTTGTCTGCAAAATACGTACTTCAGAGTTTTCTGCTAACGTGCAACTAACAGAGCACGTGTACAGTTTTGAGAAATTTATATTTAAAATTGTTCTAAATTTCAATACCAACGGCGCGCGGGGATACTCGCGGATTGCACTCCGAAAGAGCAGTGAGAGGCGCCGTGTTAATTTAAAATTTCGAAAACAGGACCAACCAGCAAAAGGTTCTAGTCTCTGCCTTCCACATATCATAATTTTGAAATCTTATTCAATGCGGCTTGGAAACAATCATTCCCTTCTACTTGACACTGGCTTGGCACAGTTCATGCAATCCTAAGGGCAAAGGAACATGGTTCTACAATAGCGGATTTAAGTCCCGAAGTACATTATTAATCATAAACTTCTTGTATAAGACCGTTAGTTCATTAGTACAACCTAATTTACTTCCCCAAAAAATTGGCCCAAGGCCGTTCCACCGTCATTGCAAAGTCATCTCTTTGACTTAATCTATTAAAAAAAAATACGATGAATGCCATTGAAACTGTCGATTTTCGACATCAACGTTGATTTTTTCATGTTACTACATATGCAATCTTAACAGATTTTTATAAGCAATTTTCATTTTGCATAATGGAATATAAAAACACAACAAACCGTATTGTTCCAAAATACTTACCATTTGCATATACACAACACGACTGTTAAGCAAACAAGCATTGGCACGCATGCCAATTAACCTGAAACAATTTTCCTACCAATACCAATCGCGTGTTATATGTTGCCTGCATGAAAGTAACATTAAGAGAAACAAATACACACTTCAATGATTCATTAATAGTGCGTTCATAAAACACAGTGCAGAAACAAATAACGCGGATGTATCTTAAGATGTGCATTCCTCAGGCAAGATAATATACAATGCACGCAATATGCGACGAGTGCAATACTCACCTGGTCCGCATCACCCGCATGGTATGCGTCTTCCGGAAGACTTGGCATGATCTACCTTCAGGGAACTGACTATGAATCACAGCCTGATTGCCGAGCGTCAATCCGAGGTGAAAGTAAAACTACTTGGTACGAATCTGTGTGGAAGCACTTGAGGTAGGCGTTTCGCGGGATCAATAATGAATGGATATTAGCCACTGAAGGCGATCAAATCCAAGCCCTTAAGCGTAACAACTCTTCCTGAGTAGTGTTGAGCGGAGTTGGCAAGATAGTTGAACCTCCTCCATAATTAACATGACTAAATGTTCGGTGAAGTCATTGCCTAGATGCACCTTAATTCTGTGCTAGGCTCACCCAACATGGTTTCTTGATTGCACCACTCAAATCTGTTGTGAAATGAATCGCACCTAAACAATTTAGAAGGTTACATCATTGGTGAACTTTCTGACGATCGGAGGTTCGTGTTCCATTTGATTGCACCTCTTGGAACACAAGCGCATAGGAAACATTTTTCAAAGTGCGGAAGAGATTCCCAGCTTCATTGAAGATAAAATATTGGTAACACCGTCTAAAATCATTACAGATCATCCATCACTCTGATTTACGTACATCATGGGTTGCTTCACATTGGATAAGTTTGAACATAAGAAATTGACATGTGAAGGTACCGTCTGCTCAACCTCGATCTGCGTTCAACGAAGGATTGTTTGATCAACTCCGCTTGATGAATGATCATAGCTCCTAACTCGCGCGGCTAAGAACAGTGGATCTGAAAAACGATTGTTGGTCAATATATTGTTGGAAGATTGACGAGACCTCTGCGGGAAGCCATGAGCCCAGGTAATAATTTGTTCCAAGCGAAGAGCGTTCATTAAACGACGATTTGTTTATTGTTTGAAATGCACTTATATGTAGTTTTTCGAAGTTGATTTAAGAAAATATATCATTTAGGTCTTTGCAAAAACACATATGAGATGATTTACTATTGAATAGAGGGTAAGAGGTCACTAACGAGCCGGATGAGTTTCTGGGGGCAAAATAGTGCCGTGATTGTAATTCATTAGGAAATGACCTGTGTTAGTTACGCAAATTGGTAAATAGTCTTTTGCTGCTCGTAAGTTTTTGGGAAGTGAGCAAACATGCTTTACATCTAAATAATTCGATATCGTTATGTTGATAGTTCTCATCCTCAATTTGAAGAGTATTGAGAAATAATTCCCATTCCCACCGGTGTTATGCGTAATACAAAGTCAAACTAAATTAACTTATGAAGTACGTTGATTTCATTTCATATTTATAGAAATTTAAGCCTCCTAGAAGCGCTAGATGTAAAGGATTTTTACCAAGTCATACTCCCTAGTGTTCAAGAAACTATTTGCTTCTTTCTATTGCCTTATGGAAAATTATGCAAGCTACCTATAAAATCTCATTGTTAAAGCTAAATGTCGTTAGCGAATCATTTCGTTTCAAGTTTTCCTAAATTAAATTAATCTTGATTAAGATCTGCACTGATATACGAGAGTAATTATTACCAAATGCACATCCAAATAATTAAGCGGCCCTACGATTGCGTTTTAAATAGGACATGGGAAGTTTCAAGTGAATGTACACATTGAAAACAATGCTTTTTCAATCGTGTATTTAGCCATTGGTGCTGGGTAAACTTTAAATATTTTCCGGCAATATATTCATCTTTTTGTCAGATTTCTTGTCCTTTGTAGTAATTTTTAATGCTATTACGCATTGAAATGTTGATAGTTGCCAAATAACAAGTCTTAAATATTTTCAA
This sequence comes from Oxycera nigricornis, assembly GCA_963942545.1. NCBI lineage: Eukaryota > Metazoa > Arthropoda > Insecta > Diptera > Stratiomyidae > Oxycera > Oxycera nigricornis. The sequence goes on from OZ012659.1 coordinate 102,879,011, forward strand.
AATAATATCATATAAAACTAGTAGTGTCGAAATATTCCTACCATGCATATCAACCTCATTATTAGCAAATCGATCCATTCCAACTCAAAATATTGTACTTGAACACTAATACGGTCGATTTAAAATACTGGCGTAGCTACCTGGTAAAATTGCGGCAAATAAAATACTACCAAATTACTCCATTCAACCTCGCACATAAGTTAAAGTTATTCTCGTTTTCTTGAAGATGTTTTGACAAGCACAATGGTGAAACATTGGACTGAATGAAAGTGAATGCCTTGATTGATAATTGTATGCTAATGTTCCGAAAACCCAGATGGTTCTCACAGTTGACCGTTGCAAGTTGTCTACTGAAAATAATAATGTGGAATAATGATTTGCAATCGGTCGAAATGCACTGGTGCTTCTAGTAACATTCAAAACTAGTTGATGGCATCAATTAGCCAGATTGTTGATGCGTCACAAATGGTCTTGAAAATTTGAAAATATTGCATTCTAACGTGGTTGTACATGATTTGGTTCCACAAATTCAGCTAAAAATATCAAAATATCTAATATACTCAAATTCATACAGGGGGTATAAATTAAATGAATATGAATAAATAAATAATAATAAACCAGGATGGCGCCCAACGTGGCCATGAATGCTGTGATGTAGGTTTATTGCTTTTTGCCGAGTTGGCTATGAGATACGAAGAGGCCGCAAAGTTGATTCTAGAAACAAGGAATGATCCTACCGTCAACTATGGTTTTGCTTCGATTACAACAGTTTTTAAGAATCCATCCGTTCAGCAATGAGTTTCTAGTATAATTTACATATATAAATGATCGAACAGTTTGTTCATTTCTAAAAGTAAATGTATTTGCAGTTGAACATTGCTGATTTATCTTGAACTAATTACATCCACAATTATTCAAAAAAAAACAATACCCACCGGTGATCGAACACACGACTCCTTGATCGCACCGCTTCCGTCAGGTGTAAAACTTACTAATGCATTAGCGAAGCTAAAAACTTTAGGGGCGTGAATACAATGACTCCTTAAAGACAAAATAGTTTATACAGTCGGGGGTTTACAACAGAACATTTTAAATTTGGCAATAATCTTGCAATACCTATGACATACTTAAGGAACTTTTAAACATTAGGCAACAAAATCTCGTTCAGATAGAAAAACTGCAATAATCTTTAAATCTCAATTTCGCCTTCTGTTTTCCAAGCAGCGATATGAAAAGAGTTACATGCATGAGAAGAGCAAGCTGAACTCCGCTCACCACCCCTTCTTCTAAACTGCTTCGGGTAATGATTTGATCGAACTCCACGCCCCTAGAAGGCTCAAGTTAATTAATGCTCCCTAGTATAAAGCACACTTTTACAAAGCAATCTTTCAACATCATTTCAAAGAAGTTTGATGTTATATTTGCAACAAATATGGCGACAGCAAATTAAATATTAGATGTTAATACCAAGAATGGGTATCTTTTCTTTATTTATATCATTTTCTCATGCACTTCAATAACAATTATCCTCGATAGCCTGATTGAGCTTCGCTCTTTAATTTGATGTAAATGTATATAGTATATAGTAACTGCAATGCATAAAGATTTGAGAGTTTTTTCCCAGAATTGGCTAGCGGACCAGCTTTTTTACTTTAGAGACTGAAATTTCTAGACATTTACTACCGAGGTTCCAAATTTCATCCAGATCTGAGGTTACCAAGTCGTGCTTTCCTTGCTAGTTAAATAATAATAAGTTTCTCATCAATTTTATAAATTACGAGTAGAAGATTACATTACCCTCGAATGGGTTGTTTCGTTATGTTTAGTGAAGAGATTTGAAAGGCGATGCTCTGCAAAAAGTTCTGTGCGACTTTTCAGATGTTATGATTTTCGCCATTTGAATGTCGTTTTACGTTTATGAATAGCTGCACAATCTATTTGTGGTTTGTTTTGTGATTTTGCTGAAAATAAATGACAAATGATTCCATTCTATGCCCCCTTAAACTAATATTAAGTGAACTCATAAAGCATATTTTGTAAGTTTTCATACATTTATTTCTAATTAAGCAAATCAATTCTTGTTTTCGGGCGGTCATTTTATATAGTTATAAAGTTAATTATGCATTTGAATCCAAGGATGTGTAATATCTCTACATATCTATTTTGATGTTAATTTCGTAACTTTTTTATCAAGTGATCAGCTATTTTGAAGCCACCATTTTTTCAAACTTGAATCAACGAAATTTTCTTAACAATTCATTACTGCCTTCATATTTTTGCCCAATTTATGCGACTTGAAATCCCTATACAGTGGTATAATTTGACCATCGTCATGCTTTTGAAATGGCTGCGAAAGTCCTCTTTCATCAGTTTGTCATAGCTTTTTAAATTTTCCAAACGCGAATAAGCTATTAAATATCCTGGAGAGTATTTTTAAGCGTTTTCTGGACATGGGTCAAAACAAACTTCTCCTGCAACCATAATAAGGCAGCATTAAGAAAGCATATCTGAATAGCATCTTTCGATTCCAGCCAGTTTGAATATTTCATTGGTCCTAAAGCAAAAAAATATATATGATAAATACAGTCATTTTCGGTAGCATCTATTAGAAATACAATGCTTATATTATTGCAAACTCGCACTCTTTGAAATAAATGTAAATGTTTTCTATAATTCAACCGTCGATTGGCAAAAAAAAACAAAACGTATAAATAATTCCCTTAATTTATTTGGTGAATCAGAAAGCATTGCATCATCTAGTACGTGTTCATAGTTTCCATAAAGTTCTTTGCATGCTGACTCATATGCTAGCATAGCTTTTCCGGCAACAGTTCGTAAGTTTTCAAAAAAAAATGCTGGACCACGTGCATGACGCAACTGAATTCCTAGGTTAAAACTAGGGGTGCATCCGATACCGGTACCGATATATCGGCGATACTTCAGGTTTGCCGATATATCGGTATCGACGATATTTTAATGGCCGATTCAGCGAGTGGTGGGCTTTGAAGCGTTTGTGACAATATTATTAGAGAGTCCGAGGAAGATGAGCCTCTGTCTACTCTGAGCTGTAAGTCTCTCAAAGAAGAAGTCGACAGATACCTACCCGTATAGAATTTTAAAGTACTGAATGATCAGTACTGAAAATCGGATTTTATTACGCACTGCGAATACATTATAAATCCCGACTAAGTTACTCAATACGATACTGATATTCATTATAAAACTAGAACTTAGGTGATACTGAAAACTCAAAATAATTTGTTACCAATGTTCATAACTTAATCAAAACTGAAGCGGTATTGAATGTCTGCATCACTGCAATACTGGAATTTTGGATTTCACCGGAACTTAAGCAATACCCGAAATTTAGGCAATTCAATCCTGAAATTTTGGATTTCACCGGAACCTCAGCAGTACTCAACATTCAAGGCAATGCGATAATAAAATTATGGACTTCATCGGAACGTAAGCAGTACTCAAAATTGAAGGCAAATGCAATACTGAAATTCGTAGATTCATCTAAACTCAAGCGGTACTGAAATCGGTGGGTCAAACTCTGAGCTCCATAACTGTTTAAATCTTTTTGCAAACACCCTCATCAACTAAATGCATTTCATCTATTGAAAATTGCTTGATCATATCAATCGGTAGCGTTTCCAAAATGGAACGGAAATCTTTATGATGGCTAACATCGGAATCTCCGTCAAAAGTTGACCTGCTCCTGAAACTTTCATCGTTTCGCAAGGGTGCTGTTACTTCTGGATATACTATTTTGCTCCCTCCACTAGCTGTGATGAATCTTTGACCTTTCGTGAAGCATTTTTGACAATAAAAGTAACCACCATGTATTTTTACTTGCTTCACAGCTGCCATCGCCGGAGCGTCACAAATGAATGAATGAATTTTAATAGTGTACGACTTTGAATGCATGTTAATTCCAACTTTAAGGAGCTGTAATACATCAGCAACGACTTTTCCAGCACCACATTAAAATTATTCGGTTTACCAGAGACCTTGAATATTCCTATTGGAAAAACTGAATTACATAGATTGTTGACGCATCCGGCAATTATCCAAAAACTGTGAACACTACTTTTTGAAGAAGGTGTTCCATCAATGTTGAATGAAATTTCAAAATGCGTGATATCGTTCTTTATAATTGTGCGCATGTTGGCTTCAATGCATGAGATCAACGAGTCCTTCATCTCAAAGTGAGTATATTGACCATTGTCTATGTTTTCAATGTAATGCTTTCCAGTATTTTTGGAGTCCCTAGCATAGATCTGACATTCATAAAAGGAAAATTACACTCTTCTGAAAGAATTTTCAGCAGCTTATTGATGTCACTATGACTAAGTGATACGTGACATGCCCAGTTTCTGATCCTATCTACGAATGATACAGGAATCCGTTCAATTGCGTCTTTTGCGACATCCACCACTTGTTTTTCGTGCTCATTACTTAGAATGCCACCCTCGTTTATATAATCAGGTAAATTGGGGTACTTTAGTCTTACAACTGCCTTAAAATGTTGTTAAATTACCGTGAGGGTAGCTTCCTTCTGAATCTGTAGTCGGTATTTTCTGATACATATGTTCGGAGCAATTCTTACGTGGGTTCACTTTGACTTTTATATCAAAATTGATTTTTCTAGGCATTTTTAAAATATATCTTTCATTATTAAGATGATTGTGCCAGTGGCTCAGATCGATGCGCGCTCACTTTTTGACAATAAGGAACGAAGGTAACGCGTTCAATCCCAGCTGAATTCATATAAAAAGGTAATTGAAATTTAACATATGTCCAAACCGAACTACATAGATTTGATAAGTTGTACAAACATATGATACAGAAAAGACCAAAATGATTATGTTTTGACTTAATATTTTGATTTATTTATTTATGAGGCGAATACTGTAACAGAATCCGCAAACTGAATTGACTCAGAACTTTCACAAAATTCACCAGTACCAGTGATGCAGTACTGACGTATTATAGAACCCAGTTCCTAATGCAATACTGTATCTGTGTCGATATTAGAAACTTATCCAGTATCCAAAATGTTCCGCTACAGTTCTGCATGTATCAGTACTACTCCATACATAAGGAATACCGATTTAATTCCGTAGGAGTACCGATGTGTTATGCGGGTTATACCCAAACTTTAAAAAATGCCGCAGAAGTAGTTTAGTTTCAAGCAGGTCTTATTCAAACAGACTTGCGAAATCGCCTTTCTCCGCAAAACTTAAGAATACTTTGTTTTTTAAACAAACATTTTATCAATGTTGAATTCAATTATTAAAACTATCAACTAATCTCAATCTGTCTATATTTTTTATATTAATTAAAAAAACTAACCTGAAATGTTTTTTATTTATTTTACCTAAATTTTTGAATCCAATAAGCGTATCGATATCACCGATATTTTTGTAAGAGTATCGGTTTTGGTATCGTATCGGCAAAAAGGCGTATCGAGGCATCCCTAGTTAAAATATTCGCGTGGAATAGAATTTGAAAATTATTATTCGACTTTGTTGCAAGTCAGGACGTATTTTTCTCATTTTCTGGGACGAAATTTGTTATTGACCCATGTGTAGAATTGAGGTGCTTCCGTTTAAATTAAAGTTTTTCAAATTTCAAGTCCATTGCTAAATGTATAAATATTGAATGTTTTTCATGAATATGGAATTAAAACGTTCTCTAAACAGTTTACGAACTTTCAATTTTAGAGAAAGAATTTTAAGAAATACTGAAAGAATTTGTGTTACAGGTTTATTGAGGAGTATTTACGCTACATTTCAAGTGAATCGACTAAATAGAAAAAGTCTTCTCTCACAAAATTTCATCGCCCCGCTAAAAAGATGTATTTTTGGAAATCTTTCTTTTTTTACGTGTTTATGTCATGTAAGAAATTTATATTTTCATTTTCGTGGTTCTGGTTTGCGGTTCGGCGTTGATGCGTCATTCAGTTAACAACTGAATTTTGATATGCATTTTAATTTAGACGTTTCAGTTTTTAGTTGTAAACATATAAAAAATGATAGTCTCAAGTTGAAACAAAATGTCAAATTTTCAATTTCAGTCTTTTACAGAAAAATATCATTCAAGCCTTTTTTAAAAATGGAACCCTTATTTAAATCACTAAAGCTTTTTATCAACTGCAATATTTTGCGCTTATATGTAATATATTAGCCAGAAAATAAATATTTTCCTCTCCATTTAAGAAGAACAATCGGTTACTGTATACCTCAAATGTAAAATAAATATTACAGTTTATCTGAAAAGATCAAAGTGCCATCTATAAGTTTATTGACAAATCCAATGAGTTTTCTAATCCAGACCATAAACAATCTTGTTTTTTGTCCCCATTGCGATGAGCACAACAATCGCTACGATTTGATGAGTGATATGGCTCATAATAAAACAATTCACATAGGAAATTGTTGATTCTACTGTTGGATTTCATAATAGTGTATCGTATTGTATCGTAGTTATGACTCCTAACAATGTTTATATCCGTTCGCACTTTCTCACTTCACGTACACGACAAGTGTAACTGAATATGTATTCTTCCGTGGAGCACGCAATCATTCCGAAACGGAAAGTGTTTTCGTTTTGGCGCGGCACGTACCACGCATGTAACAATCACATATTATTTTTGCGGTGACAATCATTGCTCGTAGTAAATAATTCCATGCTCACCTCTCATTGAAGGGCGACGAGAAAGCTGTTTATTAATAACGCGTCTATTCGCAAAACCCACTCACTCCACTAAATTGATCGTCCATTTTTAGTTTTACGAAGGAAACTTCGACTGCTTCACCATGATACAAGTCAAAAACTTTTCTTTGTTATTTCCCGCAATTCACATTGAAAAGCAAGGCCGAAAACGCTAGACGCACACCAAGAATGATTAACTTGAGATGCTGAACAAGAGGTAAGAAGCTGGCGAATTGATGGATTGCAATTGTGATGTGTGTTATAAGCAATTTATAGCCTCAATCATTAATTAAAGAAAACGCATAACATTCATAACATTTGCTAAATAGTTGCACTTCATCTTAGTCATGCGTTTGATGGTGGCAGCAGATATCATTGAAAGATATTTGAGCACTAATTGAAGATGGAAACCATTACATTTGGACCTCACTAGAAGGATGCATCTCTCGCATCAAAGTCGACTGGTTTCAAGTAACCTTGCAGATGCACGTTCTATACCCTTCTAAATAAATTTAGACGAGGAATTTTGGTTGCGAAAATGTGTTAACGTATTCAAGACATTAACCAACTTTCGAATTCGTCCTAGCCAACAAGAAGTATAGTTATAATGTAATTGAGTCTTGGCATGTCACTAAGCACTGATGGTTATCTTTGAAAACATTAAAAGTGCATTGCTTTCAAGATTTGCTCTTCCATTAAAGAAATGTTATATGGTTCCAAATTAATATTGCATGGCTTAATGCTAGATGTTTTCGCACGATCTTCGAAGGCAAAACGCAGGAATGTTCATAGCATTTAACGGGTTCTGAATTCACATTTCAACACCCTACAATGCACTAATCTGTATTTTATGGTTTATATCTAGAGATTGTTGCCATTAACACAATTTAATTGGTCTATTTACATGCAATCATTGGAATCATGTCCTAGAATAATAACTATAGGAAGCTTGACGAGCTCGTCGTTGTTCCCACCAAGGCCGTTTGAAAGTTGAATCTGTTTACACGAACACGCTCCATTCGCAAAATCCATAGGTTTTTTTTTACCAACTGATGGCATGAAGATCTAAGAGGTCATTTTAGCAAGTAGCATCGCATCTAAAGGATTGATGCAACTACAATTTGTCGATTGTGCGTTGCGAATGTTAACTAAGAAGATGAAACCAATTTGATTTCGCCGAGATTTAAAATAATTACCGTGCATGCATGCAGCAATTCCATGTATGTTGACTGGCTTTATGGGTACCGATTGCATTTACTGCTTTTGATGATGAGAATAATCGTTACAAAGGCCAGATTGGGTTAACACCTGTAAATTTGCAAGCAACGCGGCGAGAGGTGCGATTAGGGAATAGTATGGTTAGCAACGATGCTAAGTTGAAAATGATTTTGATAAGTAGTGATCATTAGATTGGTTGTTAATATTATTGTGTACCTCAGCAAGTGGTGGATGTTGTGATAAGTGATATTTTCTGGTACCTTGTTGTAAGCTTACGTATTAACGCATATTGGAATCTAAGAAACTACTGTATTTAAAGCTAACGTGTTATTATGAGGCAATGATTTTGTGCAGCTTTAGAGGTAACTTGCTTTTGAGCAATAAACTATGAAAAATATTGGTTGTTATTCTGTTTTTTTTTTCAAAAATAAGACGATTTTTATCGTTTTTCAAATGTTTTTTTTTCTACGATTTGGTAATGGCTGGCTTATCAATCTGAGCTGATAGAGGTTAGAAGCTTTACAATAATAATGCGATATTTGAAAATTACATATTTTCTATACACATCTATGCATTAATGCTATAGTTTCGTATTGTAATTTTGTACTTTCGTATAGCGTAGGCCACCTCACTAAGAAAATTCGGAAGCTTTTCTGAAAGAAGTAATGTGCAACATTATTCATACGAACCTTAACATAGTTTCCCAGAATGCTTTCTTGGGAAACTAAGGCTAACCCGATTTTTTCGTATCTTTATGTTGTTCTCCAGAATGTGACCTTTTAATACATTGCATTCGTTGTTCAACATATTATAGGCTTTTCAAAAACTGTCCATTCGCGAGAAGTGCTGATGATTAGTGGAAAAGTGTTTAATGTAGTACCATCTTCAGCGTTATTTTGAGGTGGTAACAAAATTCAAAAAAACGTACGTTTTTATTAAATATACGTTACTATTTTCATATTAGATATTCAGTAGTCTAATGAAAAACAACGATTATTAAAATTTTGTCCTCGCCAAATGGTTACTATCACTGACTACTGTGACCAACTTTGAGTACAGTTGATATAAAAACATCTGCACAACCT